>CM076582.1:1403302074-1403428047 GCA_034641835.2 Pinus albicaulis
GAGAATATCAATTACAGCTGAATATATGTTTGCAACATTATTTTTTTCAACGCAACTGCAAAGAATAGGCAAAAATCCCAAACTCATAAGAGAAACATCAGAAAGGACATCTCCCACATTCTTCCTATCTTCGATTCTCCATTTTCCTAGTACTTTTTATGTTGAGAATGAATAATATCTAATGATGTCACAAGCACTTCCAGGAGTCATCTAAGCATTGTTTCAAATCCATCTGGAATAAAAGGCTTGATATATGTCAATGATCTTAGGCTTGTGATCACTATTCTGATCTCCTTTGCATAAAGTGTCCAATTTTGCATCTTATTTGTTATTGATACTATAC
Organism: Pinus albicaulis; assembly: GCA_034641835.2. Lineage (NCBI taxonomy): Eukaryota > Viridiplantae > Streptophyta > Pinopsida > Pinales > Pinaceae > Pinus > Pinus albicaulis. The sequence continues at coordinate 1,403,302,418 of CM076582.1, forward strand.
AGCTGGACATCCATCTCATAAAAATTATCAAAAGTTGGGCCTATTTAAAGAGAAAATTTAGCATGTAATTTTTTGGGTCACCAAGGGGGCCTAACACCTGTATTGATAACAGATAATTGAAAATATCTTCAACACACAACCCTATTGATTCTTCTGACAAGGATGAATTTAGGTTTATTGATCCCAACTGCGTCCCCTATCCAACAAGACACAATATGAGGTCCTATAAACAGAAGGATAAGCACCAAAATGGGCTGAACCGAAAATGTTATACCATAAACAAGGAAAGTAGGTAGAGTCTAGATACATAACAAGCACATAAATTTTTTTGGATAAGTATGATAGTTCTCAAGCATGAATGAACTTACAACCTTTTTGTCAAATATTGACAAGGCTAACACAATCATCAAATCTTTTAAGGAATTCAACTAAAAATCTGCAAGACAAGAGGCCTTATTTAAAATTTACACAACTAAATATTTCTAGTGTCTTTTTTGCTGTAGCTGTGAACCCTTTGTCTTCAGAGTGAGACCACCACCCGATACCCAATTCTATTTCAAGGGATTTGGTATCATAAATATACTTATCTTCACACAATGGATGAAACTCATGCTATATGAAGTCTTCATCAAGACTTACTGATCTTGTTTTGTTACATTCATAGTGGTGTCAAATGTTGCTAAAATTCATTAAATCTTTTGTCTTTGCAATTCCAGCTGCAAGAGCACCTCTACCAATTTAGTGGTGTACTAAATCAGCTATTGAATCCTATAATATAATGCTAGCAAAGAGCTCAGTGTTCTAAGCCATTGAATCCTATAAGATAATGCTAGCAAAGAGCTCAGTGTGCTTCTTGAACCTCTTAGACCTGTTATTGTGTGAAGGCAGTTGTTCTTTCCTGATAGACGACTTATACAGTTTGACTGTGGTAAATTGCAGAAGTTAGTTATTTTACTCAGACAGTTAAGAATTTAAGATTAGTAGGGCACAAATCACTGGCATTCACTCAAATGACAAAATAAATTAGAAAGACATTGCTTTTGATGAGCTGAAGGGACTTTTGTACCACCTTGAGATGAGTTGAATTATTGTACAAACCTAGATAGATATATTTATATGCTAAATTTGATTCCAATATGAGAGCCCTCTTTCCAATATCATTAATGGCCTAAATATCATCCAAGATGATCATGAATATTCTGGGTATGGTGCTAAATTGGAAGAGCCCCTCAATCATTTTATGACATCATTCAATGTTTGAGGAGTCTGGTTAAGAGTCTATCCATCAATTTAGATAAACAATGTCGCAAAACGATTGTTTTCATTCTAGTGACTGGTCCTCTACATTTTATAGAAGATATTTTAGTCACCCTAAATTTCCATTTGTGAAAATTTCCATTTGTGAAATCAAGCTGTAAAATTTTCCATTTTCAGGCCTTGAAAGACCAATTTAGCATCATCATATAAATTCCTTGAAAATATTTCAAGGTTGTCCTAGTTAGCTTCGCAATGGAAAAAAGTCATTAAGCTTAGAAAATTTTTCTTTACAGTTGCTTTGATCATGCCATGGTTAAGTCCTTCGATATGACAACCTATAGGAAAGGAATTTAAATGATTATGGACATATTTATTTTATGGGTCCACAAGGAAGTTTACTAGCATGAACTCCTTAAGGCAAAAATCCAATCAACTACAAAAACAAGGTAAACGACCATAAATCATAAATCAGATCCCTGATGCATCCCTTGCTCTGTATCGTAGCCATTTTGAGTTGAGAATTCTCCATGATATATATTTGGTGGATCACTTGCAAGAATTTTGAGCCATCTCTTGCCAAGTCTGGCAGTAGAACTAACAGAAAAACACTTTGATGGACCATTGTAGCTTACTGAAGATAGCCTTCCCACCTAGAACTCACTTCATTACAACAGTTATACCTATAAGGAATAATTCATAAAGGAGGATGGTGTTTCTTTCTCACACTAGTACCACCAATACCTCTTATTTCATTCACGAAAAATATGTGAGCTCAGGATATCTGCACATCATGATCTCAAAATGGTATCCTTATATCTGCAACTTATAAACTACATGTAAGAGAAATCAATCCCAAGGGCACAACAATGATGTCAATTTTAGTCCAAATTTGTGCCCTTTTTTTTTTTCAATAGCTTTGAAAGACATTTCTCAATGATCATTTGGAAGAACACACTTATGTGTTTTCAGTTGAAAGTTAGTTCAACCTCAATTGTGAGCCACTGCTCATCAAGTGCCACATTTATCTCCTCAACTCAGCAAATCCCCTTGACATAGAATGACAAAAATTTACTAAGGAAACATCCTTTCTCAAAGACGAAATTGAAGTAAAAAAGGGAGGGCATTTTCTGAAGAATAGAAGACATTAGAGCAACATAAGTAGGAAATTTATTAGGTTGAAGACTCGCCTGAGACATGGACTTAGATGCTCCCACTTGTTCCTGTACACCCTAAAATGTTTGAGTAAGCCATCTTAACTTCTTGGCTACACTAGTAAGTAATTAGGTCTTTGTTCCTTGACTAGAATCTTGCTGATCTGACTTTGATTTCTTTTTCAGTTTTAGAATAGAATCTGGAACAAGATTTTCGCATGCATTAATCACTATAGGATGTTTCTATGGTTTTGAGGACCATTCATCTTCATCAAAATTCATATCCTTTCTCACCAATGTCTTAAGTTGCACTTTAATTTAGATCATGTAGGCCTTGGATATCTTACTCTATTCAACAAAGACCGCCTTTATGTTCAAGGGTTCAAGATTAGTCCTTTTCTCATCATGAATATGAATATAAATTTGACAAAAAAAAAGGAAACAAAAATTTAATACTTGTGGCTTCTCACTAAAAAAATATTTATTTGGTGTTGTCCTTCAATATTCTGTGAGGACATTGGTTCAAGATATAGACAATGTGTTGCAAGCTTTGGCTTAAAGACACATGGGTAAATCCATGTCCTCGATCATGGTTTTAGCTATCTCAATGATGGATTTGTTACTCTACAAGCCCATTATTAGCATCCTCTTGATCCTTGTTTCCCTACAAAAGGTATCAAAGTCCTTGGACAAGGTTATAGTCCACTAGATCTGTCTCTCCCCTAACTTCCAAGGTTGAATGTAGGAAACTCAAGAGAGAGTAGCAAAAAAATGGGCATGTCAAGCAATTTGGACTGGGAAAATACTTGCAGATATGCAAGTTCATTGGGATAAGCATAATACTTTTTGCGATAATGAGGGAGTTACCAAGATGGAAAAAAGACCTGCCTTCGATATTAATCAATTGCATTGAGGTGCACATATTACAACATTCTATGTTGTTGTTCTGTTTTTTGTCAAAATCAAGGGAAACACTTCCCCACTATAACATGGGAAAGAGCATTGTCAAACACAATGGACCATTGGCTAAGTTGTTGCATTTGAGGGTTTTCTATGCCCATATAAAATCCATTTGGACTAGAATTTTGTATTTTCCTGTTGGCCTCATCATGGGCCCATAGTAACACAATGGAGTGTGCTTGTCAGGGTTTGAACCCAAGTCATCATATGACATCCCTCTTATTGGTAGACAATTTTTTCTTGCAGCTCTTTTTGATAGCCAAAATCCCTATTAAGGGTGGTGTTGGCACGAGATAAATTTTAAATTTACACTTTGTCCTGCATATTTTCAAATTCATTAGCGAAAATGGGACAAATTTGAGATGGCTTCACCAACTAGTGCCCCACCACCTGGACCTGCTACTTACGTTGTATATTGCCTCAGTATCTTGAATCTTATTGACACTCACAACAATGAAGCCCTTAGCCACTTGTTAACAAAGCTAGATACAAAAACTAGTGCCACTTCTAAGGGTTTTGAATGTGCTCCTTTGGGCACAAATTTTTTAGTTCCTGTTTCAAGTCCATCTGTAGTAGAACTGGCTACAAGGAAACTTCCCGTAACCATTCATCTCTCAGCGAAGACAGAGCTGATAGATTACTTGGGGAAGGCTTAAAAAAAGGTATTATCTACTCATAAGAAGTTACCACCTGGTGGTATACTGCTATTTGTCACAGGACAAAAGGAAGTGGAATTTCTATGCAGACAGTTGAGGAAAGCCTTTGTGAAAAGAAGCAAAAGAAATGTTAAAATACAATATATTTCTCAAAAAATCAAAGCCCACTGTAGACACAAATGATGTTGCAACTTAACCCAATCTTTAGGGCATTTCTCAAGCTATGGATGGCATAGATGATAGTGGGAAACACAAATATGGAACTGATAGGTTTAACTCATTTGACGATGAGGGGTTTGAAGTTCAATCAGAGGAAAAATCATCTTCCTCTGATGCTAAATTTGATTCACATTTAGATAATGAAGAAGAAGAGTATCTTGATAGTGGAATAAATTGCAGTTGATAGTGTTGAAGCAATAAGTGAGGGAGTAGATATGAAATTGGGAAATATTTTTGATGTTTCAGAAACATCAATGTCTCTCCCATCCAATCAGCCTAATATGGAACCATATAAGAAGCACACTATGGTAGTTGATACATCAAATGAAATAGCTGGTGATGGAGACAACCCTCATGCATGCATTGGTCGGTCACGGAGAATGCAAGTACCAAATGTTGATATGAAACATAAAGTCATGATTGAAGTAGTTGAAAATAATATGCCTCAAACAGTTATTATTGATGAAATTGGAACAGGGCCTGAAGCAATGGCATCTAGTACTATTTCTCAGCATGGAATCCAATTGGTTAGAACTGCGCATGGAATGACTATTGAAAATCTCATAAAGAATCCTTCTTTAGAGATGCTTGTAGAGGGTGTGCAGAGTGTTACCCTTGGAGATGATGAGGCAAAGCAAAGGGGAGTTCAGAAGGCTATACTTGAGAGAAAAGGACCATCCTCATTTACTTATGCTGTAGAGATGACATCAGGGACTGAATGTCGTATTCATCACAACTTAGAAGCAACTGTGGATGCCATATTAGCAGGTGCTCTATAAAGTTTTTCATATCCATCCTAGGGGATAAATATGTTGTCTGATACAATATGCAATGTCAATTCAAAATAAGAAATAATTAATCAAGTATCTATCTTGGCCTGTTCAAACTTCATATAAAATTTCCATGATATGTTGTGAATAGGAAAATCTCCATCATTTGAGGTATGCCAGATGGTTATGAAGGTAGTGACAGATGGAAGTTCTGCCACAACAGAACCAGGCATTGGAAGCCATTTTAGGAGCACTTCAACAAGTTTAGAGTCTGATGGTGTTTTTGAGGCTGGTAATGACAGTGGTGATGATGATATTTTTGGGTTTAAAGGTAGTTATGACAAATTTCGGAAGGATGATGATTCACCACTTATTTTATATACTTATAAAAGATCATGGAGGCTGATCTGGAGCAAGTAGTGGAAGTAATGGGCCTAGAGAATGTAGTTAAATTCACAATGACATTGGAGCAGCTGATGCAATTATTGCTTTACATTCTAAGCTCAAGGATAATTCATGGATTTGAGGAGTGGCTAAATATTGGCGTCTACCCATATTTGTGATGAATACAAACATGATGGTGGAGATGGTAAGGGTCATGCATATTATTCTTGGTTTGGAGACTCTTGGTGCAAGTTATTTTAGTTCATTCAAAAATCTTAAGAATGATATTGAGATATCAGATGGAGCAGCCAAGAGAAGATCTTCTCGAGAAGAGATTGATGCTTTAGAAGAGGTCAGACTTTCTATTGAATATATTGTGATCCCTGGAGGGCGGCCAATTGAAATTCTTCCAAGATGTGCTGACATTATTGCTCGTCAAATAAAGTTGGTGGAGAGCTATCAATTAGTAACAGAGAAATCAGGGAGATAGCAAGAGTGACAGCCGATGACTACCCATGTTTCAGAGATATGACATTGCAAAACATTGAATCAGCAAAAAAAAAAAACAATGAAATAGTAAGCCTCAGTAAAGATTCTATTGACCATATACATAGAGGCAGTGAATATTCTCAAATGATTGAGCTGGTGGTTCAATGTTATAAATATGAAAACAAGTCTTTTCCCCACACTATATCAACAACGACAGATGTGTCTAAAAGCAACATAAACAATGAAATCGCTGAATGTTTTTTCAATTCAGAATCTATTATTACAAATGACCAGAGATCTCCTGAAGTGGAGGAAGATAATCCCAAGATGAACCTGATCCAAGTAAGGCTATGCGTAATGGTGTTCCGACAGAGGATGGTCTGGTAGAAGGAGATTTAAGAGCTAAGAACTATAACACTATGGCAGTGGAGCTTCTGCCGATATTATGCTAAACCTCGCGCATGTTCAACTTATGAAGGATAATCGTTGGTTTAGATTGACGGTTCAAATTGATTTCGGACCACCTCGGTGTTTCAAATTTTAATGGAGGAGGGGGGTTTCGAAATGGGTACTTTTCAAACCCAGCCATTAACCATGTGGCAAGCGAAGGATATGTTCGCACCACCCCCCCGCCCCATCATAATACAGCTTACCATCTGTTGCGCTCTCCGAAATCCAGTTTCGGGTTTTCGTAAAACAAATGCTCAAATTATATACTTGGAACGAATTTTTGTTGTTGGGAAAGGAAAGGATGTTTGAATTATCATTACCCAAAAAGAGCGATATTTGCACGATAATTTACACTAATGGCACAACTGGTGAACCTAAAGGCATATGGATCACAAATGAAAACATTGTTTCTATGGTGACTGAAATTGCTTATTTTCTTAAATGTTAGAATGAAGAGCTCAGAGAGAAGGATGTTTATTTCTCGTTTCTTCCTCTAGCACATATATTTTATAGGGTGACAGAGGAATTTTTCATATCAAACAGTGCTTCAATAGGCTTTTGGCATGGGGATGTGAAGCTTTTGGTGGAGGATATTTCAGAACTAAAACCAACTGTCTTCTGTGGTGTCCCACGTGTTTTTTGGTGACATATATTCAGGTTTAAAACAGAAGATCGTCGTTGGAGGATTTTTTAATAGAAAGGTTTTTGAATTTGCATACAAATACAAGCTTAATAATATGCGCAAAGGGTTGAAACATGAAAAAGCATCTCCACTTTTTGATCCATTTGTCTTTAGCAAGATTAAACAAGGTCTGGGAGGACGTGTTCGTGTAATGTCATCAGGAGCAGCTCCACTTGCAAGACATGTGGAAGATTTTCTACGAGTAGTGACATGTTTTTATGTTGTACAGGACTATGGTTTGATAGAAAATTTTGCGGGAAGTTTTTTTTCCCTTCCAAATGTTATTTCAACAATCGGGACTCTTGGTCCACCTGTTCCGAATATTGATGTTTTCCTTGAGTCTATCCCTGAAATGGGATATGATGCACTTTCAGAAGTTTAAGCTTTCACAAGGAGAATACGTTGTAGTGGAAAATATCGAGAATACGTTGTAGTGGAAAATATCGAGAATGTGTATGGCCAGTGTTCTGCTATTGATTTAGTTCGGATGTTGTTGAGTTCATCATTCATCATGCAAAGTTCTTAATTTCCTTTGTCCAAGAGGCAAAGCTTCCTGCAATTTTGAAATGCTTTCAGCTATTAGTTGAGCATGAAAATGCCATGAGGAAGGCTACATAGGAGTGGAAAAGGCGTTCCGATTATAAACTCATACTTGAGCAGGATTGCCTTATATGGCAGCATTCTTCCTATCAGGGGACAAAGAGGGAGAAAACAAGAGAAGAATCATTAGCTGAGGTAAGAGATTACAAGCGGCAACAAATGTCATACCATGGAAAAAGGGTCAAACGAACTCCAACACAGATGTTACAAGATATAATTGAGGGCCACATGGAGGAAATTAAGATAGCATGAGGAATTAGTTGTTTTTTAAAGGGTATATTTGAGATAACACAGAAGGAAACACAATCTCTTCCTTCAGACAATGTGACTGAGTGTAAAGAGCAATGTGAAGCCACTAATTCAGCCTTTCCTAACAGGGGTGAAGGATTCTCTGCGTCTAGCTATCAAAGGATGCAAAGTGTCATGCGACTAAAGTTTATGTAGGAAGCAATGTTTTGTCTTCTCTGATAAATAGGATTGATGCTATGATTCACAAGATAGGAAAAGAAATTGACGATGTAGATGCAAAAATTGGTGACCAATGGCAAATATTGGACAGAGATATTCGAGGGTACACATGGTAGCCAGTGCCACATTAGAACTAATGATCCAGCAAAGGCGGTCTGAATGGTAGAGCCAGATGTCAGAGCCACCCAGCCTTGCCTCTTCGTGACCACCTCAGCCACTTTCAACATACCTTTTTGATTTACGAAGAGCTACCAAAGTTAATGTTACAGTTGGTTTTTCCAGAGATATTTTTTTTTCGGGCCTTGCATGGCCACAGTTGTCAAATTCTAATTAAATTGTAGTTAATGAAGATTGGCGAAGTAGATTATGGCAACCATCATAGTTGCAGTTAAATACTGCTTGTATTTTCATTATCAAGGGTTGGACCTTGTTAGACTCTACGTTGTAAAGATCATTGTATTGGAGCACTATAGTTTTTGCTGGGGCATCAATAATAAGAAACCGTTCATAGGATTCTTGAGATATGTTAATGGTGATGTTTCTTCTGTGTTAATGCTTTTCTCTGCCTTTCATGATGAGCATCAATTTGTCTAATTGTGAAACAGAAAATTTACATTAATATTTGCTAGGATAGCACCTTAATTTTGTCTGTGTTTACATATTAATGTTTTCTTCTCAAGTATAGTTAAAGAATTCTTAACTGCTATTTATTTATTACTGAACTCATTGTTTTCTTCCATCTCATATTCACACTACCAATAAGATCCAATCTGCATAGTTAGCTTGCCCTGTGAATGCCCTTGAAAATTTGATGCACAATTTAGCCTTTTATGATTCCATAGCCCAATGGATTAAGTTTCATAGCTCTATCTGTCCAACCGCATAATCAATCAAAACAAATAGCCCTCGTAATTTCTATAACTAGCCTAATATCAGCCTTTATAACCATCAAGCTAAATCATAAGAACAGAGAGAGCCCTCTTTGAGTCTAGGAAGGATAGGTTCTGGACTCCAAAGCGGTTTGATGTTGTCCTCTATCCTTTATCCTTGCCAATATTATAAATTACAGGGCCACAAAAAGTGGCACTAATGTTGCAGGCTAGCCAATCGAGATAGTCCTAGTCAACTTCTATTCCTATAGGGAATAGAAGCTTGGTCTCCAGCATCGAAATTGGTCCAACTTACCACTAGACCAAGCCCTATGTAGGCTAAATATTGATGGTGAGAAATCAGCAGAGGGAGCCACTGATGTTGGAAGCTAGTAAATGGGGACAAACCTGGTCACTTTTGTGACAAATAGGAATAAAACATTAGTCCCTAGCATGGTATATGTTCTTATATTACACTATAAAAAGCCTAATCAACTCATATTTTTATTAGTAGGAAGGATAGAGATGTGATTTTTAAGGATGGTCTGGCTTTAATATCTTCTCTAGGTTGTTATTTTATTTTTGGTCAAAAGAAGGGGAAACACTTCCCCATTATAACATGGGGAAGAGCACTGTCAAACACAGTGGAACATTGGCTAAGTTGCCACATTTGAGGGGTTTCTATGCCCATATAAAATCCATTTGGACTTGAATTTTGTATTTTCCTCTTGGCCTCATCATGGGCCCTTAGTAACACAATGGAGTGCACTTGTCAGGGTTTGAACCCAAGTCATCATATGAAAACCCCCTTATTGGTAGATCATTTTTTCTTGCAGCTCATGTTGATGGCCAGAAGCCCTGTTAAGGGTGTCACTAACGTTGCAAGCTAGCCAATGAAGATAGTCCTAGTAAACTTCTATGCCTATAGGGAATAGAAGCTTGGTCTCCAACATCGAAATTGGTCTAACTTACCATTAGACCAAGCCCTATGTAGGCTAAATGTTGATGGTAAGAAATCACCAGAGGGAACCACTCATGTTGGAAGCTAGCAATGGGGATAAACCTGGTCACTTTTGTGCCAAATAAGAATAAAAAATTAGTCCCTAGCATGGTATATGTTCTTATTGCACTAGTACAAGCCTAATCGACTCGTATTTTTATTAGTAGGAATGATACAGATGTAATTTTTAAGGAGAGTCTGGCTTTAATCTCTTGAAGAATGTTCTTGTTGATTTCCCTCTATGTGTGAGATTTTCTAAACTAGCTCCTTAAATTCTGATGACTAGAAACACTAAAGGATATATGTAATTGTTGGGAATCTTGTTAAAGCTTTAAGTGAGAATGTTAGCAGCTATCTATAATTTCTTGTTTTGTATCAATAGTGAATTGAAGGAATTTGGATGCTGGGAAATTGGACTTCACCTGTTGATTTTCGAAATGCACCACTCAGGTACACAAGATGTTATGGATTCTGTAACTTTTTTGTAAACTTCCAAAGTAAGAAGTTGGACTAAGCTAAGAAAGAATCAAGATGATAAGAGGAAGGAAAATTCAACTGGGTTTTGGCATATGTAGAAATGGAGAAATCCTGTTTGGAATATGAGCAGTGTATCATTTTGTATTTTTCACAAGAAGGAAAATTCAACTGGGTTCTGACACATGTAGAAATGAAGAAATCATGTTTGGAATATGAGCAGTGTATCTTGTCTTGTTTTTATGATTAACCTCCATATTATCATCTAGAGGATCAATGGAAGAAGGAAGGAGTCAAATAATAGATGCAAGGTAACAAGGTTGTTTTGGATATTTGTGTAATAAAGAAGGGAAAAAGGGCCTTTAAAAGGAAACCTTGTGCTCTCAAGGAAATGAAATATTAAGAGCAGATAAAAAATCCAGGTTGGAAAGAGCAAATAAACAATAAGGAGACAGTTAAATATTTGCTCCATCAATCATACTGCAATAGCTAAAAGTCTAAGGATGGTTGGACAAAATTCTCATTGTAGCATCTACTTGGAATTGAGAAGCAAGGACTGTAAGAAGGTTCTTGTACAATAATTTCTTATAATTTGCGAATTCCATTTCCGAAACTGCATCTGAATTTCATGTGTGTCAGGGAAGAGTTCAGAAATTTTCTTCCTTATGCAGTTAGAGAGGAAAATGCTAAGGCTTGCTAAAATCAACGATATGCCTGTTGCACAGTGGGAAACTAGATAGAGACAGTTACTATTTAAATTTCAAGAACTTACGCTTGACTAGCTGAAAAGTATTGGATTTTTTTTCTCATGACCTTGAGTACAAAGTCTCATAATCAACCGGATGAAAAATCAAGTCTATATTTCAAATGTTTGAACCAGGACTATATCACTGATATTACAGAAATAAAAGAAATAATTCCAGTCTATAGAAAGGTAGCACAGTAGAAACATACTTGAATTTTTGGGGTGCTTCAAACAATCTCATCCTGAAGATAGGATTCCAGGTTGTTTGCAGTTTTTAATTGGCGAATTTGGCTCTAATTTTGGAACTTTGTCGGCTCTTCTACAGGTATCATTTTCCACCAATTCTTCGCCAGGTATTTTTCTTGGACTCACTAAAGGAGTTTCATTTTACGCATCCTTTGTATGATTAAACCTTCAATAGAACATTGGTTTTCCATACAAAATTTCTTAGAGAGAAACTGGCAACTCAGAGCAGGTTACAAGACCTCCTCCTATAATGGACAGAGGTTACCCTAGAATGTGACAACAGTTTTCCACTTCAGCCGTTGTAAAATAAAACAAAGAGCTTCTCTATGTAACTTATAAGACCTACTTGGATGGCCTATTCTGGCCAAAACAACAAAAAAGTACCTCTACGTTATTATCTTGTGAAGGATACCGTTTCCCTCCATTAGTAACTTTTTCTATAGTCCCTGCTTCTTGATCCATTAGTTTTGACTTATCCATACACTAAAGAGCATTAAAGATTGTATTCTATTGCACAAAGATGATCTGAAAGGGAAAACCTATTAAAGCATAGTATTTCAGTTGACGTCTCAAATTCTCGATTGCATACAAACAAAAATTGCTTGTTCCATACAAATAGAAACCACTTGACGATATCTATGAACCACCTGAACATCAAAAATGTTTAGTCTCGTAACTCTTAAGTAAATATGTAAATAATGTGAAATTAGCCTTCTTGGCTTAGTGAAAGCCCTAATGTTCTATCCTATTTGACAGTCTTAAAAATATCACAAAAAGCTGTAAATATTTTGGCATTCTATACGCCGAGCCTCTAAACGGCCTAAATTTCTATCTTCCTCTATGTAATTTGAATAGAATACTGTCAAATACCAGAATAATCAATTTCCATTCTCCCAAAACATTGAAATGTGCAGAACAGAAGGAGAAATCATTCAATCAAACCACTGGAAATGTATCAGAATCCCCATCCTTTTAACTCAATGAATATATTCGCAAACTCTGTCGTTTTTTTAAACAATTTTTTTAGCACAACCTCCTCTAGTCCATTTATAGGGAGCCTTAGCTTATGAAATATTTTCTATAAGCCAAAATAGGGTTAAAATTTTCCATTGAAAGCTTAGAATAATTGAACTGAAAGAACCAAACTTAACCACTGTAGATACTTTAATCAACCTTTTTTTCTCTAATTCTGTTGCTTAAAACAGTGTTTTGAGCAAGACCTATTTCAAAAAATTTAGTTCATAGAATACAGTGGCTTATTTAATGAATTTTTTCCAAGACAAAGCATACAGGATTCATGACATCCACAAGAAAAATTATGAGATTTTTCAATTTAAGTATACTCTTGCAGAAAAATACCTTTTCTGAACTCGTTTTGACGGTGAAGAAACACAAATGATCTGTTGGAAGTCATGCATAAATGATTTGTTAGAAGTCATGCATGAAGGGATCTAGGGACTCGGGGATTTATTCCAGAGCGATTACAAACCAGGATTGTACAAAAGCGAGCTCCTGAGCTCGCTTCATGGCAGGGAGAGGGATAATGCAATAGCGGCAAAATACAAAGACAATGTGTGAGCTCATTTCAGGGTAGGGAGAGGGATAATGCAATAGTGGAAAAATACAAAGGGGCATTAAATGTAAAGGTGCCATATATTTGTATTTGAGTCAAATGATTTCAAATAATTTGGAATAGTTTAATATTTTTTTAGTTTGGAAAAATAAATTGAACAAGAGGGAAAAGGAATGAAATTAAGTGATTGGGTGGGATAATTATAATGGCTTGTGTCATTTCTTTGAGTCACATTGAATCGATATATAAATAAATTATAAATTAAGTAATTATTCATTATTAAAGTGGGGTTTTATATAAATTATTTATTTATTAATGTTAATTTGTAGTTTTTAATAATGCATTTGTGTTAAAGAAAATTATTTAAATTAATGTTGTATCAAGATTTTGTTAATTTTTCTATATTATATTCTAATTTACTTTAAATTTGTTTTAAATATGTTTTCACCTTTATGTATGGAGGTTATTTATTTGCATATTTAAAGTTTTTTTATATTTCTTTTCTTAAAAAAAGGACTATTGTGATTGTGATGGTGAGAAGGTATTCTATAAATAGCGTTAAGGATTGTTAAGGATTATTTAGAATAAATAGGAGATTCTTTCTCATTATCTAAGACTAATCTTTGAGAGAATGGATATACATTCCCTAATTATCACATAAACAATAGGTTAATCTTGCATTTATTGCTTTCTATCCATGGAGGTTTGCTAAACAAAGGGAATACCTCCTCTTATGTGAATTTGATTGTCTCCACCTCTTAAAGGATTTTCAAACATTAATAATTAAATCTTAATTACTTTAAAGATGTAGTCTTGTCAAATATACCAAAAACATAGTAGGATTCTTTCATTGTGGACAAAATCAAGTACATGTCTGAGGGAAGTATTCCTCTATGGATGGTTAACAAGTTCATCAATAACTACAAGCAAATGATTCAATATATATATTTAATGATCTTTAGTCATCATCTAAAGAGTTCAAGAATCAAATAAATTCTAACCTAAGTTCTAAGTATATGGTAAGCTTGTACTTAGAGGTTCTATTATTGTAAAAATTAACAACTATGGAAGTTGTGGCAAGGTATTGGAGGAGGGAATGTCATTTTGGGGCAGAGCTAGCCTCTTTTTAAATGATAGTTTCCAAAATTGAATCCATCTTCAATGTATGTACATTGTCCGGCTTTGAGTTTGGTTTCCCTTTCATCCTAGAGATCAGAGAAATACATCCAATGTATTATGACTTTCTTAGCCATTTAAGTTATTCATTTTTAGTTCGGTCACTTAAAATTTCTAAAATTTAGTATTAATTTAGCAAGTGAACTTTTACAACTTGTAATTGTAAGATCATTAGATGAGGTGATCCTCTAACTCAATGTTGTGTATATGGCAAAGCTAGAAGATGTTATTGAGAAGAGGAATATCATGATGTCATTGGTTTCAAATAGACACTAATGTAAACCCACTCTGAAACCACCATGGGGGATCTGAAGGGCAACATATAGTGCTCTTGTGTGTATGAGGGTTCAAAATTAAGGCCCCCTCTTATTTGCATGAAGTGTTCCTAGTACAAATCCATCTTAGACTCAAGGCCATGAAAATATGAAGCCCAAGTACTAAATTTATTTTTTATAAATAACCTCTTTAACAAATTGACACAAATGTATAATGATGCCATTTACGTTGGAGGTGTATGTCACTTGAATTGTGTTACAACTTTAATCGCTACCCCACAAAAAGGTATCATGCTCCCTTGTGATGGTGCATCAACCCTAATGGAGAACAATCTAGTGATGTAAAAGGAATTTAAACATGATTTAACTTTAATAGTGTACTACATTCACCCCCTAGCTCACCACTCGTGGAAAATGTGAGGCTATTTCAAGAATTGATCTGGACAATATCATTTTATTTTCTCTTATGTATAGTATTATACATTGACACAATTGTGGTTTTTTAGGAAACAAAATATTTCTATCAAGGGTTAGTTCCTTGTTCATTAGGGTTGAATAGGTTGTGTCATTATGAGTGATTTATTCATTGTCAACTCCTTATGTGGGTGAACACTGCAAGCTCCATGTCAACATGAAGAGTAGATATTGTGAGCAATTCTTATCGAGGTTTTTCAAATTATCCAGTTGTTCTACATTTGGTATACATGTTATAAGTGCATTACCCACAAACGCACACCCTTGAGATCAATACCCGGTTCTATAAAAATCAAATGGTAACAATATTCTTAGTTAGAGGTGAAGGATTCTCCTAAGAGGTTATTTTTTTGGTTTGAGGTGTTGTGTTTTTCCTTAGATACTAAGTGGTTAAGGGCTTCAAAAATTAATATTTAAGGGCCAAGGTCTTGGGGGGAAAGGGATTTAGGGGTTAAGGTCTTAATAATTAAGGGATTTAGGTGTTATGGGCTAAGGGGTTATGTTTGAAGGTGTTTGGGGGTTATGGATTAGGATTTAAGGGTCACGAGTTAAGAGAATAAGGGGTTAGTGCTTAAGGGGTTCATGGATTCTAGGTTATGAGTTAATAGCTTAAGGTTTAATGCGTCAAGGGTTCGGTGGCTTATGAGGTATGAGTGTAGGGGTTAAGGGAGTATTGCTTCAGGGTTAAGGGATAGGGAATTTAATGGTTATGGGTTAATGACTTATTGGTTGTGATAATGGGGCCCCTAATGCCCTTATCACCACTATGAGGGGTTCCCCTTTCAATTTCTCTTGTTACCTTCCCTCTAGGCCCCCTAGCCCCTATGAAATTAGGTCTTAATCCCCCTTCTCATTCTCTAATGCCTGGATTATAGATCTTAGTAAACCATGCTTGGACATCCCACTTCTACCCATCCATGCTACATGTGTGTCCCCCAATCCTGTTCAATACACCACAAAATACTCCTCCTACATTTTTGGTCATATCATTCAACTTATCCTAACATTATGGGTGAATTTGGTTTCTATGTTGTAAATTGAACAGAGAAAAAATATTACTTGTTTTTTTCTATTGAGAAGATGTAGAAATTAATTGTCATGATTGGAATGTGCATGCATCAATCTAGATTGGCTTGTTTTTCAAGCTTAGACATGAATAATAATTTGGTCATACTCCATCCTATCGATGGAGTCTGATACCACAAAGGTATCGATGGGAAATTTGAGAGATTCTTTTGAAAGCTTGTATGTTGTGGTATTTATCTCTTTCAGAATGTGTCTGAAAGATATCTAGTCCAAAGAGTTGGGGGAATCTATGATATCTTGTAGGATGAGGTGTAGGTAGATGTTTTCTATCATGAATTATTGACCCAAGTGATCATGAATTTTGAATCCCCCATGATCTATAGGGATTTGACTCTTTTGATGGATGCAATTTCTAGAAGGGTACAAAGCGCAGTGGAATCAACTCAGTTGTTGGAGCCTTAACTTTGGGTATGTCTTACTTTCTCTCTATAAGACTGGGAGAGGAAGAGTGCCACACCCACTTTGCAGCTAGGTGGGATAACTTGTGCAACACCATCAAATAAGTCATAAGGGCATCCAAGAGGGAGTGGAGGAATTACCAAAATCCATTATTTTGTGGTTTAGGATGAATCTTGTCTTCCAAACACTATTTTTTATCAATTTAATTGTGATATTTGTTAGAATTTATCGCGAAAAAAATGTTTTTTTGTTCCAATCCCACAAGATATTGTTGATTAGAATGCATGGGACACCTTTAGAATAATATTCCATGATGTTGAGAAACTAAGTTTTGAAATTTTCTTCCAAGCTTAGATAGGATAACAAACCTGTCATGTTCAATTTTGCAAGGGTGGTGCTGATGACCTACATTGTGTTGGGACAAGAGATAAATAAGTGTGAAGAAATATCATCATATGACTTGCATAAAGGATAGATGTTGGGGTGATTCATAAACTATCATGGATATTTCTTGTGAAAAAAATATGTTGTTGTTCCAATCCCACCAAATATTGTTGATTAGAATGCATGGGAAACCTTTTCAATAAATCTTCCATGACGTTATGTAACTAAGTTTTGAAATTTTCAACCAAGCTTAGATAGGACCATGACCCTATCATGTTAAATTTTTCAAGGGTGATACTGATGATGACCTGCACTATGTTGGGACAAGAGATAAATAAGTGTGAATAAATATCATCATATGACTTGCATAAAGGATAGATGTTGGTGTGTTTCATAAACTATCATGGATATTTTTCATGAACAAAATGTGTTGTTATTGCAATCCCACCAGATATTGCTGATTAGAATGCATGGGAGAATTTTTTAATAAATCTTCCATGATGTTGTGTAACTAAGTTTTGAAATTTTCTTCCAAGCTTAGATAGGACCATGAGCCTATCATGTTCAAATTTTCAAGGGTGGTGGTGATGACCTGCACCGTTTTGGGACAAGAGATAAATAAGGGGTGATTCATAAAATATCATGGATATTTCTCGTGAAAAAAATGTGTTGTTGTTCCAATCCCACTAGATATTGTTGATTAGAATGCATGGGAAACCTTTATAATAATATTCCATCATGTTGTGTAACTAAGTTTTGAAATTTTCTTCCAAGCTTAGATAGGACCACAAGCCTATCATGTTCAATTTTTCAAGGGTGGTGGTGATGACATGCACTATGTTTGGACAACTAGAGATAAATAAGTGTGAAGAAATATCATCATATGACTTGCATAAAGGATAGATGTTGGGGTGATTCATAAACTATCATGGATATTCCACTAGACAGTTCATCATAACAGACCAGATAAAACTATATTTAAAAATGAAAGAATAAGAGTTTGTGACAGGAAGTGTCAGTGAGTTTCGGATGTGCTAAGGAGGGAATGACCAGTAACCCAAGATTCTCCCCCAACTTTTCAAACTTCCCCTTTGTTAGGAGCTTTGTCAAACTATTAACCATATGCAACTTTGTCAGAATGTGGTCCAACACTACCAACTCCCTGATGAACTTGGAATCTTAGGAAATTGCATTAAATATCAATGTGTTTGAAATGGTCATGACACATTGGATTTTAATAGAGCTTGATGTAACTTTGATTCTCAGAAGAGACAATATTAGGCTTCAACAACTAATTGGTTGACTCTACAATCAAGTTGCAAATCTAGATAGCTTCATAATAAGTATATGAAACTTCCATATACTTTGCTTCAATGGAACTGAGTGCAATTGTTGCTTGCTTCTTGTTGATTTGATGAAAATGATTTACAAAATGATAATAATGATGTTTAAAATGAGCCTTATGATGGTTTAATTATACACATTGATTGTTCACGAGGTGTAGGGGTATGTTTATAACATCACTGCCCTTGAAAGCCTTGTCTTGAAAGCACAGTAATTAGAATTTTCTTTAGTTAAGCACATTTTTGTGGTGGAATGAAGTTTATCAGATATCTATTTATACTTTGTAGAGGCTTGACTTTGTTTTTCCTTTGAGTGTTGGTGAGGTTTATTTGTATTTTTTGCATCATAGTCTAAAGTATTTTGACCTGATTGTTTAACATGAAATCTTTATGCTTATTGGAAATATATTTGAAATACCTACATGATCAAGAAACTGTTATGGTTAGTTAAATTACTAATTAGTTACTACAGAAAGAGGATGATGCTGAGAGGGCTTGCCTGGGTGACTCTGGGAGAAACCTGGAGGTGGTCAGACAAAGCTCTTCTAAGTTACAAATATGAAGAGAAAAAACTGGTGATATATATGTGGTTGCTTAACCTGGGTTGTATGGAAAATCTTGGCAGAGAGTGTTTACCTTTGCATGTCTTCACGAAAGTAGGTTTTCTGGTCACAAAATAAGATCACTACATGTAGGTGATGGTTCTGTAGTAAGTTCTCAGCCTTATCTTCAGAATGGATAATAGAGAGGATCAGGTTTGAATACAGGATATAATTTGATGAATTTGGAGATTTAGAGTAAAAGAAAAAATTGTGGTCATGTTTGGGTGGGTTCTAATTTGTATGTTTTTCCATTTTTATAATTTTCTTTGTTGTGCTTTCTACCATGCTACCTAGTTTCTTTCCTGTTGCCCTAGCATTTTAACTTTTTCGATGTTTATCTCTCTATTGTTTCTTGCCCCATTTGAAATGTCATCCTTATTTGGTAGGTGTTTTCTTAAATATAGTGTGAATATTTTTCCATCACACAACTTCTGTGGCATTTGTCTACGCAAATATCTTGTAAGGCCCATTCATCAGGGTATTTGATGAAATAAAATGATAATAGATGATCACCAACTAATGGTACCTACAAATATTTACTCTAACAATTCTACAGTTTTCTTGTGCCAACAATTATACAACATTTTAACCTCATGAACTAGTCTCCTCTGTTCTCTTAGCTAATTGTATAAGCACTTATTGCTGTTGCAAAAAATTTCAGTCTCTAGTCCCATTGAGCTATTTCAGTTATTTGTGGACATTGATCTAATTTCATTTCATTTCTTCAATTTTTCTGAATGTTATGCATTACCTTTGGCCAGTGCCTTATTTCTTACCTATGCTTTTTCTGCATAAGCATTCCAGCCAGCCAAAGCAGCAGGGGTAGCAGGAGCCACTCAGTCCAGCCAAAGCCCACTAGGGGCAGCGTACAGGCAGCAGGAGCGACGGAGGGTTGACGCAGGCCCAATCATGGTGGCACAGGGGCAATGTAAGCCCTTCAGGTGTGACGTAGGCCCTTACTGAGCAGTGCAGAGGCCGAAACAGGCCAGTCAGGCTGACGTAGAGGGATTTAGAGTAGAGTATTAATTCCATTTGTATTTCTCTGTTGGGTGAACCAGTTTTGGTGCCCAAGATTGTTGTACTTAGATTATGCATGATAATGAAAACCCTCTAGAGCTAGCTGTACTGGCTTTCCCGCATTGGGTTTTTTCCAAGGACATTTGTCCAGAAAATTTGTGTGTCACTTTGTCTATGAGAATTTTATTCAATATTTGATCTGTATGTGTAGGTTGCTAGTTGTATTTACTATTTACTTTGCTAATTTATTGAATATTTCAGAAATTAACTTGTAACTTAATTCAAGTAGGAGAAGTAAATCAAGATACTGTAGTAGGGTTTCTTAGACTAAGATATTTTCACATTCCCTAGGTCTAGCCCCATTAGGCCACCTTGGCAACAATTTCCTAGGAATCTAGCTAGAGGAAAACTTCTATATCCTAGAGGTGTTAGTAAATTATATATTATGGAGCAATGCAACACATAAAATATGCGGAAAAATACAAGCACACAAAACACATAAAAACCAGAGAGACACAGATATACGTGGTTCACCTAGTTTGGGCTACGTCCACCCCAAACAGCCATTCCTTCCTTTCTATTATCCAGCAAAAATGAAGAGACAAAACCTATAGCAGATCCGTTGTAATATCCTTTGTTCTCTCTCACAGTCTCCCTCTATGTTTCTCGCTCCGAGAATACACACATAATACATAGCCGCAATACAATACCCTCATATATACAAGGGGGTTGCCTTCTAGGGCAAAAAACCCTAATCTAAACATAACTTCTACCGTCAGATCATTTTCCTAATGAATGGCCCAGATTGACTAGAAATTACTATACTTTTACAAGGAAATTTTACATATGTTTTTAGCTTCGGGGGTGCTACCCCCGAAAACCCCTGCCAGGGGGGTGGCTACGAAAAGTGCTTCCGCCCCCCCTGGACCCCGCACGGAAGCGATTAATTACGGGCGGCATTGCCGCCCCTTTGAAGGTATAGGGGTCCAATGCTGTGATACAAAGTAAACAAGATAATCAAGCTCCACACCCAATAAGAGGTAGCTGCGTTGTTGGGTGCCCTCACTCTCCTCAGAACTTGGGCCAATTCTGATGGTGGAATCTCCGGATACCTCAAGCCCTAGCTCTAGGATCAAGTTTTGCCTAGGTGTTCCCAACGATAGAACCTAGTAGGATCAATTTTACCTATCGAAGTAAAAAATCTTTGTGATCCTTTCCCCTCACCTTGTCCAGGATAAGAACATCATTGGTTGCTAAATTCCATCGCCAAAAATGGGCTGGGTCCGCTTGGCCCCATGTGGTCCCATTTGGTGTCAAAGGCCTTTCATCAAGGACCATTTGGGAATCCAAGTTCCCAAAGGATTTTAGGGATTGAGAACTTCCTTCATAAGTATTTTTCTTCTCCCTCAACCCTTCAATCCCCCTCCTCTCTCCCTAGAAGATAAATTCCCTTGCTTAAAAGGAAAGCAAGTCCCACTCTTTTTTTTATCTTAGGGAAATGGTTTCGAGGGTCACTTCCCACCTATTCATTGACCTATACTCTACAAGTGACTTCCTAAACTACCAGGACTCCACCCATCGATGAAAGTCCGTGAAGAGCAAGGAGCCTTAGCTGTGGTCACAATGGGCTAAGCCTCCATCATTTCCCTTGTCCTAGCAGATGCCCTCTTAGGAACCCCTTTTAGGTCCACTAGTAGTTTGAGTGGTAACAAGTTGTTCACAATTCCATTTTTGAAAAACTCTTTGGTATACCCACTTTTTCCATACTACAACTCCAAGATGAGAAGTCCAGGGCTATGGAGGCTGCCCTTCTTCTATCTGAATCAATCCTCTACAATATAGTGAACTAGGGCTATTTGGTTGGCCCACTTGACTGTTACTTTAGTCCTTCAAAGTCTGCACATCCTTAGGCTCTATACACCTACCCTTCTACCAATTTTGTTGTCCTTCACCAGAACAAGAGTCAGGGATATTCTTTGATAATAACCTAACAACCCTCCAACTATACTTGGACTACCATCAATCTTCCCAACCACTGTCAATTATTTTTACTGATCTAGGGCCCACAATATTGTCTTCATCTAGGGCTCTTCAAATCTTCCACCTAACAATGGTTTGAGTCCTCTCAAGATCACTGTTCTTGTGTATCAACAATTTGATCCTATTTTTTGTCCAATCTATGAAAAAATATGAACTAATCCTCTTATCATACTTCTAACACTCTATAGATGACTGAAATAGGGTCAGAAATCAGCCATTAACAGTCCATTTACTAATTTTTCATAGGTT
Source organism: Pinus albicaulis (assembly GCA_034641835.2). Classification (NCBI taxonomy): domain Eukaryota; kingdom Viridiplantae; phylum Streptophyta; class Pinopsida; order Pinales; family Pinaceae; genus Pinus; species Pinus albicaulis. The sequence continues at coordinate 1,403,324,456 of CM076582.1, forward strand.
TCTGCAGATCTTTGTCTAAAACTCTATGGAAATTCCATCAAAATCAACTCCTCTGCATGTTAATCCATTCTTCATATGGCACATTTCTTCTGCATGCTCAATCTTCTGCTCAGGTTCCACCCTCCTTTGGATCTGTTGTCTCCACACATACTGAATCTGCAAACCATCTCCTAGATCTGCGGTCTTTATTGCATTATAAATAAACCTCAATCTAAGGTTCACAACCCATCTTCTTCTATGAAAATTTTTCACAGTCTTAAGGGCATACCTTATGAACTAAACATGCTAGGAAACTGTCCTAACTAGGGCATTATACTTATGTACTTATAATTGTTGTATAACAAACCCTATTCACACATAGAAAAAACATGACTTTTGCCTCCATAAGAGACTTGACCTAGCTCATATGGATCCATAGATTCTGGGCATTTCTTTGACTGAATCTTGACATGAACTTAAGATCTCAATGTCAACCCTCAAATTAGGGTTAACTCAATCAATATTACGCCCGCGTCGACTTCTGTTATGGCTCTAAATTACAGTGCAAGCCATCCTCCATTTATGTTGGTATTTATCATAGACCTTGCAGTCTAGTAACCACCACAAGACAAGATGGTATCAACCCTCTCTTCTATTTCATGTAGAAAATCTAACCAACGGAATTCAATTTGATCTTGTAATGTACTAGAACAAGATACTAAATATTTCCTACAATTTGTGGAAACAAAACACGATTGCACAATCACATATAAGTAAGAGAAACAAGTTATCAAACGCACAACACAAGATGTATCTAGGGAAGCAACTGCTCAAAACCCTCTATCTCTATTTTGTATTAAGTCAAGGAATCATGAAACAATACAATGCTTAATCTCTCTTGAGATTCTCTAGCACTCTGCCAATTGTCTCCTGCTGATCTAGGCAAAATATGTCTAATACTTATCCAATTATCAACCTTCCTTCAGCCTGCCTTGCTCACACAATTCCTATGGAATTATCTCCATATTAATTAGGAAAATCAACCTTCCTTGACTGCGCAATCCATCATGGCATCCCAATGACTTTATAATTTCACATGGGAAATTTTCTATAAATGCAACTGATAGTTATGTTCCTTTGAACTCTGTTACAATAAGGATGAAGGGTATTTTTATTATTTAAAAATAAGATAAAACCCTAAACAACCAAAACCCTAACCCGAGGATATGTAACACCAAGAGTTTATGGGCCCCGTTGGGGTTAGTTGGGTAGCCAACTTCCCGGGGTCGTAACTTGGTCATATATTTTCGTTTGACGCACATGATACCTTGTTAAAAAGATCTCTCCGAGGAATACAACTGCTAATACGATTTATATGAAATCATGAAACCTTTCATGCCCCAAAAACGTCGTTTTTGGCCTCAAAACGGCTCTCGAAGTTCAGGACCTGAAAAACTGACAAAAATAGTAAATTGTGCTATAATTAAGGAAACTGAAAAACTGAAAGAGACAATGGAGAGGGCCCAAGTGGAATAGGTGGGTGGCCACCAATATCGACCTCAAACACCTTAAATCAAATTTCTTGAGCTAACTCAATCATCATGACTTAGTTAACCGACACAATTTGTTATGAGACGAAATTACAATTTATTTTCCAATTTATTTAAGGGAAAAATAAATTAGACGCCTCACATTCTTCGCTCCTGGTACATCAAAATTCCTCACCAGTGTGGGTGCATTTTTTTTTTCCTTTCTAGTTGCCAATTTCACTATTTCTTGTTGCAAATTTCAACACTCCCTCTCAACAAGAAAGGAATTCAATCTATCCCCATCCGGTACCTTTGGAATGTTCTGCATGCTACACTTCTCTAGTGTTGTTTGCAACTGCAAATCCTGAAATTGAATAACCTCCGAACAACTAAATCAGTATAATGCATCTGTCATCAGAGTCTTCTGACTGCTGCTAGTTACTGCACCTGTCTAGTACTGGATTCTCTTCGCCGCTGCTGACATCTGCATCCGTGCCCTTTGAACTGTTGCTAACTCTGATTTGTGCTCTAGTATTTGACATCTGTCATTCTGATTTCTGTCTTGCTGACATCTGACTGCATCAATCTAACTGATCCTTCCTACTACTATTGTACTATGGGCTCCTTGTAGTTAGGTTCTATCCATGAGACATGCCATCTCAATGGACCTTGCATAAATTTCTTATCTTGGGATTATGTCTACACATCACCCCACCATACACCTCGAGGTATGGCTGCTCCCTCTTCCCATCTGGCTCGAAATTTCCTCCTCAAGGAGGTCTCTGCTTGAGTGGACACTTCCACTCGGTCTCCTCTCTACTTCTCATGAGGATGCATGTTGAGAGGTAATTTATGCTCCCTCTAAACCACCAAGTCTCTAACTTCTACCTTTATCCTAAAATATTTGCATGCATCTGGTACCTCAAGTACATATAGGTTCTTAACTCACGCATAGTGTAATTTTCCCGACGTTACAAAAAGTTTCTAAAAAAGAGTTGATTTTAAATCGATGATATCTCCCTCATCCGAGCTCCGATTCAACCATTTTTTTTTTCCATTTGGGTATATTTTCGCAAGGAGTCCAAATATTATATTTTTTTTTGAAAATTTTACACCAATATATTCAGATATTATATGCAAACTCACCGCCCAAAAAATTCTTGTATGATACCATGTAGAAAATCTAACCAACGAGATTCAATCTGATCTTGTAATCTACTAAAACAAGATATTGAATCCTTCCTACAATTTGCGGCAACAAAACATGATCGCACAATCACATATAAGTAAGAGAAATAAATTATCAATCGCAAAATAACATGATGTATTTTGGGAAAGAAACTGCTCAAAACCCCTCTATCTCTATTGTGCATTAAGTCAAGGAATCATGAAACAATACATTAATGCTTAATCTCTCATGAGATTCTCCAGCACTCTGTCAATTGTCTCCCGTTGATCTAGGCAAACTCAGTCTAGTACTTAGCCAATTCTCGTCCTTACTTCAGCCTACCTTGCTCATGCAATTCCTAGGGAATTAAATCCTTATTAATTAGGAAAATCAGTCTTCCTTGATTGTGCAATCCATCATGGTATCTCAATGACTTTATAATTTCACATGGAAAATTTTCTCTAAATAAAATTGATAGTTATGTTCCCTTTAACCTCTCTCTCAGTTGGGTATTCCTTGAAACTGACATGCATGCAAATATTAATAGCGAATTTTCAGTTATATGATTGATCACTCATTGTGAATTAAATCTAATTTAATTCACTCGACCTCTCACTAGCTCATCACTCAGTTAGAACTAGTTAAAATAATTTTAACTCATTTAATTGAATTAATTACACTTGCACCCCACTAATGCATAAACTTCAACTGGACCCCAAAAATATTAGAATCCCTCTAGATGCCTCATCTTAGACCCTCAAGTACTTGAATTTCTTGAGCTAACTAGGTCATCATGAATTAATTAACTGACACAAGTTGTTATGAGATGAAATTAAAATTTATTGTCCAATTTGTTTAAGGGAAAAATAAATTAGACGCCCCACATTCCTCACTCCTGGTGCATCAAAATTCCTCACCAATATGGGTGCATTTTTTTTTTGTCCTTTCTGGTTTCCAATCTCACAATTTCTTGTTGCAAATTTCAACATTTCAGGATTTGATGCGGCCTTCACACAAAGACACCATTGAAATCACATGCCCAGATTCTCATGAGAAACCTCTCTTAAGCTCAATCTGCCAGAAGAGAACCAACAATATGCCATCATACTTCCTAGCACAAACCGACCATTAAGGTATGCAACATTATTTTGAACCCTCACATGATTATCTTGCTCTTGGAGGATGATCATGACCTCCCTTTAGCAACCCTTACTTGGCCCTCGTACTCGACCTACTTTAGGAATACATCTCTCTTCACCCCCTTGATGTGCCGGATAGTTGGAATACATGTCAAACATGCTAAGATGTGCTAAGTGATCAGGCATGCCAAGATGTTCAAGGGTGTGTCAATGCATGTCAGGGACTGTCAAGACAAAAAAAGGGATAAAAAAGTTAAACTACAAGGAAATTAACACATAAGAGGTTTAATAAGTCATCAATTTACCTTTTCCAAGAGGGGCATGCTGGGCACACCAACACTAGGGGGCAATAGGTGCCAAGTGAAAAGTCTTAGTGCATTCTAAGTGCCAAGTATTCCTCTGTTGTTTCTCATCTACTTTCCAACAATTGATCATCACAAATAAATTTAATATTAAACCATGCGAAATCATACCAAGGAATCTCAACGTATTCCAATCATGCTAAGACTTTCCAATCACCAATATGTGTCAAGGACTAGTGTTATGCATGTTATGAAGTGGAAGGGAATTTTGAAGAGTGCTAAGGTGTGTTAGAGAGTGATAATGCATGTTGATGAGTGTTAAGGATTATTAGGAAAAATCATTAAGGGAGCACTAGGTAAAAATTCATGGAAGTTAATGAATATGAGGAACTTGTGCCAGAGACTAGTGTTAATGAGTGTTAGTTGCCATGCCAAGGAGGGAGTGACAAGGTATGCTAATCATTGGTAAGACATGCTAGGGAATATCAAGGCATGTCAAGAATTCCCAAAGTGTGCTTGGGAGTTCCAGGGTGTGCTAATTACATCATGTGAAAATTAATAGTGCCTAGATATGTCAATACATGCTAGGTGCTAAGGATGTGGCACAGGGTGCCAGGGTATGTCAATATGTGTCAAGGAAACAAAAGGAAGAACCAATAAGAGGGTTAATAAGTCAAGACTTTATCTTTCTGAAAAGGGGCATGCTAGGCACACTAATAATAGGTCCCAATACATGCCAAGTGGCATTGTGTGCCAAGTGCTAATGTATGTCAATGCATTCAACCAAGGTGTTCCAGGGCATGCTAGGGACTATATGCAGCATGCCAACACATGATAGGAGAGTTCCATGTTGTGCTAGCGCATGCCACCATGTGCTTTGGCGTCGATGTCATCACAAGATGTTCTAGGTACAATGATGTTCCAAGACATGTGGGGTGCTAAGAAATGTTAGTGTGTGCCAAAGCATTAATTTAAGGTGTGCCCAGATTGTTGAGGAGTGTTAGGTCTTTCTCATTAATAGAATTGTCAAAGCTTGATTATGTATTAAATAATATATTTCCTACACACAATAGTGGAACTTTATATAAAGGAAATTTTCTAGATAATAAACTTAATATGAATCATGTGTTGACTCATAGGAAATCTCTATTCGACTAGTCATTACTTGAGGGAAATGATACACACTAATTACGTCTAAAAAAAATGATTGACCCTAACCACTATGGCCTTGGACATATTATAAAAAACACTCCACAATAATGGTATTAAATCATTATCTTTTGACAAAAAAAATAATAACAGGCACATAGTGTCATCAAAAACTCATTGGAATGATCAATGATGACAGGCATTTTTTTACTGTCACCAAAATTTACAAAAAGAGCATTGGTGAGGGTCATTAAAAGTTCGTCACTAGAAGTGTCACCAAAGAGAGAATTAGTGATGGGCCTTTAACGACCCTCAGCAAAAGTGTCATTGAAAATGTCTTTGGTGACGGACCATAAAGGACCATCACTATATACACTTACAGTGACGGTATTTTAATGATCAATGATGATGGAAATTTTTTGACCATCACCAAAAGTAACAAAAAGAGCATTCGTGAGGGTCATTAAAAGTTCGTCACTAGAAGTGTCACCAAAGAGAGAATTAGTGATGGGCCTTTAACGGCCCTCACCAAAAGTGTCATTGAAAATTTCTTTGTTGATGGACCATAAAGGACCATCACTATATACACTTCCAATGACAATTTTTTAAGGGCCGTCACCAAATGTGACATTGGTGACAGACCTTAAAGGTCCGTCACAAGCATGACCCTCACCAATGTGCTTTTTTCTTGTAATGTTTCTTTATGAAACAAGCCATATGGAAACACATTTTCCTTGCTATTGATGGAATCATAGTCCCCTCTACACTCACTACACATCAGATTTTTCTGGGGAAATTTCATATCTCGGTTAGTTTGCATGACCTCTTAATTGGAAAACCTATCTACTAGTCCATTTACTTTTTTGTTGAAATGGGAAGGGATGATGGAAGATATATCCACGAATAACTCCTATATTTTTTTTAAACCTACAATGAGACACCACTTATATAATATCTTGTTGGGATTAGAACCATGTAGAGGATTATTTAGAGCTCGAATCAAGATTTACAAGTCTCCTTAAAGAATTAGGTCATTTTATTTGTATTAACATAGAATTTGAAGACCCTTAGCCATAAAGAGAAATTTAGCTTCATTGTTAATGTTTCAATTAGTTTAGAAAGCATAGATGTGGAGAGTATATGAAAAGGAATTTTTGAATGCTTCCCTAGCACTTGATTCCCCATATTTGTAATTACATTCCCCATATATCTTTATATTTATAAAATGAGTATGGGATTAGGACAATCTCTCCTATGAAAACAACTTTATCATGTAGAGTGTTGAGCTTAACAAATTCCCTTAATGTTTTGTTAAAAATAAATCCCTGCAATTAAATTTTGAAGTTACTATCTTTTCCCTATCAATTGATCATACTTTTTTTAATTTGAAAGGGGTTTTTATATGGATAGATGATTATTTTTAGTTATTTTAGGTTTTTCATTCTTTTAATTTTTGAGTTATTTTGTGATTGATTTTTTTTTTTTCATTGGATGATGACTTGGTGATATTATTCTTTTCCAATGGATCCATGAAAGGGTGATTGGTGTTATTACATGCATGTTTTGAATGAAAGCAATGAAGGTTGGATTCATATTTATACTAAGAGGTGGCAGCTTGAATTAGTATAAGAAAATTTGTTAATGATTTAAAATTTTATGTATCAATAACCAAACAATATCATAGATAGAAGAAAAGATACAAATGAAATTTTCGTTATAATATATCTTTGTAGGAACCTTCCGTCTATTACAAAATTTGTAGTCACTAACCAAAAAATAAAATACTCCCCCTACTACAATATTTGTAGGGACGAACCTACAAGGGACACTAATCCCCCTACTATAATATTTGTAGGCATGAACCTACAAGACAGATTAATCCCCTAAACTGCAAGATTTGTATGCATCAACCTATAGGAGACACCATTCCCCTTTGATACAAGATATGTAGGAAAAAAAATATTGGAGACACCAATCCCAATTACTGCAAAATTTATAGGAACCAATTTATTGGAGATATGAATATCCTCTACTACGATATTTCTAGGAAAAAAATTATGAGACAATAATCCCCTCTACTACAATATTTGTAGGCACCACTGTAGCAGAGAAAATAGTTCCCTCTACTACAACATTTTTAGGCACCAACCTATAGGAGACACCAATACCGTATGCTACAAATATTCATTGGAACCAACCTAATAGAGAAGAAAATTCCAAAAATTAAAAATATTCATAGGAAACAACCTACTGGAGATACTAGTCCATAGTTCTACAAATATTCATTGGAACCAAACTTATTCATTGATTATTGATGCTACTTCTTCCATCACCGGGTTTATTAACTTCTTCTACCTTCACAAGGTCTATTTTTTTCTAACTTCACCTGGTATGTTTAGTTCTTCTGCATTCATTATTTTTTCTAGCTTCTTTTTCCTTCACTAGGTTTGCTTGTTGCTTCTTCCTTCATTGGGTCCACTTGTTTCTTTTTCCTTCACTAGGTCTGCTTCTCCCAAAGCATGTTATTTTTGAAATTTTCATAAGAATGAACTTGTAAAACATGCCACATATCGAAATTTCTAATTTTTATTCTAAATTTTTTACCTAAGGAACTTACTCTATGACCCATTCGATCTCTAAATTTTTTACATTTTTAAAAGACTGAGAAAATAAGTTATAGAAAAAACGGAAAACTTACCTATTTGAAATTGATTTCATGATTATTAAAAAAATTAACTTCCATAGGGAATATTTGTAAAAATATAATAAACCAAAGTATAACATATTTATCATAGGCACCTAGATATCTCACCCATATCCCTTCAATATTTCATAGACTCAAATATCCCATAAAATAAGTTATTTTGAAATAATCAATTTGGCATATTTGAAGCTAATTTAATGATTTTTCAAAAACTCTAACTTCGAATGGGAAAGAAATTGAAATCATAGTGAAATAAGGAATGGAATATTTATCGTAGGTACCTAGAGATCTTGCCTACAGATCCTTAATATTTCACAATATGAAATATTTTAAAAGAAAATTTATAGTGAAGATGCCTATTTTTTTGTGAAAAATATTTTAGGAGCATTGAAGAACCCTAATTTCCTTAGAGCATATCTCCAAAAGCATAGAGAATAAATTCATGAATTTTTTAAAACATGCACAACAATAACTCTCCCTCATATCATCCAATTTTCCTAGTTTCAAACATTGTAGAAAAAAATTATAGTGGAAATACTAGGTTGACCTATTTGAAGTAGATTTTTGGAGAATTCAAGAAACCTAACTTCCTCATAGCATATCTTCAAGAGTATAGTAAACAAATACCTAGAAGTTTTACCACATGTATAGAATATATCTCGAATATCATCTACAAGTTTCAATGTCTAAAACATTCAAGAGAGAAATTTAAAGTGAAAATTTGAAGTTGACTCGTTCACTCCATAAATCAAATTTTGCTCCACCTTTAAAATGCTAAAATTATTCCCCAAATTATCTCGCACACCTTAGATACCTTCTTGGTGGGATGTGCTTTAAATGCACTCTTATATAATTTATTTACAGTGTTTCTACTTTCATATATGGAGTTGGCTTGTAAAATTAGTTTGGCTGACATGCACTTTTTGGTTGGGCTGACCTGAAAAATATTTCATATCTATTCATTCGTATAGAGTTATACAGATTTTCATATACCATTTTTATGGTCTTAGAATGATATTTTCAACCATATATCATAAATCCCACTGATCCAAGTATTTAGAGTAAATATTCATTCATATATAGGATATTCAAAGGGGAATCAAGAAAAAAATGGGTATCCAAATTGTATTTCCAAAAATATTCATGTTGCAATGTTCATCTTGGAAATATTTATTATATCGTATCTTTAACATGATAGAAAAAAATGTTTCCAACAATTTCCCACTTTTTCTTTGATGAAAACCCTTATTTTATTTTGCAATAAAACTATAATACTCCCTAACCTTTAGTTGAGAATCCATCTTTCCCTCCCCCTAACTTTGATATTCCTAGTAACCCCTTATCTTAGAGACAAATTCCAACATAATATCCAATAGTCTCAACCTTTATTATTGATGGAACCCCTAGACATTTGAGTGTCGTTGTTGATGAAATCCCCCTATATATAATTTCTCCATGTTTGACATCAATGTAAAAAGGATACTCTCCCTAAGGCTATTCTTTACATCGATGATGATTTGAGAGGGATATCATGACAATTTTCTCATTTAACTTCATTAAGGAAATATACATTACTTGAGGTCTTGGTTTTTTTTTCCACCGTTATTCCTAAAATTTTTGTCCTTATTTCATATCCTTTAGAATGAAATGTGATATCATATTATTGATCACACATTTCACTTACACTTGAAGATTTTTTTTTATACCTTTAACATATAAAACATTGTGATTTATAGTCTTTCCAAGATCAAGATTACCTGTTCCCTTTCTTGCTATCCGTGTTGATGCATTATCTCGATAGTTAACACCTAATTCTTTTCCTTATTTTTGAATAATAGGTTTACTCTTATCTCTTGTAATGTTTTTTGAGCATCTATTATGAATAAACTAATTTCTTACTTTTCTTTGAGCATATAGAGGAATTCCACATACTCATATTCTCCTTGTTTTCTTTTAAATTCCTTTGTTCATTATTGTCTATCGTTATTAATATCTTCTTTGCTGATTTTATTACATTTTGTTTTTAGGCTAATTATACAGTGACATGATTTGTGCCCATATTTATTACATGGCATTCAATATTATCCAATGTGGGAGAAAATGAGTTGTAACTTCTAACACCACCTTCATTCAAACTTCTAGAATTGTTGTTGATAATACCATTATGTTAGGTCCATATAATAATAGTGTATCCCATTATTATTAATGTTAGTGTATCCCCCTTATTGTTACTGTTGTGCCCATGTAGTCCCCATACTTCTATTATTATGCCCCATAGAAGCTGACTATTGTTATTGTTGTGTGCTTACATTATCATTGGTATGTCATCTCTGATCATATTGTGACCCCTTAGAGTCCTATATATAGAAAGGAGTTTTTTTCATTTGAATTATCCAAGAATTGTTAATTTATGTAATTTAATGGATGTTTCCTTTATCTTTTATTTATAATGTTTTGTGAGCTCGTTTCATAACATTTGGTATCAAAGCTTTGGATTCTAGGGTTTCACTTCTTCAAATAGGTCATCTTGGAATTTTGGCTATAACGTTTTCTCTAAGAGACTTCAGAAGTTGCAATTGTGACCACATGGAACCGAAATTTAGGTGACCTTCGCATAAAATTTTTAGATCTAGGTTTGCTATATTTTCAAAGATATGATCGGAGGAAGTTAGGGTTTCTGCAAGCTCCAAAATTGATTCTCAAACAAGTGATGTAGGGAAAATCATCATAAATTTCATTTCATGGATGAGATTTGAATCATGTAAAAATTGGTTGAAATTGCATGGAATATGGTTTTTCATGTAGCAAATTGAGGATTTAAGGTAGAAACAGTGTCACGTGCCAATCCGTACAAGTTCGATCCACTAAACTAGTCTATAATAAGGTCACCGGGGAGACCAGTCATAACTCTTTGTTGAAGACTCCAATATCAGTCTGAATTGTGGGGTTGGAAATTGGATTCAAAGGGACTCAAATGGATGAAATTTTAGACCTTGTGTTGTATCTCAAGAAACAATCCCTTGGTTGTGGTAAGGAATCAGTTTTTAAGAAATTTATAAATGCATGTAACAAATTTATAATATCATATGGTCTCTGTTTAACACATTTGGAAATTAATTATTAATACCCTCAATAATCTGATATCATGAAAGTATTCACAATGCCATTAACTACTGATATTAATTTAAATGGAAAGAATAATTGAAAGGGAAACTCAAAATGATATGCTGAGGAACATAATCTATCACTTTAAATCTCAGAAGAAACTTTATGTAGATAGGATAGTTGGAGTGAAGGAGCACACATTAAGGATGTTTAACTCTTACTTACAGATGTAAAAAGAGACCCACAAATAAATTACTTCACCTCAGTCACAGAATAATAAACACATGATGAAATTGGAAAGACCCATCAATATCAACAGGTGCAAGAAAATTGATCTTCTTTCATTAATTTTTTATAAAATTCAATAAAAAATTTACAGTCATCCAGAGGTCCAAAACCTGGAACCCTCCTCTTTATTCCTCATTTTTTTAAATACAATACAAAACGGTTGGTAATTGTTGGAACTAATTGTAACTATTCGAACTACCTAGCACTATATAAACCAGCTATTACATGGCCACTACAAACTTAATTACAACATCGATCTTTTAACAGAAAGAAAATTAAAAATAAAGCCTTAATATATTTGATGAATCTAGATTGGATTGGCTGCCACTGCATTCTCTGGATTTTCTCACATATCTTTCTAAGATGCTGAAGTGTCACTCGGTGAATCAGTCATCCATGCTTAGCACTTCTTCTAGATTTCAATGCTAGTCTTAGGATAATTGATCAACTTATGATATTATAATCTAAAGGAAATGATCCTGTTGAATGCAGGTCATTCTGTGAACAAAGTATTCACCATCCAAAGTAATTGAAAATGCCTTTGTAAGAAATTAACGACTGTAGCTCCTTTCAGGATTGTTGTTTTCTCATGTGTGTTATCAATCTTACTCTTTGATAGCACTAACAGTGGCTCATAAGAATCCCATGATGAAAGACTACCTTTGAGATCCCAGCATGAAGGAAATCCTGCTATTGTGGCTCATTTGCAATATCCTTTAATTTTATTTTTTTTAAATACAAAAAATAGAAAATTTTCAAAATATATGTTAAAGTATAAAGTTTCATATACTTTGGCATAAAAATGATAATATCTTTTTCATTAATGTTTAAAGTTAATAATTTAAGCTTTGTGGAAGTGGGTCCCAATGCACAAGATTAAAAAGCGAGCATCTCATGGAGCGAGATCCGACGATTTATTAAACAGGGAATAAAAGTGTTAATCCATGAGAATTTTCAGCGCGCGGGTTAACGAGGAGGGTTCCTCCTGAGTTGACCTTGTTGACTATGGGGCCAATCCATATCAACGGTCGAGATTCACTGTGGGGAAATGAACCCGACGAGATCTCGGTACCTTGAGTCCTCCCGCAGTGATGTATGCAACCAATTGTTGACAGATGTAGCCCACGTCAGAGTAATTTTAATGGTATTTTGGTGTGTCTCATCAGCATTTAAATCTTGAGCCTGCACCACCTATTTAAGAAGGATTCTCATTTTTCTAAGGTTATTCTTGTTATTTTGTGTTTGAAATTGTGCCCACGTTGTATCTTTCTCCACTGTCTTCCACCTTGTCGATTGTCTGTCACCCCAAGCTAAAATATGGCCAAGCATCCATCCCTTTCAGGTTCTTCCAGTCACATTCCTCTCATAGAGACTGAGAGGGACATCCAGGATACTGTCTGTTCCATACACTACCTTTCATTTTATCAGTAGCTTTGCCTAAATGATAAAAATTCTTCAATTTACATTGCCATGGTTAAAACTGGTGTGTTGTCTGCATGTATCCCAAGAACACACCTTTTTCTCGAATTTTTGTATTGGCTAGTGACTGTTATGTACCCTAGAAAATGTTATGTAATGAATTTTCAAGGGGAAAATGTTCTGCAAGTATCAGCCCAATTAATTCGTCAAGCTATGTGTTACCCTGAGTTAGAGTCGTATGTCCAATTTCTGATGATTCCTTGTTGGATAATTATGATAGTCTTGCAGGTCAAGAGTTTAACAAATTCATCTTTTTTCTGAAGCCACATACACAACAATTTACACCTGATAATAAATAATTTCCCATGGAGGTTTTGGATATAGAAGTCAGACCAGTGCTAAGGTGCATTGCAAATATTTTGGGAAAGGATGATGAAAATACAATGGAAAAATCAGTTCTGGGAATGTTCACCTTGATGATGAAGCCAAGAGTGGTGCTGGATATTCCATCTTATTGGAAAGAAGCTTCTAACTCTCAGCTCATGAGCTTATCACTGATAGGTTCATTCAAGTTTCCTTCTCTTGTTATTTACCTATTTTTATAACAAAATGTAGAAGAATTCATGCATCTATGGTTAAATATAATGGATATGAATAAGAAGAGGCAGTCAGTAGTATTATGGATACACATAGTGAGGAAAGAACAGAATGAGGGTGGTTTGTTTGATTTTTCTAGTCATTTCATGTCTACGGCATATAAGATTTTGAATGGAATTACTCCCCCCTGCTTTTTGCAAAAATCTCAAGAGTTCTTGTAGTTGGGTACAAATTGTAAGTTTGGTGATTGGTTTGCTTCTAAAGACAATTATGAAATTAGGCTTTATGGAGTTGTTGTAGAACCTTATAGGCTTCCTCTATTTGTACCTATGAGATTATTTTCTTTGGAGTTTATTAGGAAAAGTTTAAACATGGATCAAATACATTTTGTTCCTATGAAGAAAGGTCATATGTTTAAGTTTCCAATGACTGTTTGTCCTTTTATAGTTAACATGAGACAAGCAATTGATGAAGCCTCTAAGATGTTGGATGAAATGCACCTAATGCTAGGAGAGAAGTGGGCTTATGAACCTCACAGTGTGATTTCTAATAAGAGAATTGAAAATGGATATTCAACATTCATTCATGAAAGGAGACATGGTATAGAAAAAATGGCAAGTAAATTTTTTGCAGGTTCAGTGAACTCAAATGTACAGGCTCTAATTATATTAGAGAAGTCAAATAAGAGAGGTAAATAAGTAGTGATTGATTCAGAGGATGAAGAACAGAGGACTGAAAATAGAACAAAGCTCAGTGAGGATTTTTTAGATGCTCAACTTGGTTTCTCATTACAATTGGGAGATGAGAAAAAAGTCCCTACTTCACCAAGGAGACATGAAAGCACTCAAGAACAAGCGCCCTTAAATAAACAAATTTTTTTCCCAAATTGCAAAAAAAAATTAGAAAATGAAGGCAAGAATGGAGGCTCAATATGAGTACCAGATAACCCCAGATCAAGCAAGACTTCTAACTGTAATGGATATTCAAAAGGGTCAATTTAAGATTTCTCTTTCACATCCATATGATATGTCGATTGGTTCATCCAGTAATTTCAATACTGTAAATCTAACTGTAGATGTGAATAAAATTCCATTGCTTGAAAAAGTAAATCTACACATGAAAACAGGTCAACTGATTGTAGATGACCTAACCAAAACCAATGAAATGGCACTCAAGGCTAAAAATATGCTTGGAAAAGTGATCAAGAAATTGAAGTTAGAGAAATAAAATTCCAGGGCTTTGACAATCCAGAATGCAGAACTCAAAAATATTATTGTGAAGATTAGGGTAGATCATAATGATAGGTCTGTTGAACAGAAGCTTCTGCAAAGTGCTAAATCAGAAGTCTCAGCGCTAAAGAAAAAGTTGAAATTTCGTACAGGAGAAGACTCCATGGCAACAGAGGTTGCAGAGGTAGAAAATTGGAAAGAAAAACTTCTTCAGCACCTTTTGCAGAAGGAAGAAGAAATCACCAAACTTTTACTTTGAATCACATTGAATCTCATACTTGTACTTTTGTTTCTCCATATGAAAATGAAGATCCATTAGCAAAAATATCTCAATTAACCACTTAATTGCAGATGGAAGAGAGAGATCAAAAAAAGGCACAAGCTGATTTGGAAACAACAACAAATATCATACAAGCCAGAGATGAAGAAGTCAGTAAATACATAGTGGACTACTAGAATGTTGATGCTGAGATTAAAAATCTCAAAAAAAAATTGAAGGGAAATATATCCTTAATACAGGAAAAGGATATCATCTGGAATGATATCATTGCAGAAATGAAAACAATCTAGGGTTTTCTGACTGTTGTTGCAGAGGAAAAAAGTATTATCAATGATTTTGAAGAACAAGTCATTATAGACAAGAAAATGACAATTAATAGGGTCATTTGGGCGAGAAAGTTCACTGATTTCATTGATTCCAAAAAAGATCAAGAGTTGGAAGAAAATGAAATTAAAGACAAGATTTTATATGCTGTGGAAATTAATAAGATGATTGTCAAGAATGATTACAGGAGGTATACAGAAAATAAGTTGATTGAGCTTAAGGACTCGTTGAACCAGTTTGATAATTTATTTGATAAAATAGTAAGAGCAGGTTTGCCATCATGTTGGGGTCTTCGAGGTAGTATTTTATCATGGAATTCTTATGAACCCTTACTGGTGTTAGCAAAAATTAAGGTAGGCAGTACTCATGAAAAGACTCAGGTTCTTAAAGGAGCAACATGATTCAATTTCCTTCAAAGACATTTTTAGCTGTTGTGGTTAGTGAAGACTTTATTTATAAAGAGACCATCATTTAACAAAATCACTGCTTTTAGATTGGAATATCACAAGATGGTTCATTCACCTAAGACTAATATTGAGATATGGAAGAAATGCAGATCCTGGATGGTAGATTTAGCAAGGGACCCCTCGACTTCCAAGAAGGATAAACCAACCAGTCAAGGAAATGTAGCAGCAACATCATCAATTCACATTCAAAAATAGATTAGGATTTATATTTTATGTTATTTTACTCTTTTTAAGAGAATTTAATTCTAATAAGACATTTTCATGACATGTAATAGGAAGGTGACGAAGTCCTAAGTAGTTGAAGTAGTCAGGATTAGTTCCAGCAGTTAGAAAATAATTTCTATTGTATTTAAGGAGAAAAAGAAGAAAGGAAGGGGTTCCAAGTTTTGGACCTTCATAATGCAATTTTAAAACTCATATTTCAAATGATTAATGAATGAAAAGAAAGATTCTGGATTTTTTTGATATCGAAATTTCTTCCAGTTTACATTATGTGTTTTCTGTCTTTGAATAAAATGAAGTAATGAAGTTGCATGTCTCTTTTTACTTGTGTGAATAAGAGTTAAAATCCTTAATAGGTGCTCTTTCATTTTATCTGTTCCTTGTCTTATAATTCTTCTGAAGTTTGAGGTGATATATTCTGTACATCAGCATATCAATTTGGGCTTCTTTCCTTCATGTTCTTCTAATCATTCCATTCTATATCAACAAATAATAGCATTGTGACATTCATTGTGTTTGATTTTTGAGGGTTTAATGATAAACATATGAAGGTCATTAAGAAAAGACAAATATTTTTGTGACACATTTATATAAATGTCTTAAGCACTAATTCCTTACCACAACCAAGGGATTGTATCTTAAGTTACAACGTTTTTTGGCACCGTTGCCGAGGTCGAAGAAGTGGAGTTCTTTCCCTGGGTTTTGTTCATATTTCCTTTGGTTGTTCAGAGAGGAGGAAATATCAGGTTGTATCTTTATTTCATAATTCTGGCGTATAAAAGGCCACATACGAGGTCAGATACCTCTCAGCAGAAATCTCCTATTATTTTAGATACTGAAAATATGGTTTCTTAAAAAGCCCAGAAATCAAGAATGCTTTATACACATGATGCTACACTTCCTACACCATGCAGCAGTTCCCATACTCTTTAATCCAAGAAAATTTCCTGGAAACTCATTTTCTCGGAACAAGAATCCTTGTCCTCACCTATTCATTTCCAAGAACGAAAGTTAGAAGAACAATATTTTGAGTCTGTTTTATTCACATTGACAGAAGCTTAGCCTAATACAATTGCTATTTATTCTGCTATTGTTCATCAACACCTTCCCTTATTAGTTGTTTCATACCATTCATCCACATCTACAACTGGTACACAAATCCCACCTACTCAAGGAGTAGTTAATCAAGGCATAAACATGGTTGCCCCTGTTCCTACTTTCCCAATTAATAGATATGCACCATTAAATATTCCACAACCAATGAATGAAATGCCTCAGTAATACCTTAAATTGCTTCCTAGATTTACTGGTGAAGATGAAATAATTGCAGAACAACACTTGCCTTTGTTTTTCACTTTTGCTGAAAATTTAAATGTTGAACATATTGATGTAGTAATGAGAATTTTTTTACAATCTCTAAATGGAGAGGCAAGAAAATGGTTTAAAGGATTACCAAATGGCTCAATTAATAACTGGGACGAATTAGAAAGACAATTCATCCAAAGATGGGGTGAAAAGAGAGATCATGGTTATTCATTGACAAAGTTTAATGTGATTAAGAAATTTTTTGATGAAAGCATGAATTATTTCATTAAAATACTTAACAAATTGTATAATAGTTTTCCCACAGAAATGAAACCCCCTCCTATTGGAGCAAGAGTTGTTTTTGCTGGGGCATTTGTATCAGATTTTAGTTTCAATTTGAGAGAGATAAGATCTGCTACTCTTGAACAAAACAAAACATATGCTTTAGAGATTGAAGCAAACATGACTACTGCTGGAAAAACACAAGAAAAGAATACAGTTCAGGATAAAGGTAATGCAAAAGAAGATTCATCACAGGATCAAAGGATTGATGAAATAACTAAGGTCACTAAGAACTTGTCAAATAAATTAGTGAAGATGGAATTAGACAATAAGAAACTTGCACAGAAAAACAGAGGTTTTTTCGATCCACAGTTCAAAAAGAAGCCCTTGCAGATTTTGCAGAGGGAAAGGAGAGATCAGGATCAAGTTCAAGCACCCTTATATATAGAAGCAACACCTTCACAGTTTGTTGAGGATGATTAGAAAGAGGTTGAAGATCAAATATCTATTTTTTATATGGAAGATGATGAGGAAGAAGAGAAATGTGAAGAAGAATGCACAGAAGCTGATGTGTCATTTGATCAAGAAGAAATGGATGATTATTGTAAACAATTCACTAATTTTATGCAAGCATAACAGCATAATAAGTGTGACTTAAGATCAAAAAAGAGATTAAGAAGTCAGGATGATGAGGAAAAAGAACCAGAGTCAGCCCCTTATCCGATGGCGACTCCACAACCAAAGAACTCAATAAAAAAACCAGGCAAGGGGAAACAACCTATGAATTCAGTGAATGCAAATAAAAATAGGTTGAGGCTTCCTAGAATAAGTCTATTGATTCTAATATTTTGGAGAATATTTTTATTGAACCTGAGAGAAATGCTAATTCTAACAAGAATCAAGAATAACCTGAGAAGATTATTAAACATAATCAAGCTTTTTTTCTGTCAAAATAATTAGAAAAGATCAAAATTCAAGTACCCTTGCTTGAGTTAGCTAAGACACTTGGTTACAAGAAGGAAATTACAGAATTTATTAATATTTCTCAGTTTTATGATATTGGTGATACTGTGAATTTACAAGAAGAAAAACCAGTGGTAACTTTTGGTCCACATGTGGAAGAGGTAGATTCTTCTGTTCCTCTATTTTATATATCAGTGCCTCTTCATAATTTCATTCTACATAATTGTATGTTAGATTCTGGTGCATCACATAATCTCATGTCCTTTTCTGTAATGAAAGAGTTAAATTTACAAATCACTAAGCCATATAGAGACCTATATTAATTTGATTCAAAAATGGTGAAGTGTGTTGGGCTTATCAAAGACATGGTGGTTTCTCTCGCCCAAATTCCAGCCAAGAGTATTATGATGGATGTAGTAGTTGCAGATATTCCAGCCTGATTTGGTATGCTCTTGTCTAGATCTTGGGGAGCAAGGCTTGGAGGTGTTTTAAAGATGGACTTCACATATGCTATCATTCTTTTGTTTAATGGGGAATAAAGGAGGTTATACAGAGAAACAAGATTTGTAAAGACTACCACAAAGAAAGATGTAGGAAATTCCCCTATCTATGGCCAAGAGAAGGAGGATCTCTCTTGTTTTATGTTGCATGAAGATGCAAAATTTGTTGAAGACTCACAAAAGCAGCTCTCTTCAGCAATTGTACATAAGGATTTGGATTCAAATAAAATTTGGAAGTGTTATTTTGATGGTGCCTATTCCAAGGAGGACACACGAGCTGGATTTTTCTGATTTATCCAAAAGGTAATCTTTTGCCTTTTTCTTTTTAGCTTGAATTTAAATTGAAAAATAATGTAGTTGAGTATGAGGCATTAATCTTGTGTCTTCAAACTGCTAAAAAATTGGGAATTCAATGTATCTCTATTTTTGGTGATTCTAAATTGATTATAAGACAAATTAAAAATTTGTGTGAAACCAAACATCCAAGATTGAGGTCATATAGGAATGAAGTGTGGGACCTGATAGAAAATTATTTTAAGGCTTTGAATCATCAATTCATTCCAAGAGAAGAAAACAGAATGGTAGATTCATTGGCAGTTGCAGCTAGTACTTTCGAGCCACCTATTAATATGAAACTGAGATATGATATTGAGATGAGGCATAGACCCTCTATCCCTAATAATGTTAAACACTGGCAGGTCTTCGAAGATGATGAGCAGATCAATTTTTTTCTAACAATGATTGGAAAATTTGAAGATAGTGAAATAGATCAGGAAAGTGAGCAGACTGATCAGAATGAAGGTTTGGAAAACCTTAAAGAATTAATAGGTGATTAGAAGATAATACAATTGAAATACAATTTATTACCCAGAGGTTTGGTTCCTCTTGAAAGTTTGTTTGATGCAAATGATGTAGCATTGGATAAAAATAAGGTTTCTCAAGAAAATGAGATGGAGGAATGTAAACTAGGAACTCAATAGGAACCCAATATGGTCTATCTATTCAAAGGAGTTCCTAAGAATTATAAAGAAAGGTATATTGATCTATTAAAGAAGTATATGGATATATTTTCATGGTCCTATGATGATTTTAAAACATATGATATGGATATTTTTCAGCATAAAATACCATTGAAGGATGGAGTTAAGCCTCACAGGAAAAAGCTTAGGCAGATTAATCCACTGCTCCTTGCCCCAATTCAAAATGAGGTGAAGAAAAAGTTGCAAGAAAAAATCATAGTTTCACTTAGATATTCAGACTGGGCTTCAAATATGGTTCCTGTGAGGAATAAAAATGGAGAAATAAGGTTATGTGTTGATTTCAGGAACTTGAACAGAGCTTCTCTAAAAGATAATTATCCTTTGCCAAAGATGGATTATGTTTTACAAAAAGTCACAAGAGCTTATAAATTATCTATGGTTGATGGTTTTTCTGGGTACAACCAAGTAGCTATTGAAAAGGAAGATCAGAAGAAAAAAAAATTACTACACTTTGGGGGACGTTCATGTATGCTAGGATTCCGTTCGTTTTCATGAATTCAGGGGCTACCTTCCAAAGGGAAATGGACATAGCATTTGTGGGTGACAAATTTGCAGTCATATATTTGGATGACGTCACTATTTTTTCAGGTTCTGATGATGAGCACTTGGAGCATCTGCAGAAGGCTTTCCTGAAATGCATGAAGTTTGGGTTATATTTGAATCCAAAGAAATATCTATTTTCTTTGGAAGAAGGTAAGTTATTGGAACATGTAGCTTCTAATCAGGGGTTTAAAATTGATCCAACAAGAGTTGAAGCTATACAGACAATTCCGTTGCCTAGAAGTAAAAAATATATCAAGATATTTCTAGGAAAAATTAATTTCCTAAGAATATTTTTCCAAAATTATGATGAGATTTTCAGAAATATAACAGATATGCTAAAGAAAAATGGTGAAGTAAAATGGGACAAAGATGAAAGAGGTTCCTTTGCCAGGATCAAATAAGCTCTTCAAGAAGCTCCAGTTTCAATCAGTCCAGACTATCAGAAGCATTTCCAAATATTTTCATTTGCATCACCTTCTACCGTAGCTGTTGTCTTGCTGTAGAAGAATGAAGAAGGGAAAGAGAAACCTATGAAAATTTTCAGAAAAGTTCTCAGAGATGCAGAACTCATATACAATATCTTCGAGAAACAGGTATATGCATTAGTTAAAGCATTGAAAGCCTTCAAAACTTATGTGCTACAATCTCAAATAGTTGCATATGTACCTAAATCAGCTGTAAAAGATGTGTTAGTTCAAAGTGATGTTGAAGGAAAAAGAGGAAAGTGAATTTCTAATATCCAGGAGTATGACTTAGACATTAAACCCATTGAATTGGTGAAAGGAAAAGGCTTGGAAAAGATGCTAACAGAATTGAATTTTCAAGCTCTAGGAATTAATCTGTTTGCACCTTTGAATGAAGTTGTTGATGAAACAAGTCAAAATAGCACAAAGTCAACAATTAGATACAAATTTTTCTGCTCTTATTGGTATAATGATATTATTCACTACTTGTTATTTTTCTCTTTTCCACCCTCAATAAATAGAACAAAGTACAGAGCTCTTAAACTCAAAGCTCAACCTTATGTTATAATTGATGCTAAATTATATTGGAAGGATCCTGGTGGTATTTTGTTGTTGTGTTTGACAGAGGGGGAGTCAATGGAATTTATCAAATAATACCATGAAAGTATGCATGGAGGTCATTATATCTGGAAAGTTACTACTCGTAAAACTCTGAAATTAGGTTTTTACTGGCCTTCCCTATTTGCTGATATATATAGAGTGGTTAGAAGCTGCCAGAAATGTCAATTGTTTGCAGAAAACAAAAGGTTAGCTCCTTTACCTCTTCTCCATGTATTTGTTGAAGGACCATTTAGACAATCGGGATTATATTTCATTGGATAAATCAATCCACCATCAAGTGGGCAGTTCCAATTGAGTATGACTGCCACTGATTATTTTACAAAGTGGGTGCAGGAAATACCTACTAGAAAATAAAATGATTTGTTAGTAATGAATTTTTTGGAAGAGAACATCTTCAGAAGGTTTGGATATCTAGTCAATATTGTAACAGACAATGCTCAGGTATTCAACTCAGTCAGATTCATTATTTTTTGTCAAACATATAATGTCATTTTGTCTCATTCTACAACATATCATCCTCAAGGGAATGGGATATCTCTTCTAACAATACATTGGTTAAGATTTTAAAGAAAACAATTAATGAGAATCAGAAGAACTGGGATTCAAAGTTGATATTTTCTCTCTGGGTAGTAAGAATGACTACCAGAAGATCTACTGGTAAGTCTTCTTATGAATTGGTGTATGGTGCTCAAGCTTTGTTTCCTACTTAGCTAGAAAGACCAGTAATTTATTTCCTTCAAGAAGCACAAAAATAACCTAATGCATTGATAAGAATACTGAATAAGGTGATAGAATTGAGTGAGAATAGGAATAAAGTGAGGGAAAATTTGGCCACATATCAAGAAAATATGAATTCCATTTTTTATAGAAAAGGAAAAGAGATTATTTTTCAAACTGGAGATTTGGTATTAAGATGGGATACTAGAAGAGAAGAAAAAGGAAAGAATGGTAAGTTTGATCCTCTCTGGTATGGCCCGTACAAGATTATTGAAGCAAGATCAAATAACACTTGCATGCTAGAGAATCTTGATGGAAAAATGGTAGAGCTGCCTATGAATGGGCAGTACTTAAAACATTACTTCCAGCATTGAATTTTTATGGTTCACCATTGTACATATTCAGTTTCCTTCATTTTACATTTTTCATCAAACAACATTTGACTCCATGCTCGAAGTGAAGGCACTAATATGTTGTTCTTAATGTTTCGTGGAAAAAAAAAAATATCCCTAGGGGGAGCTAGATGTGGTGGCTCATTTGCAATATCCTTTATTTTTAATTTTTAAAAATACAAAAAAACAAAAAAAATTCAAAATATATGTTAAAGTATAAAGACTCATATACTTTGGCACAAAAATGTAATATTTGTTCCATTAAAGTTTAAATTTAATACTTTAAGCTTTGTGGAAGCGGGTCCTAATGCACAAGATAAAAAAGCGAGCATCTCATGGAGCAGGATCTGACGATTTATTAAACAGAGAATAAAAGTGTCAACCTGTGGGCACTTTCAACGTGCAGGTTAACGAGGAGGGTGCCTCCATAGTTCACCCTGTTGACTGTAGGGATGGTCCAGATCAACGGTAGAGATTCACTACGGGGGTGTTAGCCACCTATAAAATTTGTTATATTAAAAGGTGGCTAAGACATTTTGAGCCTTCAAGGAACAAATTTTATTGCTAAAAAGTGTTGGCTCTTGAAGACTCTTGAAGGCCTCATGCCTCTGTCCAAAATCTTCATTTGCTACTGTTCCTATTTTTTACTCAGAATCCTACTGATTCCTAAGAATGAATACTGCTGCAAGCACCCTGGTCCTTTTCCCCCTTCTTCCATACTAACCTCATCTTTTCCTTTTATTTTTCCATGAAATCCTTCATTTTCTTGTTTTTCCCCTTTTTCCTTCATCAAAAACCCCTTGAGAAGGTTGAGAAATCACTTTTTAGCCTTACCAAAACCCCCAAAATCCTTTGAGGACCATTGAAAATCTATCAAAATCATATTTTTATATACTATAGACTTAAGCCCCCCTGGGCTTAAGTCCTTAACCCTCCCCTCCATACGCCCAGGTGCCAGAACCGAGCGCCAGCCTTTCAAGAGCTTATCGCGTTGCTCGATTGCGATTAGACCCTCCTCTTTAACCCCCAGTCATATGTCCTCCCATATAACCCATGGCCCCGTAGACGGGTGCCTATCCACTTCAAATAAAATATTTCCGCTCAAAGTGTGAACCTTCGCTTATATTAATTTTTCAGTTTTTTATTACATTTTAAAGTTTTCCACCGGTGCAAATTTCTAGTCGCTCTCCACCGTTGATCTGATCTGCAGAACGACGGTGCACAATCCATCGCCCCGATGGTCCCCGCCAGCTACTTACCATTGCAAAACCAGGTGGATTTCATCGCACTTCTTTTGAGCGCGCGACGGTTTTTTTATTTTTCGCAGCGATTCCATACACTGGATGACACGTGTCTTGGGCACTGTTCACAAAACCACCGTCCATAGCGTGTTAAAGATTGGACGTGGACCCGACGCAATATTGACATCCACCATCCGATCCGAGGCCGCCCATTGGACGGCGATCACTCGACAAAAAAGCCCGACAGTTAACCAGCCTATGGCACGGAATTTAAAAGATCTCTGCGGTCTATGTGATCTGTAAATTGACGGCCCACCATTCATCGCCCTAATTCCTTCGTTTTGACTTTTCGCCTCTGCTCCCGACCATCGATCTCTGCGCGATCGACAACTTCAATTCATATTCCTTCTTTTGCCTTCTCTCTGACTTCTCTCGATCAATCTCGACCGTTGGATGATGCCATCCAATGGCCATGCTATCTCCACGTACCTTCTGAAGCAGCGAACCTATACATGCAGGATTTTATAATAGTTTTTTGTATTTTGTAGGGTTTTAATGGTTTTTCTGCCACAACTCAAGAAATTTCAAAGGCAGAGGGTGACGATCCTCTTGCCTTTGATTCACCAAAGAAAATCAATCGCAGGTTTTAAACTTCACATTTTATCGATGTTTCATGAGGCATTGATGCCATATCACCCTTACGCAGCCCTGCATACCAGAAAAATGCAATAAATCAAGCACAGTCAGAGAGTATCAGTGTCGAAGAAAAAAATGTACCAGGATAGAAGATTGAAGACATATTTGCAGGGATCATGGCTAAGAATGATTATCAAAAGCCTAATCCCAAATTAAAACGCAGTTTAAAGAAAATCTTAAGCGTTTTATCAACATAAAGCCTCCACCGCCACATTTGAGGCCAATTGATTCCTCCCAGCTATCGAAATGCCACCTATTCCTCAAAGTATTCAATCAGAGGCCGAAGTTATTGATAAAGACCAAATATCTGCCTCACAACACAGCTAGAGGATAAATTCTGCAGGCAAACTGATGACAAAATATGAGCAGAGTAACCTCGAAATCACACAGAGCCTTAAAGGTCAACAAAAGCTCCCACTGAGCTTAATCTTTATGAAAATCATTTAGTACAGATGACACCTACGTAAGCTTCTTTATTGAGCCCCTCAAAGGCCGAGAAGCCATTTAAGTCTGTATTAATTAGTTTTTGAGATCTTTTATCAGATCTCACCTCCTCATCCTTCTATATATACTCCTGCAGAAGATGAATGAGGGATTGGTTGTAGAACATTGAAACGTAATTGAGCTTGAGACTTCTATCTGTAAGTAGTGTTCACGGGCCCTTGGAGCTCTGCTGGTGGTAGATAGGTTAGGCTGAGATGTGTAGATGGTTGCTAAACTAAAGCATTGGACTTAAAGCTGTAACTGGTTTGGAGCATCAATACAAGCTGATTTATGGGATCCTGGTCTATGTTGACGGTGATGTTTTTCTTATTGTAACTTGTCTTTTTGTTTCTATTTTCACTGTGTTTCATATTCTCTTATAAAGAACAACATGCATAGAGTTAGGACCTACTGTATATCAGTACCCTTCTCTGACTGAAAACTTTTATCTGAATGTTTTCTTCCAATCTGTGTTATTTGGGAATGATTTAATTCAGTTTAAGCATAGGAATGTTGGCGTTCCCTCGTCTTATTGTCTTAGCTGAATATTATTCTTGAAATTTATGTTCAGTACTAGTCAAGTAGAGATGAACTATGGAAGATATGGTGTGCCCTGGTCCTAGTTTTATCCCCAAAGGCTGTCTGGATGTTTCCCTTGGAATGTGTTAAAAGATGGCTAGTTTAGAAGTACTTACCAGATCTTAGGCCATTCTGTGTTATCTTTGTGTTTGTCTTGAAAGTAACCAAGTAAAGCAGAGCTAGGATAGGATTTGTGGTGAGTTCGACCCGCTAGTTTCTACTCCAATAGTTGCCTTCAAGTTTCCCCTTTGTTTTAAAATTTTTCTGTCGAAAGTGTATCAAAGGCTGGCTAGTTTAAAAGTACTTACCAAATCCTAGTTTTATTTTATGTTCTTCTTAAGTGTTTGTCAAAGGATGGCTATTTTAAAAGTACTTACCAGATCCTGGGCTGCTCTTTGTTCTGCATCTGTTTAATTCTCCTTCTTGTTGTATCATTTCATTCCATAAATCAATCTTCAAAGAGATCCTTAGACATAGATGACTTGCCCCATGGACCACTCTTGCCTCTTCTTGTTCCAATTAAACCCTTTTATGACCCCATAGCCCAATGGACTAAAACCTGCAATTATCTATCTTCCTGGCGAAAGCTTGTTCTATCTGCTTGCAACTTCTCACCTTTGAAACTCTTTACATTTAGAATTTTCCACCTCAAACAGTAATCATGCTCAACCATCCAAAAACAAACAAAACCCTTGGTATTCATAACTAGCCTAATACCATTACCACAAACTTCAAAGACAAATCCATCTTTGCACTTAGTGGAGAGATCCCTCTCAAGATTCAGGAGGGCTAGATCCTAGAATCCCAAAGTGGTTGAAACGATGTTTCTCCCTGCGACCGGACTTTCTCCAATCTTGCAGATTACAGGGAGCTAACATTTCTGGCGACTCCACTGGGGATAAAACCTAGAATCATTTTCATTTTAGGGTAACCATACGACATCAGACCACTTTAGGTTCCCTTAAAAAACTTCATAAAACTTGTGAGTGAAAAGCAGCCTTTTCAAGCACTACCGAGGAATGGTAATAATGATGGAACTTGTTTGAATCAGTGAAAAACTAGGTAAACCCTAGGATTCTCTTAAGACTTTATCTAACCTTGAAAAAAAAGTTGGCTTAGCCATAAGAGTACACTGTCTTTGTCTCATAATCGTAGCTAAGTTTTGAAACAAAGTTAGGATATTCTTAGAAACCACACAATTGAAAAATAACTCAGAAAACACCAAAACTATTTCAGATTGGTATCCAATAAACATGGTGGTGGACCATAAAACCTTTTGCCTCCTTAGGAGCTAAAAACTTCCACTTGGCGACTCCACAATCCTCAACAAACCTTAAGACTCCACTGTGAAGAACCCTTACTATTATAATATCATTCAAACTCAGTTAGAGGATTGTATGATTTAAATTTGTAAAATAGACTAGTTAACCCCTTGAAGATTGTCATATATGGTTGAAATTTTCTTGTTTATTTGGGTCTAAAAAACACAGCATCGTGGCTTCTAGAAAGATTCATACTAGAGCCTACCCAGACCCTGATCCACCTGAAATAGTCAGTAACCCAGAAAGTATCCTTAGGAAGTCTCCTAGAATTAAATTATCAACTATTTGCAGATCACCCGTGAGAGCTAATTCAGTTCCTGAAAATCTTTCAGCGCTACAACAATCACAAGTTAGCTTAGAAAATCCCTTTAGAACTAGGTCTCTTGGTGATTTAGATCATTTAGATTCTGAGTCTTCACTTTCATCTCCTGAAACAAGTGAACATCCTGGTAGAAGAGAAACAACACCTCCTGATTTACATTTCCTTTACAACCTAGGTGCCTCTCATCCAAGATCAGCTCAGTAGTCTATTCCTGGTCCATCCACTTCTGCTCATCCTACATCCACTGTCCAAACCACTCCACTTCAGCCCACTTTCCCTTTCGTTAATCCACTTCTTGTGAATCCAGCCCCACCACATATCATGGCAGCATGGTATGCTCCCTTAGTCCTTCCTGTACCATTATTCAATCTTCAACACGACTATCAGTCCAAAATTACATTATATGATGCTAGTAATGTTACAACTGCATCACAACATGTGGATAAGATGAATGACTACTTTGACAGAAATGAAATTGATGATGATTCTGTCAAGCTTAGATTATTTTCTCAGAGCTTAGGGGGAGAAGTAAGAAAATGGTTCAAAGGTTTAACCCCCCATAGTATTAATGATCTCTAAGCCTTCCATCAAACATTCTTAAACAAATGGGAATTAATGAAAAACCCTCTCCAAGTCCTTTCTGACTACAAGAACCTCCATAGAAACACTGGGGAAAGTGTGAAAGCTTATTGCACTAGATTTAACTGTGTGTATAATGCACTTTCCCCAGAACTAAAACCTCCATAGGGCTCAACTTTAAACAAGTTTCCTAAAGGGTTTGACCCTGAGATGGCCTATCAGCTGAGAGAGAGAGATCCTGTAACTCTTGAAGAGATGCAAAAGGGTGCTTTTTCTGTGGAAGTAAACTTAATGGAAAATAGAGCAAGAATGAAAAACGAAAAGAGAGTGTCCTTTAGAGAGGAAAACACACCTTCTACTTCCAACTCAAAGATGGAGAGAATGATGAAAGAGATGAGCATAATTAAGAGAGCACAAGCCAGTCAAAACAAAACTGCTCCTCAAAATAGAAACCAAAACCAAAACCAGAATTTTAGAAGGAATCAACCTCCAAACAGACCCAGGGAAGATGATCAGCAGATCATTCTGCCCTTTAATCAAAACTATGTAAGTGAGGTTGAGGAAACAGATGAAATAATAGAGGAGGATGATGTCAACATGCTGGGGGTAGATAATAATGACTTTGAGATTCATTATGATAGAAAACAAGGTCTATACACACCTTATGATGACAGAAGAGATGATGATGAAAATTATTATCAAGACATGGAAAATGTCATCATAGAATCTCAAAAAGAATATGACCTTAGAAGAAAAACCAGTCAACAAACCCCCAACAATAAAACCTCTGACAAATATTCACAAAACATCACT
Source organism: Pinus albicaulis (assembly GCA_034641835.2). Taxonomy (NCBI): domain Eukaryota; kingdom Viridiplantae; phylum Streptophyta; class Pinopsida; order Pinales; family Pinaceae; genus Pinus; species Pinus albicaulis. The sequence goes on from CM076582.1 coordinate 1,403,353,219, forward strand.
GTAACCAAGCCTAAGATTTTCAAACAAAAGGATAAAACAGTGGTTGTTAATTCTGATAATGGTAAAGAGAAAGACACCCAAAACAATGAAAAACAGAGTGCAGAAATTAGTAGTATTAACATCTCAGCTAGTACTCCTGTTAAAACCATTTTGTCAAATTTAAATAGGACAAATCAACAAGATGATATTGCTGATAAACTAACAGCTAATAAGGCTGAGACCAGCGCTTTAAAAATTCAAATCCCTTTCAGCCTGGAGAAGGAAATTTCCCAAATCAAAATCTATGTTCCCTTGACTAAGTTAGTTGCCCAACATGTATATAGGACTCAAATTTTGAAGGCTTTAAACATTGAAGATAATGAGGACACTGCCAATCTTAATGACGACCAACCAGAGCTTATTTTTGGTCCAAAGATTGAAGGTATGTATCAATAGGGACCCGTTCCTCCCTTTTACGTGAGTTTAAACGTTCATGACAAGATTTTTCACAACACTATGCATGATTTCGAGGCTTCTCATAATTTAATGCCAAAAGCTTTAATGGAGAGCCTTGGTTTAGAAATCACCAGACCTTACAAATATCTTTACTCCTTTGACTCAAGTAGAGTAAAATGTTTAGGATTAATCAAATACCTCTGTGTTAACTTAGCCCAGATTCCAGCCAAATTCTTAGTCATGGATATTGTGGTGGCTGATGTTCCCCCCAAGTATGGAATGTTATTATCTATATATTTGTTATAGCATCATTTCTCACCTTGACATGATTCATGATTGCGTCATGGATTTTGGGCACCCATTCCTACAGACTTGGACAAATTCACTTAAAAAAAGTGTAAAATCCCCCATACGCGACTATGCCCGTGTTTTTCCGCGTGTATACGCGAGTCCAGCTAGACTTTTCCGCGTATGCCATTAAAATGATTAAAAAATATATAAAAAATCCCTAATTTCACGCTGGGTTGATGGTTACTCAGGTAGTTCAACCACCCCAGCCCGTGGCCAACTGTTTCCAACTGCTGAAACTACTTTGAGGGACTATAAAAAGCCCTCATGTGTATGGCCTAAGGGAGAGAGAGAATTATTGATATTATACTCTGTTGGTATTCCCTATCCAAGTCTGATTCCCCGTGCCTCCTGCACTTTCCCAGTTCATTATAGGAAACTCTTGTTTCCTTGAGATACACATCCCTTTATATGTTATCTCGTATGCACCAGTTTGGAAGGAGTCTTAGCGAGGCAAGGGCTGGACGGATCCGGACGACGGTCTGCGAAGGCCTTGGAAGGATCAGGTGATCTCTCCATTTGATTACATTTGTACATGCTATTTATAATACAGAAGTATCATGCTGTTCCCGAAATAAACATGTTAGTGTATGCTTATATGTATGAGAATATTTGTTATACAAGCATTCATTATGATTTATTTAATGTTTTATATGAATCTCACTAACATTTAGAGTAGATATATGCTGTACAACTTGTCCTTTGTGCTAGTTTCTTCTTGTATTTCAGGTTAAGAAGGAAGGAAGGTTGCAGGGGGTTTGGACCCCACGTGGATCTACTTCAACCGTAGGACCTACGGGTAACCTTCTCATTCTACTCTATTTAGTTTTTCTGAACGTGCATGGTTGTGTGAGTCTCTGTTAAGTAGCATGCCCCTGCTCTGTGGAGGTTGTACCCCAACAAACCTCTAGGGTGAGATTTCCCCGAAACAGAACTGGCGACTCCGCTGGGGATCACAATTTTGTGATTCTCCTTTTGGGTGGTTTCAACTATTTGGTAGGATCCCAGCAGTTTTAACTTTCATTTGCAGTCCAGTTTATTTTCTTGCAGTCAGTCTGAAGTCTTGGTGTCTTTTCCAGGCTTGTTCTTTTTGTTTTTTCATTATTTACCTTTGCATACGCACCTTCTTTTGCACACAGTCGCGTATACACGCGATTTTGTCTGAAGGAAATCGCGTATACGTGGGTTTCCCTTAGAACAGACGCGTATGCACGCTAGTTGCATAGTTGTGAGGTCGCGTATACCTAGGCAGATTTTGAATTTTTGAGTTTCTTGACTTTTTGGTCCTTTCTGGCTGTGGAGGCCTGTTTCTACAGAGTCTCTGTACTTACTAGAGTGTGAAGGAAGTGGTTTCATGTTTTTTCTCTCTTTCGTTTGAGTGAAAACTAGTCTTTTGGCAAAGTGTTGTTTCTGGTGCTGGCACTTTTGGATTGAGTTCCAAGATCGCTTTCTGAGCATTCTTGGCTGTTCTGCTTTATCAGAACAGAGAGCTTCTGCTCACTGACTCGCTCCTATCTTTCTGTTGTGCTTCGCATTGCGATTTTTGCTTCGTTTTTGATTGGTTTTCTTGAGTTCCATAGGCTAGGGTTTGTTGCAATTTTCAAAGAGCTTTTCTTGCTTCTTTGGAGTCTTTCGTTGCAGCGAGTTTGCACTATTTATCTAGGCTGATTGGCTGAGTTTTTGGTCTTCTCTTTCTCTTATTGATCTTGCTACGAGTTAGCTTTATAAGGTTTGGGAGCATTCTTGAAGTTTGTGCTTGAAATTCGGTCTTATTTGGTTTGGATTTTGATAGTTTGTGCTTGGTCTTTTGAGCTCTTGCTTTATAAAACTAAAAAGCCCAAAAAACATTTGTTTTGCTTTTTATTTTTGCATTTCAAAAACTCAAAAAACATTTTGTCTTGTTTTTGTTTTTGTTGTTGCATTTTCATTTTCGTTTTGCCATATCTTTTGAAGCTTTTGTGAAGTTTCTTTCTTTTAGTTTTTGGCTTGATTTTGAGGAGGAGTTGTCATTTGATTTCTTCTTCTTGTTTTTAAGTGTTTTTGGTGTCTTATATTAAGAGTTCTTGTTTCCGAGAACTAGCTTTTTGGGCCATCAAAAAGGAGTTAAAACTGAAGGAGATTTTTGGGAAATTTCACTCTGTTTTAAGAGATTTTTGCATCTTAGGATTTACATGCTTGTAGTGATTTGCATTAGGTGCATTTCAGCATTTAGTTAGCTTCTTAGTTTTTTTGAGTGTGAGTTTGCTTTTTGAAAAGAAAAATACAATTTTTAGTCTCGTAGAACCTGTATAGATATTACTTTTCATCGAAAGACAAAGAACTGCATGTGCATGTAGTTAAGTTTTTATTAATTTCTTTTGCGTCAAAACACCATTGGTTTCATCTCCATATCCTTGTGACTTAATACAACAGCCCTTAAAATAAGAGATTTAATCTAAAATCAACTAGCAAGTTTTTTCTAAGTGTCAATCACCAACTAGCTAGGGTGTAGGGCCTTGGAATAGGTGAGTGGAGAGTTAACTCTCCAAGGCCGCTCAAACAAACATAGAAGTTGATTAATTGAGCGAAATCCAACTCCGTGAGGTGGACTGGGAAAGCTCTCATCCAAGAGTCAAGCGCGAGGGGAAGTGAAGGTTAAGAAGAGGGATACCCCCCCTCCGATTAGCTGAATCTGACCTCAAGACCGTTCCGCCCAGCTTCTGATACGGATTGGTGTCCATAGTTTCCACTCCTAGGTTCCACACAGGTGACTGCGGGGGGGAATACCCGTGGTACCTGAGGCAGACGTCGCATCACTTTTAGCAGTACTTCTGGGGGGTGCCCTTGCGAAGCTTGGGTGCTTGATCCGGCAAAGGTTGTCGTTAGGAGGTCGGCGTAACTGTTTCTGATACCTTCGCTAGTTTTTCTGGGCCCTAATCATCCCAGACTGCTTTCGGAAGGCCCTATACTTCGCTTTCCTGTATTTTGGTGTCCGGTCCTCATCACCCAGAGCGGAAATACTTGGAGGCTATTTGCTTGCTGTTTCTCAGGGATTTTTATTTTAGTGAGTGCTCTTTGCTCCTAGCTTGCCTAGCTTTTCACTTTTTGAGTCTAATTAATAAAATCTATAAAAGTGGCTGATCAAGCGCCTCGACGTTCGAGGAGAATCCGGGGGTTATCTCCCGAGAGTGCAGAGCCTTCTTCGAGAAGGCGTAGGAGCGATTTAGCAGGTGGTTACCACCCTGTGGAGTCTGACGCTATGGAGAGAGATCCTCCACCAAGGTCTGAAGGTTTCGTAGCTGATTCCGGTGTCGGTTCCGAGAGGAGCGTTCCGCTCACCTCGCGAGTGTTGTTTCCTCAAGAAGAAGATTTTCAGATAGAAGATATACCTGAGCCTCCTGCTACAGGTCCATCTCCTCTTCCTCCTGATTATCCGTTTGTTGTTCAGTACATCGGACCGGAGTCTGAGAGACCGCCGGATCTTCCGTATCATTCTTATCTTTCGATGGCCACGACCGGGAACGCGGCTTCTACCGTGAGTGCTGCAGGCATTCAGACCCCTGCTTCTGTCGAGGCAGGGGGCACTATTGCTTCATCTTCGATTGCTTCTAGTGCTGCTATGTTTGGCTCTGGGTTCACCCAAGCATATGCTTCTCATTCTGGTCCTTTTTGTTCAGGGATGTCCATTAGTGGAAATCCATCTTTTTCCTTTTCCGTCGGTGTAGCTGGATCTACGCCCATGTCTAACATGGCTAGTGGATCAGCTTCCTTTCAGGGTTTCCCCTTTGGGACTGGGCATATTCCTAGCTCCAATCCTTCTTTAGGGTCGTTTCCGTTTACGTCCCAGACCCAGAGTTTCAACCCTTGGTCTGGGGGGCAAAGTTCGACTACTTTTACGGGATGGAATCCTGTGTTTACAACGGCTGGGGCAGGGAACTAGTTCTTCGCAAGTCATCAAGGGAATGCTTCTTTCCTTCTTCGAGTGCTTATCAGACCTTTTCTCCTCTGTCTAATGCTTGGAACCCCTATCAGGGGCTCTCCTCTTCATTTAACACTTCAGCGGGGGGAACTGGTTTGGGCTTTGGTAACTCGGCGTGGGGAGGAGGTTCTTCTCCATTTTCTACGAGTCCTTTCTGGCAGCCTGGTGCCTTATCAAATCCAGGCTATTCTTTTCAAAATGTTGGGAATCCTTCCCCTCAAGGATGGAATTCTCAGGCTCCGCCTCGCTTACCATTTCTGGCAACGTTAAACTTGCCAGATTTGTCGAAGTTAACTAATGACCCGATTCGGTATAGTCCGAGGTGGCCTCCGGTCCCAACCAAACTTCTTTCAGACATTCCAAAGTTTGAAGGTAAGAATGGAGAAGATCCGGCGGACCACATCACCACTTTCCACTTATGGTGTTCATCGAACTCCCTGATCGATGATTCGATTAGGTTGAGATTATTTCAACGCACCCTAACTGGAAATGCAGCCAAATGGTATATAGAGCTCACTGGGGGCAGTTTCGCCACATTTGGAGAGTTGGCTGTCACATTTCTTAACCATTTTCAGTTGCCTGTCAGATATGAGGCTGGGACCGAACTCCTGGCTAATTTTAAGCAGGATGAGGCAACTCACATTTCTGATCACATTCAGGAATGGAGGAGAAGGAAGAGGCTTATCAAAGCCCATATTCCAGGTGAATTCCTTCTCGAGTGGTTTTTGAAATCTCTACAGTCAGATATTTCAAAGGATGTATCCCTATCTGGGGTATTTTCTGAGGAGCAGGCCATCTTTAGGGCCGAGTAGTTAGAACTGATCTATTCTCAGTCTGGGATGCTTTATAAGTATTTACCCAATGCTCCTCGCTCCAAATTGGATTTATCGAAACCCAAACCTGGTCCACATGGTGACGGGCTTGTCAGATCGGTCAATAATAGTGCAGCCAGCCTGCTTTCTCAACTGCAGCAGTTGTCTTTACAATCTGCTCCTTCTGGTCAGGTTGTGCCTGCTGATTCATCACCTTCCCAGTCTTTGTCCATAAATGTTGTCCAAGCTTCTGATCCCAAAGGAAATCAACAATCTGATGGGAAGAAGAAGGGATGAAATAACAAGAAGAAGGGCAAGAACGGGAAGGGCAATGCAAATAAAACCAACGAGCGTGTTGGTGAGGGTCAAAAGGAGAAAAAGAAAGTGAAGTTTCCGTGCAAGCTTTGTGTTGGAGACCATCTCACACACCTTTGCCCTAAAATTCAGGATGCTCAGCGCCTGTTATCCCAGCAGGGTTCTTCTAGTTCCCAGGCTGTGCTAACAAACCCTTTTCCCCAAGGGCAGCAATTAGTTGTTGGCACGAACCAAAATCCTGGGGCTTCCTCTGGAGGTACCCAGGAAGGGGAAATTCCATCGAACATCTTTATGATGAGTGCTCACGTGGATGTCGCTACGAGATCCCGTGATTATGGCGGAGAGGAATCTTCGAAAGCTAAGGAAGTTCTTGATGCTACTGAGCCGCTTCACATTACGAAGCCAACTGTTGAGTCTATGCCTCGGATGCCAAAAGCATCTTCTAAGCGGTCAACGATTAATCCGAACGCGAGGGCTGCCCAGAACTACTCGATTGTAGAAGATCTGGCGCAGAGTCCTTGTGCTATGTCAGCTTTAGAGGTACTCCAGTCTTGTCCGGCTCAGCGCAGTGATTTGCTCACTGCCATTGGGGCTGTTGTTCCGAAAAATTCTCTTCTGATTACTTTTGATATGACTAACTTTAAGAAGAGACTTCCTCATCACATGGCTTTTCACATTAAATCGACGTATCGGAAGTGTAATATCTTTCGAACGGTTGTTGATGAGGGTGCTTCTACATGCATGATGTCTCTCGCATGCTGGAAGACACTTGGATCTCCCAAAGCTGTTCCATATAGCACTGTTCTTACTGCATTCGATGGTCATTCTCACAGACCCCATGGTATTGTCCCGGCTTTGCCCATCTGTGTTGGGGGCAAAACCGTTAACATAGAAGTTGAGGTAGTAGATGCAGCCTTGGACTACAACCTTCTGTTGGGGAGGAACTGGATATATGATATGGATGCCATTGCATCCTCACTATTTCGGATAGTATGTTTCCCCCACGAAGGGAGGATAGTCACGGTGGATCAACTGGACTGTCCCCCTGTAGACCTGGATGCGCCTCCTGACTCATCTGTTCCTAAGTTGGACAATACTAAGGCGCCTATCGAGAATCTGGGAGTTGGAATGTATTCTTCCCTGATGGGATCTTTTGATCTTCCTCCTCCTAAGGTGTCTATTAATGCTATTTCATCCTCCAAGGCTCCCCTTCAAAGAGAGTTCTTTCGAACTCATTATTTTTCGGACCCTTGGACCTTACCTTCCCCAACGGCCACATTGGAGGAAGGGCAAGTGGGTGGAATGGCATTCCCGATTTCTGCAGCTGAGATTGCATATCAGTCTATTGTTGACACTGCAGAATCTGATCCAGCTCCTCTTTCATCGGAAGAGTTGGATGGTGATGTGGCTCCGGCTTGGACGCTTACTTCTTCTTCTACCCAGGATTGTCTAGATACCACTCTTCCATCTGAAGAGGCTATCCTGGAAGCGATGACAGGTATAGATAGACCGTGGGATGATTTGCATCATCGGTCTTACTTCCTACCTGACTTGAGCGAAGTCGAAATAAGTTTTCCAAGTCCTCAGTCTCCTGGTCCTGTTCACCCAGTCTTGAGCCCTTTAGCACCAGCACAGGTTTATGCTGAAGGGAACATGGCTGTGATCTCTCCTACTATCCCGGTGAACATCTCCAGGGATCCCAACATTATCGAGAATGTCTTCATTGGAGCTGAATGTTCCCGTGAAGAGATTCAAATCTATACCGAGCTTTTCAAAGAGTATAGGGATGTTTTTGCTTGGTCTTATGAGGAAATGCCTGGCATAGACCCATCTATCGTCCAGCATGAGATCAAGACGTATGAAAACGCTAAGCCGATCAGGCAAAAACTTCGTCCGGTTAATCCTAGGAAGGCAGCAGCTATCAAAGCTGAAGTTGAAAAGCTGCTTAAGGCGGGATTCATTTTCCCAGTTCCTCTGACTGAATGGGTTTCAAACCCCATTCTGGTAGATAAAAAGCAAGGAACGATTCGAGTGTGCATCGATTTCAGAGACCTGAATAAGGCGTGTCCTAAAGACAATTACCCCACACCTTTCATCGATCAGATTATTGACGAGTGTGCGGGTAACGAGATTTTCTCCTTCATGGACGGTTTCTCTGGTTATAATCAAATTACTATCCGTCCAGAAGATCAACATAAGACCGCATTTATTTGTCCCTGGGGTACGTTTGCATATAAGAAAATTCCTTTTGGTCTTAAAAATGCTGGAGCTACCTTTCAGCGGGCCATGTCTTACGCCTTCCACGACATCAAGAAGATTATCGAGGCATACTTAGATGATCTAGATGCTCATTCTCGAAAGAGGATGGATCATCCAGGTCACCTCCAGCAAATATTTGAAAGATGTCGTTTTTATAAAATTCGATTGAATCCGAACAAGTGCGTTTTCGCGGTTACATCCGGTCGGCTGTTAGGATTTATTGTGTCTAGGGAAGGGATAAGGGTAGATCCCTTCAAGGTTGAGGCAATACTTCGGTTGCCTCCCCCGTCTTCAATCCGTCAGCTTCAAAGTCTCCAAGGGAAGTCTAATTTTCTTCGGAGGTTTATCGTCAATTATGCTGAGATTACAAAGGGATATATGAGACTGTTGAAAAAAGGAGTTCCTTTTCTTTGGGACGACTACGCTCAACGCTCATTCGATGCCTTGAAAAAGGCATTGACCTCTGCTCCTTTACTGAGTCCACCCGATTATAGCAGAGATTTTCTTTTGTATCTGGCTACAGCGGAATCTACCATTGGTATGGTTCTGGTTCAGGAGGATGATGCTCTGGCTGAGCATGTTATTTACTACCTTAGTCGAGGACTGGTAGGACCTGAACTTCGATACACCCCGATAGAAAAGTTAGCCTTAGCAGCAGTCCATGCTGTGCAGTGACTCCGGAATTACATTATTCTTCGCAAAACTTATGTCTTGGCAGCTGCCAATCCATTTCAGTTTGTCCTCATCAGGTGAGTGATTGGGGGCAAATATAATAGATGGATTTTGATTTTACAAGAATTTGATCTCGAGTTCATGTCTGCCAAATCCAAGAAGTCATTAGTCTTTGCGGAATTGATCTCCGAGTTGCCTTGTGGAGAGGAGATGATCTATGATGAGTCCTTTCCGGACGAGCACTTGTTTCTGATCTCTCCACAAGATCCTTGGTATGGGGACATCATTGTATATCTCCAGACTACGAATTTTCCCTCTTCTTTTTCAAAAGATGAGCGTCGTAAGCTGCGTCACTTAGCTAAAAGTTATCTGATTATTGGTGATGCTTTGTACCGTCGAGGGGTTGATTCAATCCTAAGACGTTGCTTAACTTTCGAAGAAGCTGAGGCTGTGCTCAATGATTCTCACAGTGGAGCTTGTGGGGGTCATTTATCTGGGCTTGCTACAGCCCAAAAGATTTTGCGTGCTGGATACTTTTCGCCCTCGATTTTCAAAGATTGTATTGAATCGGTCAAAAGGTGTCATCCTTGTCAGGTTTATACTCGAAAAATGCGCGCTCATCTAGCTCCGCTTTTTCCAGTCGTTACTGTCGGACCCTTTACAAAGTGGGGTATGGATTATACTACTTGTAACCCGCCTTTGGCAAAAGGTCACAAGTACATTATCGTAGCAGTAGACTACTTTACGAAGTGGGTCGAGGCTATGCCTACTTTTGGGAACGATGGTGAGACTGCAACTCTTTTCTTCTTCAACCAAGTTATCGCTCGTTTCGGTATACCTAGAGAGATTGTCACTGACCATGGCAGTCACTTTCAGAATAGTATGATGGCTGAGTTGGCTCTCAAATTGGGTTTCCGGCAGGAGCATTCATCTCCATATTATCCTCAGGCCAATGGGAAAGTGGAAGCCGTGAATAAATCCTTGAAGACCATTCTTCAAAGGACAATTGATAAACATAGATCCAACTGGAATATTATGCTATATCCTGCACTTTGGGCATACAGGACGTCGGTTAAAACTGCAATTGGCTTTACTCCGTTTCAGTTAGTCCACAGGGTGGAATCCGTATTTCCTATTGAATGCGAGATTCCTTCTCTTAAATTAGCTATTGAGCTTCTTCCTGACACTTCTAGTCTGGCAGAGCGGCTTCTTCATCTGGAACATCTTGATGAGCAGCGTCGAGATGCCGCCACGTTGAATGAAGCACATAAAAACCGACTCAAAGTTCAGTACGATAAGGCGGTTAAGCCTAGGGTCTTTTCCGAAGGTGACCTTGTTTTGGTCTATGCCCAAGAAAAAGATGCCTTGGGGGCAGGAAAGTTTAAATCGATGTGGTATGGCCCCTATATCGTTAAGAAAGTCCTTAAGAAAGGAGCGTATACCTTGGTTGAGTTCGAAGGGAACGAGTTGCCGGAGCCCCGAAATGGGCTCTATTTGAAGAAGTATTATGCCTAGGCTTTGGCCTGGCATTTTTCTTTGTATATAGTAGTTTTTTGCTTTGTACATATCTGATTGATTTTCGATCTTTGATGAGTTGGTGATGTTTTTTGATTTGCTTTGGCAGGTTGTGTTGGATGTCATGAGTCATTTTGGTTTCGTCGATGGCGCTAGTAGACACACCCGGAACTTAGCTTCCGCGGCTTGGGTGCTTCATTATCCTTCCGGTCAGCTGTTGGTATCAAGAGGGGTCTGCATTGGTCCTGCTTCCAATAATGTAGCAGAATACACTGCAGTCATTCATCTAATCTCGGAGGCAATATCTTTGGGTGTTGATTCGTTGGTAGTTTTCTTGGACTCCCAGTTGGTGGTGTCGCAGTTGAACAACACTTATCGGGTACGAGATCCTTTTTTATTACGATTGTTCTTGAGGGTACGTTTGTTACAAAGGTCATTTCAATTTTTAACATTCATTCATATTCCTCGAGCTGACAATTGGTTTGCTGACTCATTAGCTAATCAAGCATTAGATTGGCACATTAATCATTCAATACAATAAATTTTAATCATCATAAACATCATACATTTGATACATTTATCACATCACATCAAATATCGTTGTATATATATCATCAGAGTGTTTCAAAAACTTTACAAAATTTGGATCCATAATCTCGTACAGAACTCGGGCTTATGCCCCATCATGTTCAGTCTCAAAAAAGAATATACATATAAAATCTGTCTACTCCTAAGGACCCTGCCCAAAAGTCGTGTTCCTATAGAACATAACTGCAGTGGCCACATGGCGGAATAGTCTAACCCAGTCCCGGGGTACTCCTACAACCTGTCTCTGGACGGCTTCCGGCAAGTCCTCCACGGCAGCCATAGGGATTTGGCGGGTCAATCCCTCCAAGTTTCTCTGCACGGCCTGGAGAGTCCTATCAGAATCCACTGTCTCTGCCTCACCTCTGCGGCGCTTATGGCGCGGTAGGCCCTCAGGACGAACTGGTCCAACATCTGAAACATGATCATTTTAATTATCAGTCATTATGAATCCAATCAAAAACATGTTTGTTTTCTTTTTTTTCATACATATTTGAAAAAATCCAAAAAAATCATATAAGTCAAAATTTTTCAAAACTTACCGACTACTCCCCATGCTGTGCCAGGTGGAAGTACTAGATCTGGATCTCCTCGGAAATCCATCCCGGCATAGGGATAGTCGTCCACTGCGATGATCTGTTCTCCCCACCACAGGAAGAACTCATCGTCCCAGGTGGTCCAGGGTACTTCGCTGCCCCCCAGTCTCTTCATCATGTCTGCCCAACGGGAAATTCTTGGGTCCCACGGGCTACTGATAGTCGAGATGACTCTGGGTCTCAAAGCTAGAATTCTCTCAAAGAAGAATGTTGTCAAAATGGTACCATAGCCAAAGTGTTTAGTCTTTGCTTGGCGAATAGAAGTCAGCTGTTGTTTCATGTTCAGTAGCAGGGCTGTGCACCAATCGTAAACATGAGTCAAACACTCTACAGCTATACTCATTTGCGTCCTGGACGCCTGATGTAGTGAGGCAGATCCTGCCACTCTACTGATGGTGAAAAGGAGGATCTTCATGTGCAAATCCCTGATATCTCTAATTTCAATATGCGTTCCAACCTTTTTGGAATTATCTACGCAATATACGTGGACATAATCTTCCACGGTTAACCCTCCCAGGGGTTTTCCGTGCAGGTCTACTGGTTCTCCCCTCCTGGAGAGTCCAGTGATGAAATATATATCCTCCACTTCTATGCGTAGTGGCATCTGATCAATTATGAAGCAATCCTCATCTGGTTCCCAGTAATTTACGAGCATTTCTAGTAATCGCACATTACTTTTCATATTGGGCATTTTAAAGAATTTCAACAATCCGCAATTTCAGAGGATGTTTTGCGATGCGCGGTCCTGCATGACCTCTTGGTCTACTGCGCTATGCTCACATTCCCTCCATGAGATGGTCATCCTGAGAAATTTCATCAAATTTTGCATTAGATACGCTTTTTAAGTTTCGGCCCTGCGCATACGCGGTTTGTCCCGTACACAGTCGCGTGTATACGCGGGTTTCCTTCATTAAACCCGCGTATGCGCAGATACGCAATTTTTAGCAAGGGTTTCAAAGCAAAAAATCACTTAATTTTAATTTCCAAATGGACAAAATGAATAAACAGGATGATTAAGGAGCCTACCTGAAGTTTCGCTGAGTTCCGACGGTCGGTTGTTCCTGATTTGACGAAAGAAGTTTTTAGCTCCAGAGCACTTTTTCCAAATCAGCTATGCAATAATGAACCAAATGAGAGGTAATTTGTCTATTTTTGGCTAAAAAGTTGAAAATTTTCGCAAAAATTCCTTATGCTTATTTTTTCGATCTATCTTATGCTGTATAACTCGATTGCTTGGAAGTGCCCAGTTTGGTATGTTTCAGGTACATTTTGACGATTTTGAGATATTTTCCCGGTTTTTGATCCATGATTTCCGACTCGTCACAGCAGGTATATGATCTTCACTGGCATATAGGTTAGGGAATCACTTTCCATTGCATCTTGCATACTAGCCTCCATACTGATCACTTGCCTTAGGGTCGATCCCATCAGGTCATGAGTATTACACCCATTTCACTCGTCGATTATTTAATCATGACTTGATGGTAGAGCCTTCCTTTACATGGGCTTCCTAGTTAGTTCCTCGCTATCACTTGTTTCCCATGCTGCTTTTTATGTAGGCTCGGGAGTCCTCTTTAGTCCCGCCATGTCTTATGTGCTGAAGCTTCACTCTTCTTCTTCATCACTTATCATTTTTTCTGGCTTTTACCCTAGAGGCTCCCTGGTGTCGTTTAAGTTGTATTACTGCATTGCATATTGGCTACTTGTTTATCCTGGCCTTTAGCCGGCTTCATTTGGACTCGATGTTTAAGCCAACTTTTGACCTTGACTCTCTATACAAGTTAACCATTGCATGCACTTAGCTATCATGACTTGACACCTTTTTACCCATGGATGGAACGTTCCTCTGAGTATCGCTTACCAGTTTTCGCCACCTTGCATTGAGCATAGGATTGTTCCAATCCCAGGAACTAGTGCATATGATTTTTTGATACTCGTTCTATCCATTGTACCATAGCATTATTTTATTCTTTTTCAGGCTTATTATATGAAAAAGACAAAAAAATCAAATATAACAAAAAGAGCGAGAACGGGATGTATCTTCGTTATTTTGATGGCAGTACAGAGTCAGTTTGTCGCCCTTGAACAAAGCACATATACTTATATATATTTCCTTCATTTGGGATGGTTCTAGTTTGACCTAGGTTCACCCTTTACCATGTTTCACTTGTCAGTTCTCCCCCGGTTGGTTATCTCTTCCAATCATATGGAGAGTTTGTTTTGCCTCCTGCAAGACGGACTTATACAGTGTCACTTTTTACTGCCATGGTCATCACAGAGTCGTGCTTTTGTTCAAGGGAAGTCTAGCCTGAGTCGGCCATTCTGCGGTGTCTCTTGACTCATTATTCAGTCGGCCTTCCCGGTCTTGTCAGTATCATGTTCTATCACATCGGATGTTTTGATCTTCTGCTCGTGCTGGTTTGAGAAGGTCCCCATTGACTTCTTGCCGGCGGGTTTGTCTCTTATCGACTACGACACATTGCTCTGAGAGCAATCCTAGAGCCGCACCTTGGGCCTATTTCCATCATTGATAGGTGACCTCGTGCTCAGCATTTGATCATCATCATGGGTCTTTGACTGAGTGGTTTCCCCTGTGTTCGACGTCGGCACACATTATCACACTTGGGATTCGTGCAGTACCTGGATTTCCATTTGACCCTATCGGTGGATTTCTCGCCTCTGTGTCAGCTTTCATTATTGGTTGGTTCAGAGGGTTTCTTCCGTGCGCTAGCTTCATCTTGTGCATGTCGGAAACGTACTTCGGTTTTGGTTCCATCACTCTACTTCGTCCGATTCCTTCCAAATCTTGGCCTACGGGTTACACTCGCGCTGGACTGATGTGGGATGCCTTAATGCCTTCCTTCCAACAGATATTTTCCCATCAACTCCGACTCATTGCTCTGGGAATAAGGTCTAGAGTCTTTTTGTCAGTACCTTAGGGTTTGCAGTCATCAGTGGCAGACTCTTCGCTATCGACAGTGGGGATTCATCATTTCCTCCTGATTGGTAGATTCTTTCAAGTGTTCGACTTCAACTCATTCATTCACACTTGTTAGATTGTACTGGGGCACCTTGACACTCATTATCATTATCGGTGGGTTGTCTCGCGTTGGTTAACGGGAAACATCATTGCCCGGTAATCCAACGATTTCTCACATGGTCGACTTCCGCTCATTTATTCCCATTGTGTAGAATTGTGCCGTTGTGATCGGTGAAGACCTCGGGTTGTATCAGCATTTCTCGGTTCACTGTTGACAGTCCTTTCAGTTTCTGCCAGTGTTGCCGTCCACCCTTATATGTTGCAGTTCAGCACAGCAACATCTTATATGTTGGTCCCCGAGTTGCGTGATTGTACCGTTTGATCCACCACTTATGATCCGGTACTTGGAGATTCAGTTACTTGATCAGACATCCAGTTGCACTATCTTTGATCAGCTTTCTATATGTGATACTTGGACATTGATACAGACTTGTCTTTCCGGGCCCTGCTCAGATGATTCACTATGTACTTTCAGTTCGGTTATACTTGTATACATGTTGGATCTATTCAGTACTTTCTATATATATGATGTATTTTTGACTGAGCATGGGTATGCCCGCCTCAGCATGTGTTGACTCTCTGGTTTCTTTCATTGGTTTTTGGTAGGCTGAAATCTGGTGAAGTCCTCTCTTGTCCTTGCGAAGTTCTTTCTATGTGCATAATACATTTCGGCCATCATGTACCCCTTCTGACCTCATATATTAGGGGGCATCTGTTATAGCATCATTTATCACCTTGACATGATTCATGATTGCTTCATGGCTTTTGGGCACCCATTCCTACAGACTTGGACAAATTCACTTAAAAACAGTGTAAAATCCCCCATACGCGACTATGCCCGTACTTTTCCGCGTGTATACGCGAGTCCAGCTAGAATTTTCCACGTATGCCATTAAAATGATTAAAAAATATATAAAAAATCCCTAATTTCGCGCTGGGTTGATGGTTACTCAGGTAGTTCAACCACCCCAGCCCGTGGCCAACTGTTTCCAACTGCTGAAACTACTTGGAAGGACTATAAAAAGCCCTCATGTGTATGGCCTAAGGGAGAGAGAGAATTATTGATATTATACTCTGTTGGTATTCCCTATCCAAGTCTGATTCCCCGTGCCTCCTGCACTTTCCCAGTTCATCATAGGAAACCCTTGTTTCCTTGAGATACACATCCCTTTATATGTTATCTCGTATGCACCAGTTTGGAAGGAGTCTTAGCGAGGCAAGGGCTGGACGGATCCGGACGACGGTCTGCGAAGGCCTTGGAAGGATCAGGTGATCTCTCCATTTGATTACTTTTGTACATGCTATTTATAATACAGAAGTATCATGCTATTCCCGAAATAAACGTGTTAGTGTATGCTTATATGTATGAGAATATTTGTTATACAAGCATTCATTATGATTTATTTAATGTTTTATATGAATCTCACTAACATTTAGAGTAGACATATGTTGTACAACTTGTCCTTTGTGCTGGTTTCTTCTTGTATTTCAGGTTAAGAAGGAAGGACGGTTGCAGGGGGTTTGGACCCCACGTGGATCTACTTCAACCGTAGGACCTACGGGTAACCTTCTCATTCTACTCTATTTAGTTTTTCTGAACGTGCATGGTTGTGTGAGTCTCTGTTAAGTAGCATGCCCCTGCTCTGTGTAGGTTGTACCCCAACCAACCTCTAGGGTGAGATTTCCCCGAAACAATCTTGGGGGGCTAAGTTATAGGGAACTATGCAGATGGACATGACCTATGCGACTATCCCTATTTTCAATCAGATGAGATGACTTTACAGGGAGTCTCATATGCAATACTCAGTTACAAGTCAAGAAAGACCGAAAAACTCCCCTTTATACTCTGTAAACACAGGCCTTGATTCATTTATCCTTTTTAATGAAGAAACATTGGATGAACAAGTAACTCTAACAGAATTTATGGCCGATAGAGAGGAGGAGGTAAACACCACAGAACTGTCAAAACAGTTGGCTGAACCTCTTAATATCAACAAACCAAACACAGGTCCTGAGCTTCAAGTCGTGTGTCCATTGCTCCTAAACCTTGACAGTCAAGAAAACAATCCGCAACCCAATGAAGAACCTGAGGAGTTAAAACAAATGCAATTAAATGCTAACATTCCACAACAATCAAGAAGCACATTAGTTGAAGAGGAAAACCACCAAACAGATGAAACTAAGGATAGTCCTCTGTGGAGTATGTATTTTGATGGATCCTGCACTAGAACTAACACTGGTGCAGGTGTCTGGATTTCCAACACTGAAAATAACCACACAAATTGCATTTCCTATAAATTAAACTTTCAGTGTTCCAATAACATAGCAGAGTATGAATCCCTTCTCTTAGGCTTACATCTATTGAAAAAGTTAGGAGCCAAAAGAATCAACGTGTATGGGGATTCAGAGTTAGTCATTAGGAAATTTAATGGGGAGTATAACGCAAATCATCCCAGACTTAGGGCCTACCAAAACGATGTCATGGACCTTTTAAAAACATTCGAGCAGTCCAAACTGATTTTTGTCCAAAGAAAAAGAAATATTGCGGCCGACAATTTAGCCTTTGCAGCTAGAACATGCTTAATGCCATATAACGCCAAAGATTGCACAACTCAGATGAAATTTAGACCAGCCGTGCTTGATAATAAAAATTATTGGCAGGTGTTTGACGGAGACAAACAAATAGAAGACTTCATGCAATTCAGAAATGAATTTTAACTACACAGTTTGGACTCAGACTATGATACAGACTGGGGTGAAGAAAATTTTCTTGGTGAAGAAGAGCCCTCTCTCAAGCTTGTCAATATTAATCTTCTGACTAGCAAACTAAAAAATAAAACAGAATTGAATGTAGAGTTAGAAACAGAGGAGTTAGAAACTCTACACTCTAAAGATGAAAGTTTGCCAGGCAGTCTGGCACCTTTAGAAGAGTTGTTTGATTTTAATGATGTGGAAAATAAACCAAGATTGGAGCCTGTAGGGACTGAAGTGGAAGAGTGAAATATAGGCAGTGAACTTAAACCAAAAATGATTAAGCTGTCTAAAACTTTGCCAGCTCACATTAAACTCAAATACATAGAGCTGTTTAAAGAATTTTCTGATGTTTTTGCATGGAGTTACGAAGATATTAAATCCTATGACACTGAAATAATACAGCACAAAATTCCCCTCAAAGAAAACCAAAAACATTTCAAACAGAAACTGTGCAGAATAAACCCTATTCAATTGCCTTTGGTTCAGAGGGAGATCATGAAAATGTACGATGCTGGTATTATTGTCCCTATTAGATATTCCGAGTGGGTGTCTAATTTGGTGTCGGTTAGGAAGAAAATTGGAGAGATCAGGCTCTGTATAGACTTTAGAGACTTGAACAAAGCTTCATTGAAAGACAACTACCCTTTACCTAACATGGATCATATTTTACAAAGGGTGGTAGGGTCTAGAACAATTTCTTTGCTTGATGGCTACTCAGGGTACAATCAGATCCTATTCCACCCTGCTGATCAATTAAAGACAACCTTTACTACAGCATGGGGCACTTTCATGTATGTGAAAATGCCTTTTGGTCTAATGAATGCTGGAGAAAGTTTTCAAAGAGCCATGGACATAGCATTCTCGGAGGAACTGGGCTTCTTCATCATTATATACCTTGATGATGTCACTGTGTTTTCAAAAACAAATGAAGAGCACTTAGAACATTTAAGAAATTTTTTTGAGAAATGGAGAAAGTTCGGAATATCTTTAAACCCTAGGAAGACACTTTTTGGTCTCTAAGAATGTAAAATTCTTGGGCACATTATTTCTGAGGAGGGTATAAAGATAGATCCCAAGAGGATTGAGGCCATTTTGCAAATCTCACATCCTCGGAACATCAAAGAGTTGCAATATTTCATTGGAAAGATTAACTTTTTGAGAAGGTTCATCCCCAAATTGGCTGAGCTCCTTAGGAATATCACAAACATGTTGAAGAAGGAGAAAGGGGTGAAATGGACCTTGGAAGCAAAGAATTCCTTTGAGCTGGTGAGAGAAGCATTAACCAAAACACCGTTTCTTATAAGTCCTGATTTTTCAAAGTATTTTTATATTTTTTCATTTTCATTAGAACATACCATAGCTTATGTCCTTCTACAGAAAAATCCAATAGGGCAAGAGCAGCCTATTGCTTTCTTTAGTAAGGCATTGAGGTATGCCCCTCTGAAGTACAACATTATGGAGAAGCAAGCGTTTGCTTTGGTTAAAGATTTGAAAGACTTCAGAGTGTACATCCTTCACTCACACATCATTGCCTTTGTCCCAAACTCAGTTGTTAAATACATTCTAACACAGGACCCAGATGGTAAGAGAGGTAAGTGTATTGTTGTTATTCTTGAATATGATTTAGAGATAAAACCCTCTAAACTCATCAAAGGCCAAGGTCTAGCTAGATTAATTGTTGAATCCAATTTTAAAGTTCTTGATATTAATATGATTGCTTTGAATGACCAAGAAGGATTCTCAACTCCTATTGTTGGAGACCATTTTATGAATTCTCCTTGGTATGCTGATATTATTTATGTGTTGATTAATTTAAATACACCTCCTGGTTTGACAAATACAAAGGAAAGATTCCTAAAGTTAAAAGCTGTAAACTATTGCATTATTGATAAAAGTCTTTATTGGAAAAATGCAAGTGGTCTATTTCTTAAATTTTTTCCTGAGTTGGATGCAGAGAAGGTTAAGCACGAGTTCCATGAAGGAGAGTGTGGAGGTCATTTAAACTGGAAGACAACAACCAAAAAAATTTTGAGGGCTAGTTTCTATTGGCCTACTCTTTTTCCTGATATACACAAAATGATCATTGCCTGTCATAAATGTCAACTTTTTGAAGGTAAAAGAAAATTGCTACCCCTGCCTCTGCATCCAATCACTGTTGAAGCCCCTTTTCAATAATGGGGACTTGACTTCATAAGAGAAATCCATCCACCATCTTCTGCCCAGCATAGATGAATTCTTACTACCACGGACTAATTCACTACATGGATAGAAGCCATTCCTTGTAGGCAAGCCAATGACTCTGTTATTATAAAATTCATTGAGACTAACATTCTCTCCAGATTTGGCTGTCCTACCAAGATCATCACTAATAATGCAGCAGCATTTGGATCAAAGAAGATGGTTGAATTCTGTCACAGATATGAGATAACATTGGGGCATTCCACGGCCTATTTCCCTCAAGGTAATGGACTTGCAGAATCCTCAAACAAGAGTTTAGTGAACATGATCAAGAAACTGTTGGAGGACAAAAAAAGTCTTGGCACACAAAGCTGGTCCATGCACTTTGGGCTGACATATTGACTTTGAAGAAATCTATTAGTATGTCACCTTTCCATCTTGTGTATGGTACTGATGTAATTTTTCCAAATAGCCTTGGTGTACCAGTGATGGAGTTCATTCAAGAGTTGAAAACTGAAGAAAATGACATGATCAGAAGAATAAATCAGACCATTCATCTTCAGCAAACCAAAGAGGAGGTTTATAACAAAGCATTGCAGAAACAGGACAACATTAAGAAGATTTTTGACAAAAGAACAACGGCCAACAACTTCAAAATTGGGGAAAAATTTTTAAAGTGGGACTCAAGGAGGGAAGACAAGGGCAAGCACGGGAAATTTGAAAACTTATGGCTTGGCCCTTATCTCATTCATTTAGCTGCTGGTAACAACGCATATTACTTACAAGAGTTGAATGGAGCAGAATTTTTTGGAGGTCCTATCAATGGTAGGATGCTTAAACATTACTTCTCTTGATCCTGACATATTTTAAAGCCTTTTTATCTTTTCCTCATTATAAATATCTCATCCACCATTGTATTCAAAGTTATAAAAAATCAAAAATACAAAAACAAAGAAAAGAAAGAAAAGAGGGCAGATTCTGAAAAAAAGAAAGGTATAGCCCCATACCAAAAAAGAGAAACAAATCTGAAAGTGTGCAAGCTTAAATGCCATTCCTGCAAAACACACTTCTAGTTAGTCAAACAGCCTAATCTTGACTAATTAGTTTTAAATTTTCTACCGATAGGATAGTCAATTCTATTTTCCAAACTGTTTAATATTGGATTATCTGTAGATAGATTAGGATAGAAATTAAAGGTTCAAACATGTAAATATGGTTCTAATTAGCTCAAAATTTGAACCAGAGAACAAGGAAGAAACAGCTCAAACAAGAGCCAAACAGAGCTGTAAAAAGAGAAGGCCATGATGAGAAACTTTCAGATCTTAAGCCTTCCATTTTGATTTAATTTCTGCAAAATAAATGTCTGTGTGCAACTTGTTTTTTATGCCATAGATCAGCATCAAGTTAGACTGTTTAATCCTGACTTGTATGCTTTTAAATTTCTGTTGTAGAATTTAGAGAATAAAATCTGTTAGACTGTTTAATCCTAACATAATGATAGAATAGGTAAAGAATCATATGGGCTCAACTGTTTAATCTGAGTCCATGGAGAAATAAGGAGTAGAAATAGATTAGATTTCCTGCTTTCAAAAGAATAAAATGTTGTGAAAAGGGTTTTCCAATCCAAGTGCACTCTCATGAAGAAAAAATGCTAGATCTGTAGGATTGAGTAGGTAGAAAGTTTGTATTGATGAAGATACATTGTTTCTATGACAGCTAATATGTTTCAAAGAAAGATCATCCCAGCAAAGGAAAGCAGCCCAATGGATGAGACACAGGTCAGCCTCCCAGAGAATGCAAGTCTGAAGTTCTTGATGCCTTCAAGAAGGCACCATCCCCAAGTGGAGCCATAGTTAGCCACCTATAAAAATTTTTATATCAAAAGGTGGCTAAGACTTTTTGAGCCTTCAAAGAACAAATTTTATTGCTAAAAAGTGTTGGCTCTTGAAGACTCTTGAAGGCCTCATGCCTCTGTCCAAAATCTTCATTTGCTACTATTCCTATTTTTTACTTAGAATCCTACTGATTCCTAAGAATGAATACTGGTACAATCACCCTGGTCCTTTTCCCCCTTCTTCCAGACTAACCTCATCCTTTCCTTTTCTTTTTCCATGAAATCCTTCATTTTCATGTTTTTCCCCTTTTTCCTTCATCAAAACCCCCTTAAGAAGGTTGAGAACTCACTTTTTAGCCTTACCGAAACCCCCAAAACCCTTTGAAGACCATTGAAAATCTATCAAAATCATATTTTTATATACTATAGACTTAAGCCCCCTTGGGTTGAAGTCCTTAACCCTCCCCTCGATACGCCCAGGCGCCAGAACCGAGCGCCAACCTTCCAAGAGCTTATCGCGTTACCCGATTGCGATTAGCCCCTCCTCTTTAACCCCTGGTCATATTTCCTCCCATATAACCCATGGCCCCGTAGAAAGGTGCCTATCCGCTTCAAATAAATTATTTCCGCTCAAAGTGTGAACCTTCACTTATATTAATTTTTCGCTTTTTATTACATTTTAAAGTTTTCCGATGGTGAAAATTTCTAGTCGCTCTCCACCATCGAAATGATTTGCAAATCAACGTCATGCAATCCATCGCCCTGGTGGTCCCCGCCAACTACTTACCATTGCAAAACCGGGTGGATTTCATCGCACCGCTTTTGAGCGCGCGACGATTTTTTTATTTTTCGCAGTGATTCCATACACTGGCTGGCACGTGTCTTGGGCATTGTTCACAAAACCATCGTCCATCGTGCGTTAAATATCAGTCGTGGACCCGACGCAATATTGAAGTCCACCGTCCGATCCAAGGCCGCCCATCGGACGGTGCTCACTTGACAAAAAATCCCGATAGTTAACCAGGCTATGGCACGCATTTAAAAGATCTCTGCCATCTATCTTATTTGCAGATCGACGGCCCACCATTCATCGCCCTGATTCCTCCGTTTTGACTTTTCGCCTCCGCTCTCGACCGTCGATCTCTGCGCGATCGACGGATTCAATTCATATTCCTTCTTTCGCCTTCTCTCTGACTTTGCTCAATCAATTTCGACTGTTGGATGATGCCATCCAATGCCCATGCTCTCTCCACGTACCTTCTAAAGCAACGAACCTATACATGCAGGATTTTATAATAGTTTTTTATATTTTGCAGGGTTTAATGGTTTTTCTGCCATAACTCAAGAAATTTCAAAGGCAGAGGGTGACGATCCTCTTGCCTTCGATTCACCAAAGAAAATCAATCGCAGGGTTTAAACTTCACATTTTATCAATGTTTCATGAGGCATTTATGCCATATCACCCTTGCGCAGCCCTACATACCAGCAAAACACAGTAAATCAAGCACAGTCAAAGAGTATCAGTGTCGAAGACAAAAATCTACCAAGACAGAAGATTGAAGATAGATTTGCGGGAATCATGGCTAAGAATGATTATCAAAAGCCTAATCCCCAATTAAAACACAGTTTAAAGAAAATCTTAAGTGTTTTATCAACAAAAAGCCTCCACCGCCAAATCTGAGGCCAATTGATTCCTCCCGGCTACCAAAATGCCACCTGTGTCTCAAAGTATTCAATCAGAGGTCGAAGTTATTGATCAAGACCAAATATCTGCCTCACAAAACAGCCAAAGGATAAATTCTGCAAGAAACATGATGACAAAATATGAGCAAAGTAACCTCGACATCACACAGAGCCTTAAATGTCAACAAAAGCTCCCACCGAGCTTAATCTTTATGAAAATAATTTAGTATAGAAGACACCTATGTAAGTTTTTTTATTGAGCCCCTCAAAGGCCGAGAATCCATTTAAGTCTGTATTAATTAGTTTTTGAGATCTTTTATTAGATCTCACCTCCTCATCCTTCTATATATACTCCTGCAGAAGATGAATGAGGGGTTGGTTGTAGAACATTGAAACGTAATTGAGCTTGAGACTTCTATCTATAAGTAGTGTTCACGGGCCCTTGGAGCTCTGCTGGTGGTAGATAGGTTAGGCTGAGATGTGTAGATGGTTGCTAAACTAAAGCATTGGACTTAAAGCTGTAACTGGTTTGGAGCGTCAATACAAGCTGATTTATGGGATCCTGGTCTATGTTGATGGTGATGTTTTTCTTATTGTAACTTGTCTTTTTTTTTTTGTTTTCACTGTGGTTCATCTTCTCTTATAAAGAACAACATGCATAGAGTTAGGACCTACTATATATCAGTACCCTTCTCTAACTAAAAACCTTTATCTGAATGTTTTCTTCTAATTTGTGTTATTTGGGAATGATTTAATTCAGTTTAAGCATAGGAATGTTGGCGTTCCCTCGTCTTATTGTCTTAGTTGAATATTATTCTTGAAATTTGTGTTCAGTACTAGTCAAGTAGAGATGAAGTATGGAAGGTATGGTGTGCCCTGGTCCTAGTTTTATCCCCAAAGGCTGTCTGGATGTTTCCCTTGGAATGTGTTAAAAGCTGGCTAGTTTAGAAGTACTTACCAGATCTTAGGCCATTCTATGTTATCTTTGTGTTTGTATTGAAAGTAACCAAGTAAAGCAGAGCTAGGAGAGGATTTTTGGTGAGCCCGACCTGCTAGTTTCTACTCCAACAGTTGCCTTCAAGTTTCCCCTTTGTTTTAAAATGTTTTCTATAGAAAGTGTATCAAAGGCTGGCTAGTTTAAAATCACTTATCAGATCCTAGTTTTCTTTTATGTTCTTCTTAAGTGTTTGTCAAAGGCTGGCTATTTTAAAAGTACTTACCAGATCCTGGGCTGCTCTTTGTTCTGCATCTGTTTAATTTTCCTTCTTGTTGTATCATTTCATTCCATAAATCAATCTTCAAAAAGATCCTTAGACATAGATGACTTTCCCCATGGAACACTCTTGCCTCTTGTTGTTCCAATTAAACCCTTTTATGACCCCATAGCCCAATGGACTAAAACCTGCAATTATCTATCTTCTTGGCCAAAGCTTGTTCTATCTGCTTGCAACTTCTCACCTTTGAAACTCTTTACATTTAGAACTTTCCACCTCAAATAGTAATCATGCTCAACCATCCAAAAACAATAAAAACCCTTGCTCTTCATAACTAGCCTAATACCATTACCCCAAACTTCAAAGACAAATCCATCTTTGCACATAGTGGAGAGATCCTTCTCCGGATTTAGGAGGGCTAGATCCTAGAATCCCAAAGTGGTTGAAACGATGTTTCTCCCTGCGACCAGACTTTCGCCAATCTTGCTGATTACAGGGAGCTAACAGGGGGCATGAACCCAATGAGATCTTCGTACCTTGAGACATCTCGCAGTGACGTATGCAACCAGCTATTGATAGATGTGGTCCACATCGAAGTACTTTTAACGGTATTTTGGCGCATATCATCAGCATTTAATTCTTAAGCCCACGCCACCTATTTAAGAAGGATTATGATTTTTCTAAGGTTATTGTTCTTATTTTGTGTTTGAAATTGTGTATGCATTGTATATTTCTTGGTGTTCTGCCACCTTGTTGATTGTTTGTCATGCCAAGCTAAACTATGGCCAAGCATCCATCCCTTTCAGGTTCTTCTAGTCACATTCCTCTCATGGAGACTGAGAGGGACATCCAAGATATTGTATGTTCCCTATACCACCTTTCACTTTATCAGTAGGTTTGCCTAAACGATAAAAATTCTCCAATTTACACCGCCATGGTTAAAACTGGTGTGTTTTCTACATGTATCCCAAGAACACACCTTTTTACCAAATTTTTGTATTGGCTAGTTTTTGTTATGTACCCTGGAAAATGTTATGTAATGAATTGTCAAGGGGAAAATGTTATGCAAGTCTCAGCCCAATTAGTTCATCAAGCTCTGTGTTACCCTGAGTCAAAGTTGTATGTCCAATTTACTGATGATTCCTTGTTAGCGCATTATGATAGTCTTGCAGGTCAAGATTTTAACCAATTCATCATTTTTGTGAAGCCACATATACAACAGTTTACACTTGATAATAAATAATTTCCCATGGATGTTTTTGATATATAAGTCAGACCAGTGCTAAGGTGCATTGAAAATATTTTGAGAAAGGATGATAACAATACAGTGGACAAATCAGTTCTGGGAATTTTCTCCTTGATGATGAATCCAGGAGTGGTGCTGGATATTCCACCTTATTAGCAAGAAGCTGTTAACTCTCAGTTCATGAGCTTATCACTGTCGGGTTCATTCAGGTTTCCTTCTCTTGTTAATTACCTCCTTTTATATCAAAATGTAGAATAATTCATGCATCTAGGGTTAAATACAATGGATATGAATAAGAAGAGGCAGTCAATAGTATTCTGGACAGACATAGTGAAGAAAGAACAAAATGAGGGTGGTTTTTTTTATTCTCTTAGTCATTTCGTGTCTACTGCATATAATATTTTGAATGGAATTACTCCCCCATTCTTTCTACCAAAAGCTCAATATTTATTGCAGTTGCGTACAAATTGTAAGTTTCGTGATTGGTTTGTTTTTGAAGACTATTATGAAATTAGGCTTTATGGAGCTAGTGTAGAACCTTATAGGCTGCCTGAATTTGTGCTTATGATATTGTTTTCTTTGGAGTTCATTAGGAAAAGTTTAAATGTGGATCAAATACATTTTGTGCCTATGAAGAAAGGTCATATGTTTAAGTTTCCAATGACTATTGGTCCTTTTACAGTTAATATGAGACAAGAAATTGATGAAGCCTCTAAGATGTTAGATGAAATGCACCTACTGTTAGGAGAGAACTGGGCTTATGACCCTCACAGTGTGATTTATAATAGGAGAATTGAAAATTCAATATTCATACATGAAAGAAGACCTGATATAGAAAAAATGGCAAGTAAAATTTTTGCAAGTTCAATGAGTTCGAATGTACAGACTCCAATTATATCAGAGAAGTAAAATAAGAGAGGTAAAGAAGTAGTGATTGATTAAGAGGATGAAGAATAAAGGACTGAAAAGATAACAAAGCTCAGTGAGGATTTCTTAGATTCTCAACCTGGTTTCTCATTACAATTGGGAGATGAGAAAGATGTTCCTGCTTCACCAAGGAGACTTGAAAGCGCTCAGGAACAAGTGCCCTTAATTAAACAAATGTTTTCGTAGATTGCATAAAGAAATCAGAAAATGAAGGCAAGCATGGAGGCTCAATATGAGTAGCAGATAACCCTAGATCAAACATGACTTCTAACCGTAATGGATCTTGAAAATGATCAATTTAAGATTTCTCTTTCACATACCTCTGGTATGTCTATTGGTTCATCCAATAATTTCAATACTGTGAATCTAACTGTAGATGTGAAGAAAATTCCATTGCTTGACAAAGTAAATACACATATGAAAACATGTGTACAGATTGTGAATGACCTAACCAAAACCAATGCAATGGCACTCAAGGATGAAAATATGCTTGGAAAAGTGATTAAGCAATTGAAGTTAGAGAAAGAAAATTTTAGGGATTTGACAATCCATAACGAAGAACTGAAAAATATTATTGTGAATATTGGGGTAGATCCCAATGATAGGTCTATTGTACAAAAGCTTTTGTAAAGCGTTGAATCATAAATCTCAATGCTGAAGAAAAATTTGAAGTTTCCTATAGGAGAACACTCCATGGCCGCAGAGGTTGTAGAGGTAGAAAATGAGAAAGAAAAAATTCTTCAACACCTTTTGCTAAAGGAAGAAGAAATCACCAAACTAAAGAAAACTGCATTGTCATTACAGAATCACATTGAATCTCATACTTTTACTTTTGTTTTTCCATCTGGTAATGAAGATCCATTAGAACAAATATCTCAATTAACCACTGAATTGAAAATGACAAAGAGATATCGAAAAAAGGCACAAGATGATTTGGAAACAACAATAAAGATCATACAAGCCATAGAGGGAGAAGTCAGTAAATACAGAATGGATTGCCGGAATGTTGATGCTGAGATTAAAAATCTCAAAGAAAAATTTAAGGGAAATATATCCTTAATACAGGCAAAGGATATCATCTGAAATGATATCATTGCAGAAATGAAAAAATTATAGGGTTTTCTGACTGTTGTTGCAGAGGAAAAATGTATTATCAAGGATTTTGAAGAAAAATTCATGACAAACAAGCAAAAGACAATTAATAGGGCCATTTGGGAAAGAAATTTCATTGATTTCATTGATTCCAAAAAATACCAAGAGTTGGAAGAAAATGAAATTAAAGATAGGATTTTATATGTTGTGGAAATTAATAAGATGATTTTCAAGAATGATTGCAGGAAGTCTACAGAAAATAAGTTGATTGATCTTAAGGAAGCAATGAACCAGTTTGATAATTCATTTGATAAAATAGCAAGAGCAGGTTTTCCATCATGTTGGGGTCTTGGAGGTAGTCTTTTATCATGGAATTCTTATGAACCCTTATTGGTGTTAGAGAAAAGTAAGGTAGACAATACTCATGAAAAGACTCAGGTTCTTAAAGGAAAAACTATCATCAATTTCCTTTAGAGACATTTTCAGCTATTGTGGTTAGTAAGACTTTTTTTATAGAGAGACCATCACTTAACGGAATCACTTTTTTTAGATTGGAATATCACAAGATGGTTCATTCACCTAAGACTAATATTGAGATATGGCAGAAATGCAGAGCCTAAATGGAAGATTTACCAAAGGAACCCTCGAATTCAAAGAAGGATAAACCATCCAGTCAAGGAAATGCAGTAGCAGCATCATCAATTCACATTCAACAAATAGATTAGGATTTATATTTTATGTTATTTTCCTCTTTTTAAGAGAATGTAATTGTAATAAGACATTTTTATGACATGTAATAGGAAGTTGATGAAGTCCTAAGTAGTTGAAGCAGTTAGGATTAGTTCCAGAAGTTACAAACTGCTTTCTATTGTATGCAAAGAGAAAAATAAGAAAGGAAAAGGTTATGAGTTTTTGACCTTCATACTGCAATTTTTGTAGTCAGATTTCGAATGATTAATGAATGAAAAGCAAGATTCTGGAATTTGTTGATATTGATATTTCTTCCAATTTACATTATGTGTTTTCTGTCTTTGAATAAAATGAAGTAATGAAGCTGGAGGTCTCTTTTTACTTGTGTGAATAAGAGTTAAAATCCTTAATATGCGCTCCTTCATTTTAACTATTCCTTGTCTTATAATTCTTCTGAAGTTTGAGGTGATATATTCTGTGCATCAACAGATCAATTTGGGCTTCTTTCCTTCATGTTCTTTTGATCATTCCATTCTATATCAAAAAATAATAGCATTGTGGGACATTCATTGTGTTTGATCTTTGAAGGCTTAATGATAAACATATGAAGGTGATTAAACAAAGACCAATATTTCTGTGACACATTTATATAAATGTCTTAAGCATTGATTCCTTACCATAGCTAATGGATTGTCTCTTATGGTACAACACCTGCTCTGCCCCTTTTGTCAAATATGTTATCAAATATGTTTACAACTTGTTTAATTTCTGCCAACTTATTCTCTGTTGACTTCCTGCAAGCATTTTTTACAATTAACTTATTAATCTCTAGAACACACAATGTTCTATCTTTAATTTTATTCTCCTCCAACTCCTGATATGCCTCTGAATTTATGAAATCAATGAATTTCTTTTCCCATAAAGCTCTGTTACAAGTGTTCTATTTGTCTCCCATAACCATTTCCTCTAAATATTTGATAATGCTCTTTTCCCCTCAAACTATTGTCAATAACTCCCAAGCTGTTTTCATGGCTTCAATGATTTCATCCCATAGAATGTATTTTTCTTGAATCAAAGTTATATTTCCTTTCAGATTTTCTTTTAGACTCTTGATTTCATTATTGGTTGTCTGGAAATATGATTTATACTTATTGATTTATTCTTCTTTGGCCTGCATTATCTTCATATTTGTTTCTAACTCTCTTTGAGTCTTCTTGAGATCATTTTCTTCCATATTCAACTTTGTGCTCAACTGGGATAATATTGATGCTAGATCAGTAGTTCTAGATGGCATGACTATGGTCCAAGAATGAGAATCAATTTGACTTTGAAAATTAAGTACACACTCCTTTAACTTAGAAACCTATTCCTGTTTCTACAACAACTGCAGTAAGAGGCTCTCTTTTTCATTCTCAACCTCTACTACCTCTATTTCCATTGAGTGTTCTCTTGTATGAAACTTTAACTTCTTCTTCAACACATTTATCTTTGACTTGGCGCTATGTAACAACTTCTGTACAACTGATTTATCATTAGGATCCCATCCAATCTTTAAAAGTATCTCCTTCAAATCTTCTTTTTGAGTTGAAAGAGCTCTTGAATTATCTTTTCCAATTTTAACTGCTTGATCAATTTCCCTAGAATCTATTCTGCCTTTTGAGCAGCTGCACTAGTTTTGGTTAGATCATTAACAATTAATTGGCTTGTCTGCATATGTAAATTAAATTTATCAAGTAAAGGGATTTTCTTCATATCAACAACCAAATTAACGTTATTAAAATGATTTGATGACCCTACTTTAATTTCAGATGGGTGAGAAAACTAAATCTTAAGATGGTCCCTTTGCAAGTCCATGGCAGTAAATAATCTAGTTTGATCAGGAGTGATATGATATTGAGCTTGCACTTCCATACTAGCTTTCATCTTTTGATTCCTCTCTACAATTTGAGAAAACAATTTCTTGATCAAAGGGACTTGATCCCGAAAATCTCCATGTCCTCTTGGTGAAGCTAATACATTATGATCATCTCCTAATTGAAGGAGGAAACCAGGTTGAGTGGTTGATATTTAGTTAGTCAGTCTAGCCCTCCTCTGACCTCTTTGATATTCATATTCAGAGTCAAAAATTGCCTCTTTACTTATTTTGCTCATTTTTTTAGAAATAATGGGAGTCTCTATGCTAAAACTAATAGAGTATAAATTTTTTTTATTAGCCAACTTTTATTTTCAGGCTTACTATCATGAATGAAAGCTATATATTCATTTTCAACCCTTCGATTAGATATTACCTTGTGAGGATCATAGGCCATTTTCTCACCTAGAAACAAGTGAATGCCTTCTAACATCCTGTTAGCTTCATTTGATGCTCGCCTCATATTCACTATGAATGGACCCACAGACATAGGACACTTAAAAAAATGGCCCTTATTCATTGGAACAAAATGTACATGATCTAAATTCATAATCTGTCTAATAAATTCCAATGCAAACAACCTCATGGGAAAAAAATTGGCAATATATAAGGCTCTATTCCAACTCCATATAATCTAATTAATATTCATATACAAAACAATCCCCAAATTTACAATTACTGCTTAACTGAAGAAATTCCTGAGATTTTGGCAAGAAGCATGGAGGTGGGACCCCATTCAAAACCTTATAATCAATTAGAATAAAATAAGTAGAAAAATCAAAAACCCCTCCCTCATCTGGTTCATTTCTTACTGTATCAGTCCAGAAAACTATTGACTATATTTTCTTATTTGTATCCATTATGTTCAGCCCCAAATGTAAAATTTATTCCACATTTTGATATAAAAATAGATAAGTGATAAGTGAAGGGAACCTCAAGGACCCGGTAAAGGACAAGCTCATGAGATGAGTGTTAACAACCTCTTCCTAGTAAGACGGAATATCCAACACCACTTTAGGCTTCATCATCATAACAAACAATCCCAACACTAACTTGTCAATTTGAGATGCATATTATTTTCCAAGAATATTTGACAGAGAGTGTAGCACTGGCCTGGCTTATGCATCAAAAATCTCTAATGGGAATTCCTTATCATATGTTTAAAATTGCTTTGTATCCGGATTTAAAAAATAAGATGATCTGGGTAAACTCCTATCCTGCAATATTATCATAGAATAATACTAATGATTCAGCAGTGAACTGGACATAAGACTTTAACTCAGGGTAACATAGGGCTTGAAAAAATAACTAGGATGTAACATGAAGGAAATTTTCCCCTAATAAATTCATCACAAAAAATTTAGCAGGATACAATGCAGACACTAACCAACATACAAATTCGTGAAAAAGGTGTTTTGGGGACACATGCAAACAAAACATCAGAACTGGCCATGGTTGAATAGATGGGGCAAATTTTCTCATTCAATAGAACTTGCTGATATAAAGGCAAACGCTCAATGGTGCAAACGGTATCTCTAATATCTTGCTCAGTATCCATGAGAGGGATATGGCTGGAATAAGCAGTAAAAGAAGACTGCTTAGCCATGGAATAGTGTAAGGTGGCGGACAACAAGACGTGGAGGTAATAAAATAGAGTGACTAGGATTATTTCGCGGACAACTATAAATGAAACTTATAAAACAAAGATAAACTTGAACCCTTAACTAGATGGTGCGTATTTCAAACATAAATGCTTAATTAATGCTTAAACAAACTAGTAACGGTACTTATGACATGACAAATGAGCTATCACCAACTAGGTACATACGTCACTGCAGGGGTGCTCAGGGGTACGGAGGATATGTCAGGGTCCTGCCCCCGCAGTGGATGGGAATCATTGATCTTTATCTCCTCATGGTCAGTGGAGTCAACTGCGGAGGCACCTCCTCTGCTAACCTGCAGGGTACTTGTGCCCACATGTTCTCGATTATTAACATCAAATAGAAATTCTTTTAATCCCACCTAACAATTAGCATGGGTGTTAATTGGAACACTCGGTCCCACCTTCACATGCTCTTCAAAAATATATATTAATTGAGTAGTATGAAAAAATGAAATGATTTTCAAAAATATGAAGGATTTACATTTTGTCATATATTAATTTTCTTTTTAAAATATATGTTTTTTTTGTGTATTTTTCAAAATAAAACAAACACATATGCAAATGAGCCACAACATCTGGTTCCACGTGGGGATAGTGTTTTTTCCCATGAAACACTAAGAACCCCAGGTTAGTGCCTTCACTTTAGGCATGGAGTCAAATACTTCTTGGTAATATATGAATAATGAACAATCTTGGCATGTACAATGGTGAACTACTAAACTTTTAATGTTGGAAATAATGCTTTAGATACTACCCATTCACAAGAATTTGTACTGATTCTCCATCTAGATCTTCCAAAATGAATTTGTTATTCAATATTTCCTTAGAGATTCTGTATCGACCATACCAGAGAGGGTAAAAATTACCATGATTCCCCTTTTATTCTCGTCTAGTGTCCCATCTCAGTACCAAATCTCCTGTTTGAAAGAGAAATTATTTTTATTTTTTGTCAAATATAGACTTCATCTTTTCTTGATCAGTAAGAAAGTTATCCCTAACTTTGTTTATGTTTTCACTTGATTCAGTTACTTTGTTCAATATTATCACCAAGGCATTATGTTCTTCGTGAGCTTCTTGAAGGAAAGAAATCACTAGTTTGGCCACTTGAGTAGGAAATAATGCTTGGGTTCCATAAACCAATTCATAGGGAGACTTTATAGTAGATCTCCTGGTAGTGACTCGAATTTTCCAAAGGGAAAACTTCAACTTCATATCCCAATCCTTCTGATTCTCGATGATTTTCTTTTTCAAGATTCTGACCAATGTCTTATTTGAAGACTCTGCCAATACATTCCCTTGGGGATGATATGATGTGAAATGTTATAAAATTACATTATATGTTTGATAGAAATTAATGAAACGAGTAGAGTTAAATACCTGAGCATTATCAGTCACAATTTTGATTGGACATCTGAATCTGCTGAAAATGTTTTCCTCCAAAAAAATCATCACTACTTGGTCATTCACCTTCTTGGTGGGTATTTCTTCAACCCATTTTTTAAAGTAATCAGTGGAAGTTAGAATCCACTTGAACTATCCACCTGATGGTGGACTGATTTCTCCAATAAAATCCGATCCCCATTTCCTGAAAGGTTCTTCAATAAATACTGGGATGAGAGGTAATGGAGCATTTTTTTTATTTTTAGCAAACAATTGACACTTCTAACAACTTCTGACTAGTCTATAAACATCTGTAGACATGGTTGGCCAATAGAAGCCTAACTTAAGAATCTTATGAGCAGTGACCTTCTAGCTATAATGACCTCCACAGAGAGTTTCATGATTTTCTTTGGGGA
Organism: Pinus albicaulis; assembly: GCA_034641835.2. NCBI lineage: Eukaryota > Viridiplantae > Streptophyta > Pinopsida > Pinales > Pinaceae > Pinus > Pinus albicaulis. The sequence continues at coordinate 1,403,386,743 of CM076582.1, forward strand.
CTTCAATATATTCTCCTTCAGTCAAAGATAATAGCAAAATACCAACAGGATCTTTCCAGTATAGCTTTGCTTCTACTATAACATATGGCTGATATTTGAGCTTGAGAGCTCTTTATTTTGTTCTATTTAGTGAAGTTGGAAAAGAAAAGAAAAGAAGGTAATGCATAATATATTTATACCAATCAGAGCACAAACATTTGTATTGAATACCTGTATTGGACATTCTCTAACCTTCTTCATTAACGACTCCATCCACTAGTCCCAACGAATTAATTCCCAAGGCTTGAAAATTTGTCTCAGTCAACAAAGTCACTAACCCCTGTCCCTTGACCAGCTTAGTGGGTTTGATGTCCAAATCATACTCTTGGATTTTTTCTATCCACTTCCCCCTTTTTCCTTCAACATCACTTTGGACCAGAACTCCTTTTACAACAGAATTAGGAACATAAGCTGTTATTTTTTACTATAACACATAATTATTGAAGGCTTTCAGTGCTTTGAACAAAGCATATACTTGTTTCTTTAGAATATTTTATTTTATCTCATCATCTCTGAGAACTTTACTGAAAAATTCCATTGGGTTATCCTTACCATCTTCATTTTTCTGCAAAAACACAATAGCAATAATAGTGGGGGATACAAATGAGAATACCTGAAAGGATTTTTGATACTCTGGACTAATCAGAACAGGAGCTTCCTGCAGTTCTTCTTTTATTCTAGAAAATTTCTCTTGCTTCCTTATCCCATTTCACTTCTACATTTTTCTTCAACATATCTGTTATACTTCTCACAATCTTAGCATAATTGGGCAAAAATCTCCTCATAAAGTTAATTTTTCATAGGAATATTTGGATATCCTTCTTGCTTATTGGTAAAGGAAATGTCTGATTGGCTTCCACCCTTGCTAGGTCAATATTTAATCGTTTAGAAACTATGTGACCGAATAATTTACCTTCTTCTAAGGAAAATAAAGATTTCTTGGGATTTAATAACAGGCCAAACTTTCTGCACTTTTGAAAAGTTTGTTGTAAATGTTCGAAGTGTTCATCATCTGATCCTAAGAAAAAAATTGCATCATACAGATATATAACTACAAACCTCTCACCAATGAATGCTATGTCCATGGCCCTCTGAAATGTTTCACCTGCATTCATAAGTCCAAATGGCATCCTTGCATACATGAAGGTGCCCCAGGGTGTTTTGAAAGAAGTCTTCTTCTGATATTGTTTTTCTAATGCTACCTGATTATACCCAGATAATCCATCAACCATAGACAACCTGTAAGCTCATGTCACCTTCTGTAAGACATAATCCATTTTCAGCAAAGGATAATTATCTTTTAGAGATTCTCTGTTCAAATTGCTGAAGTCTACACACAGTCTTATCTCTATATTCTTCTTTCTTACAGGGACCAGATTAGAAACCTAGACTGAATATCTAAGAGGGACTATAATTTTTGCATGAAACAGTTTCTTCACTTATTTTTCAATTGGAGCTAGCAATAATGGATTGATCTGTCTGACCTTCTGTCTGTGAGGTTTGATTCCTTCCTTCAATGGAATCTTGTGCTAAATTATACTTTTTTCATATGTTTTCAAATATTCATACAACTAGGCAAACACATCCATATACTTCTTGAAGATATCAATGTACTTCTCTTTATAATCTTTAGGAACATCTTTGAATAACTTCACCATCTTTGGCTCTTGCTGGGTTCCCAAATTACAGTCTTCCATCTCTTCCTCTTGATGCATTTTCTTTGAATTGAAAGCAACATCATTAGAATCAAATAATATTTCAAGGGGAGCTAATCCCTTAGGAAGTACATTACCTTTTAATTGGATAATTTTTTCCTCACCTATTGGCTGCTTCAAATTTCTTATTTCTCCTTTTTTCTTTTCCTATTCTTCTTCTTGATCTATCTCAGCATCTTCAAAATTTTTAATCATGGTCAGGAAATGATTTATCTTCTCATCATCTTCGAACACCTGCCAATGATTCATATTGTCAGGAATAGAAGGTTTGTGTATGATTTCAATCTCATACCTCAATGTTGGATTGATAGGTGGCTCGAAGGTGCTAGCTGCTAATGCTAACGAATCTGCCAACCTGTTCTCTTCCCTTGGAATAAAATCTAAATTTAAAGCTTCAAAATAATTCTCAAACAAATCCCAAAATTCATTCCTTTATGATCTCAACCTTGGATGCTTGGTCTGACATTGATTTTTAATCTACCTTATAATTAGTTCAAAATCACCAAAAGTAGACATTCATTGAATTCCTATTTGTTTGGAAGTTTTTAAACTTAGGATCAAAGCCTCATACTCAGCCACATTATTTGTTGATTCAAATTATAACTAAAAATAAAAGGCATAAGATTACCTTCTGGAGATATCAATAAGAATCTAGCTCTTGTGCCATCATTTGAGTAGGGACCATCAAAATAGCATTTCGAAACATATTTTGAATACAGCTCATTATGTACATTTTCTGAAGAGAGCTGATTTTTTGTGTCTTCACTAAATTCTACATCTTCGTGCAACAAAAAACAAGAAATATCTTATTTTTCCTCACTGTAAATGGGTGAATTACCAACATCTTTCTTTGTGATATTTTTCAAAAATATTGTTTCTCTATACAACCTCCTTTCTTCCCTATTGAAAACAAGAATTATAGCATAAGTGAAGTCCAATTTTAAAACTCCTCCCAACTTTTCTCTCCAAGATCTTGGCAAGAGCATTCCAAATATGGCTGGAATATCAGCAACTACCACATCCATCATAATACTTTTTGCTGGAATCTGCGCCAGAGATACTACCATGTCTTTGATTATCCAAACACATTTCACGCTCTTAGAATAAAATGAGTACATGTCCCTGTATGGTATAGTAATATGTAAATTCAACTCTTTCATAACAGACAATGGCCCAAGGTTGTGAGAAACGCCTGAATCCAACATGAAATTATGGAGGAGAAAATCATGAAGAAGCAATGAAATGTGAAATGGAGGAACAAAAGAATCTACTTCTTCTACGTGAGGACCAAAAGAGACTATTGGTTTTTCTTCTTGCAAATTTACAGTATCACCTATGCCTTCAATCTATGAGAGATTAATGAATCAAAATTTTCTTTTGGTAACCTGTTGTCTTAGCTAATTCAAGGAGAGGAACCTGAATCTTGACCTTGTCTAATTCTTTCGATACACTGAAAAATGGAATCTTCTTGACATTCTTCTCAGGTTCTTCATCATTTATTTTAGGATTTGAAATTTTTTCAGGTACAGGAACTACCTTCTCCAAAATATTAGTATCAACAGACTTCCTTTAGGAAGAATCATCTTGTTGCACTTCTGTTCTGTTTACTGAATTCACAAGTTTTTTTCCTTTATCTTCTTGTGTTAATGAGTTCTTTTGTGGTGGATGTTATCACTCTAGTAAATTCTTAAGTTGTGGGATTTTGGATTTAAGTCAAAGAACTCTAGAGGTAACCACAAACCTACTTCAAACTCTAAGATCTAGCCTTCCTAGGGTTCAGAGAGGGCTCTCTCTTTAAAATTTAACTTTGTTTTGATTTATAATATTAGGCTAGTTATGAAAGTACAATTTGGTTTTGGTTTAAAGGGTTTGGTGGGAAAAAATCACTTGGAGGTATATAGAGAAAAATATACTTGTCCATTGGGCTATGGGGTCTAAATCAAGCTAGCAGAACTAGAAATCAAGGCCAAAAAGGTACAAATATATTCAGGGAAAGATAGATAACCCTTAAATATTCGGGAAAGTGTTTTTTTGTGAGGTGGTATGATTGGGATAAAGGGCACTTAAGGATCCTTTGATCTAAAAAATGGAAGTAGAAGGCAGAGGTCAAACGGGAGAAGGAGAAATTAAGGGTTCCTTTCACCAAAAATCAAAAGAAAACATTAAAATGGTGACTAGTTAAAGATAATGAGCACTTGACTAATCCTGTAGTAATGCTCCTAGTTACACATTCTGATAGAACAAACATAAAATGAATGCATAAAACTTAGAAAAGGAAACAGTGACAAGTAGGAAGTACTTCACTTATCATCTTATCACAGGGATCCTAAATTATGATGCCAGTCAGCTTGTCCAGTCTTTTACTTCGAATTCAGACACACAATAGCCTCCAATGTTCAACAAAAATGTCTATAATAAGTCCAACAATTTTATTCCACACTGAATACTTCTGAAATTGAAGTATTGATACAAAAAGTATTACAAATATCCTAGAAGAGTTCTAGGAATAACTTTAGGAAAAAGAAAATATCATTACATAAAATGTACATCTACTTAAAAAAGTAGCAAGTTGTCCTCTTTTATCCAAAATAAATAGAACTGTTTTGCTAACAAGGAGCTTTTAAATTTCTATGTGTACTGCTTGCTGGCTGCTAGATATTTTTATGCACTTAACTTGCCTTCGCTGAAACTCTTTCATGCTGATACTCTTTAACCTGATGCTCTTTAACACTGATACTCTTTGACCATTAGTTTTATTTTTTTACTACTATAAATGATCCGGATTTATGCACGAACGCAACATAATACATAAATAACCATAAACATAAAAATTCAGTAGAAATAAGGCTTCATTTCATTAATATCAAATCACATAAATATGCTTACAAACATGATGGAAATAAAATAGCCAGGGTGCTAGTAGAAAATATCTGAGAAGAGATGTGGCGGCTACAGACCTATGAACCATGTTACAATGAGGCTCAAGGGCCTATTTATTATGGAGAAATAATGGAGAACTATAAACGGCCAAAAACCTAACCCTAGGAGATGAAGCACCAAAACTATGGGCCTCGTTTGGGTAAATTGGTATTTCAACTTCTTCGGGACGTAACTTCGGCATACTATCTCCATTTGGGGCTTCAAAACGGCTTCAAAAGTTTAGGACTCGAAAAAATGCTAAAAATAGTAAGTTGTGAAAAAAACTGAAAGAGACAATGGTGGTGCCCCAAGTGGAATAGGCGGGTGGCCACCAATATCCACCTGGATCTTCCCCCTCCCCTTAGGAATCAATGGTCCCCATTGCGTTGTGTTCCTCCATGAGATGAGGAAACTTCTGTTGAACTTGGTCCCTAGTGAAACACTTGCCATGGTGCAAGAGTTGGCCAGCTTTGACAACCCGATATAGTTGGATATTCTGTCGGTGAGTGTTTTTTATTTGCATTTCCATGATACAGTCTGTGGTGGCCTGTTCCATGTAGTCTAGGTTTAACTCTTTTGGTGTGAGTTCTTCTGCAATGTCAGAGGTGTCCAATAGAGGTGGGAAGTAGGGATGAAGGCGGTCTACATTGAATACTAGGTGTAGACCAAGGAATGGTGGAATACTAAGCTCGAAGGCATTGTTCCCTACAACCTTAGTGATGGTGTACAGCCCATATCGAAGCGGGTGAATATTGTAGTGGGGTCCAGTGAGGTGCTCGTTCTGTAAATGTAGCCACACTTTTTTGCCCACCTAGAAGTTATGTGGCACCCGATGTTGATCATGTCATTGATTGTACTTAACATTTTCTCTGTCCAATATGTCATGAACCTATTAGCGAATGTGCTGAATGCACTCGATGAAGTTGTTTTCTTTGTCAGCTTCAGACTAGACATGAGCCGAATTGGCCTGAGTGGCTGCAAATGTCATGGCTACGTCAATGGGACAGAGTGGATGGAATCCCAAGCCCACCTGAAAGGGGTTGTGTCCAGTTGAGCTGTGGAGAGCCCATTTATAACTGTGTTGTACGTAGGGAAGGCTCTCATCCCATGTGCGTGGATGCTTCGAATTGTACATGTGCAGAATGTGTATAATCATCCTGTTGACGACCTCTGTCTGGCCATCAGTTTGGGGATGGAAAGCTGTGGACTTGGTGAGCTTGGTGTCCAACATTGACCAGAGGCTGGACCAAAATGTGTTGAGAACCTTATATCACGATATGATATGATATATTGTGGGATCCCAAAGTGCACCCACACTCATTCAAAGAATATTTTAGCAGTGGCTTCTACTACGATATTCTTCTTGCAGGCCACCATAATGGCCATCTTTGAGAATCTGTCGATGACCATGAAAAAATAGTCATTTCCATGCTTAGTAGAAGGAAGGCCTGACATGTAATCCATGGAGATGGATTCCCACGGTCGACTAGGGTTAGGTAGCGGAGTATAGAGCCCTTGCTTCTTGATGGTCAGTTTGGAAATGGCGCAAGAAGTGTGGGATCTGATGTATTTCTTGACATCCTATTGAAGGTTTGACCAATATAAATACTTCTGCAGTACTACCACTGTTTTCTCGACCCCAAAATGCCCAGTGAATCGATTGTGGTTTTCTTCCCATATCATCTTGGCACGCTCGCTTGAAGGAACACAAAGGTGTCCCAGATGACATAATAGTGCATCTTCGAGGTGAAAATTTGGAACTTGCATACCCCCCAAGAGTTCCTTTCATGTGTAGCTGAATTCTGGATCGCTCTTCTAGAGAAGTGGCCAATCAGAAGTCTCATTCCCACAAGAGTTGAGAACGGTGGTTATGGACACGATCGGTGGTCGGTTGAGGCAGTCTGCAACATTATTGGTGCTACCCTTCTTGTACTTGATGTTAAAATGAAATTGTTGCATATATGTGGACCACTTCTGACGGCGATCATTCTGAAACTTCCCTTGTGTCTGTATGAACTATAGGGCTTAGTGGTCTGTGTGGATGATTGTCTCCTTCCCCAAAATGTAATGCTTCCATTGTCGACAAACCTGCATAATGGAATACATTTCTTTGTCATAAGTGGGATAATTTCGAACTGTGTCTGACAATGTCTCATTGTGATATGCCACTGGATGCCCCTATTGAGTAAGAACTTCCCCAATAGCATAGTCATAGGCATATGTCTCGATCTCGAATGGTTGTTGCAAGTCTGGTAATGTGAGAACTGGGGTGGAACAGAGGCGATGTTTCAATTCTACGAATGCCTTCTGTTGAGATTCCGACCAACAGAATTTTTCTTTTGCTCCTCCCTTGGTGACTTGACTCAAGGGCCAAGTGATATGAGAGAATCCCAACATGAAACTGCGGTAGAAATTAGCAAGACCCAGAAAGCTTTGAAGATCTATTAGGGTGGTTGGGGCTGGCCAATCTCGAATGACTTGGACCTTGGCTAGATCCACATGCACCCCCATTTCATCAATAATGTATCCCAGATATTGAACCTGGGTCATGCCAAAAGTGCACTTCTCCAAATTGGCACACAACTTGTGTTGCTGCAGTGTTTGGAGGACTTCTCAGATATGGTGGAGGTGCTCTTCCCAAGTCTAGCTAAAGATCAAAATGTCATCCAAGTATACCACTACAAATGAGTTGGTGAATGGACGCAAGATGTCATCCATCAACCTCACGAAGGTTGCGGGAGAATTTTTCAATCCGAAAGTCATGACGACCCATTTGAAAAGGCCCTCCTTAGCTTTGAAGGTAGTATTCCACACATCAGAGGGTTCGATTGGTACCTGGTAATACCTAGACTTCAAGTTGATCTTGCTGAAATATTTTTCCCCTTTGAGTTGGTCTAGAAGGACATCAATCCGTGGGATCAGGTGCCTATTCTAGACAACGATCTTGTTCAGCGCCTGATAATCAATATAGAGTCTCCAAGTCCTATCCTTCTTTTGTACCAACATGATTGGGCTCCCAGAGGGCAATGAACTTGGCTGGATGTGTCCTTTCTGCAGCAGCTCCTGAATCTTCCTCTTGATTTCATCATTCTCCAAAAAAAAGCACCTATAGATCAGTCCATTGGGTAGCGGCACACCTGGGGTCAGGTCAATGGGTGCTTGACATGACAGTGTAGAGGCACCCTTGTGGGTGAGGTGAAGATGTCCTCGTACTCCTCCACAACGTTGTCTATTTGTTGTTGTCGTGCAGAGGAGCCATGTCTGAAGGTCGTGGCCACAATCTTCTTCTTTCCCTGGGGGTAGATCATCAAGAAAACAAATTTACTGGTTTGGGAAATGAGCTTATTGCATTGTTTTGTAGTAACAAAAGAGATAGTGGGAGGTGGTGGCACCTCTGTTATCGTGTACAAATTATTTCCCAAAGTAAAAATAACAGCGCGAGGCCGAGACTGATACACAACATGTCACTTCCACAAGTATGGTTGGCCTAATAATACATCAGAAACATCAATAGGAGAAATGTCACACAATACCTCATCCATGAAGGGATTGATGCTATAGGGAAGGCAACACTACTGGTAGACGTGAAGATCCCATCCTTAGTGAAGCCACTCGATGGTGTATGGTTGTGGGTGTGTTGTGGTCGAAAAGCCCAACCACTTCATGACATTGTTGACAATGAACTATAGCGGGGAACCCTTTACCCAAATTTGGGAGTGGAAGAGATGCTCTGCCTCCTCTGGATCTTCTGGTTCCTCCTTCTGGATCTTCGTAGTGGCAACAGTGCTGTTGGGCTCCGCATCAATAATTAGCTTCCCTTTTTCATTCACCTTGTCAAGTTCTGATTCAGAGTCAGAGAATGCATTTGATTCAAAAGCCCTCATCTCAGCCACCAGTGACTGCTTGGCCTGACACTCACTTGTGTTGTGAGTGGAGCCCTTATGGAACTCACACCACTTTCCCGTGTCCTTCTTTGGCATTGCGGTGTAATTATTTTCTTATGTCTTTGGAAGGTTGTCTTGGGCAGCCATGTCGTGGCTTTGTCCTTTGTTTTGCAGTTTGGGGTAAACTTTCCCTTGCTTTTGATTCACAGATCGAAAGTATCACTTCTTCTATTTGAATTTTTTCTCAATATTGGTAGCATACCGGTATGCCGTACCAAGCAAGGAGATTTCGAGGAACTCCATTTCCTCCTGAATGTATCTGTGTAGACAACCGCGATACTTTAGCACCAAATGTTTCTCTGAATCTTTGATACCCAACTTTGTGTGCAGGGTATGGAACATATTCGTTAGCTCATGCACATCATGATCCCTTTGTTGCCGCAGTGTGGTTCATTGTATGTACTTGTCCTCATAGCTCCCCATGGGATAATATTGTTCCTTGATGAAATCTCGGAAAGAATTCCAAGTGGATACGGCTGAGAACAAAGAGGGTTCTGTCTCGTCCTTTTTCTCATAGTACGTTTCCCACCAATCCTTGACATGGGGGGTAGCTTTGAGGAGTGCAAAAATAATCTTCTCCCGATCAAAAAAGTCATGAACCGAGAAATATCCTTCTAATATATTCAACCATCTATCTATGGCATCTGCATCTATTTAACCATAAAATATGGGAATGTCAAATTTTACTTGTACCTTAAAGGTAATTGCGCCTCCAGAGTGGCTGCTGGATGCAGATGCACCGCCTGTGGGTAGTGGTTGAAGATCTGGGTAAATTTATCTATCATCGCGTTCCTTTGTTTTTCGAGAGCCTCCTCGAGAAATATTTTGATAGGATCTCCTGCTCCATAATATTTCTTTTCGTCCCCCATGGGCATCCATCGGGGTTTGCGAGGCTGATCTTGCAAAGGTTCCACTAGATCGATCCCTAACTCCTTATACACTGACCTCGTTGGGGACATGCAAAGAAGGATCGAGAAAAGGCAGACCGCTCTGATACTAGTGATCCGGATTTATGCAGGAATGCAACATAATACAAAAATACCAATAAACATAGAAATGCAATGGAAATAAGGCTTCATTTCCTTAATATCAAATCACAGAAATATGCTTACAAAAATGATGGAAATAAAATAGCTAGGGTGCTGGTAGCGAATCTATGACAAGAGATGTTGTGGCTACAAACCTCTAAACTGTGTTACAATGAGGCTCGAGGGCCTATTTATTATGGAGAAACAATGGAGAACTCTAAACGTCCAAAAACCTAACCCTAGGAGATGAAGCACCAAAACTATGGGCCTCGTTTGTGTAAATTGGTGTTTCAACTTCCTAGGGGTGTAACTTTGACATACTATCTCCATTTGGGGCTTCAAAATGGCTCTGGAAGTTCAGGACCCGAAAACCTGCTAAAAATAGTAAGTTGTGAAAAAAAATGAAAGAGATAATGGTGGGGCCCCAAGTGGAATAGGTGGGTGGCCATCAATATCCACCTGGATTAGTAAATTATTTTTTCAGCAGTAAAAATCAACAAATTATCTTTTCATTTTATCTCTCTTTTGACTGTCTCTTGGTAACTTTTCACTATTTTTACATTTTATCTTTACATTAAATTTGTGAAAATTTTCCATTCTTCTGCTGTTGGAATTTGGACATTTTTCAGCTTCCTGAAGTTTTCATCAGCCTCTGTGTATCTTGCAAAAGTAGGTTTGATGACAAAGAGATGCTTGATTTCATGCTGTAGAAAGAATAAATCCTCAAAATACTGAAGTAAAACTTTGCCTGTAGGGGTGCCTTGTGCTAGCTGCTTATTTACTTCCTCTTTAGCAAACTCCCTAATCTTGTTGTCATAGTCCTTCTATGGCATAACGTTTTCATTGAATACATGTATGTCTGGTAAGCCCTTTTGTCTGAGATTTGTGTACTTTATCATAAATCTAGTTATGGCAAGGTTCATTGTTTCACATTTTTCTTCAAGATTGTTCATTACGCTCTTTTAGTGACAACCTTCTTGATTTTCAAGATTGTCTCTATCCTGTCTGATATATGCAATTCTTCCAGTTCCTCCCTGTTCTTGTTGTTTAGAAATGTAATGAGTTTTAAAGCCTGTGCAAACTAGTCAGTCAACTCATATTTTGTATTTTGTATCTTTGTTTGGGCTACTAATAGCAATTATTTTTGCTCATATATAACCTGAATTGAAGGCCATTGATTATGAATGGCTTCAATTATGTTATTCTAGAGATGATTTTTAATATATGAGATCTGCTTTGTGAAATTCAATTCTTTTTGTAAATTCTTGATCTGCTCTCCCAATTTGATTGCTTTCTACTCATGAGTTCTGACATTGATCTAGGATGTCTTATTTTCCCTCTCAAGATTTTCAGTTATCTTGTTTAGTCTATTTATCTCATCTGTCTAAAAAGACATCTCTTCCATGGCTTTGACAATCTGGCTGGCTTCATCTGTGTGCTGTACATTTGTAGTAGAAGAGTCTGTAGCTGAAATGGTGGCTGAAGTCACTGGCACTGCAGTTTCCAGTGGGCCCTTTGGTGCTAATTTCTCTCCTAAAGTAGAAGGTACAGTTGTAGTAATCACTGGGATGACTGTAGGAATTGTAGGGATTTTTGGTTCCTTTACAGTCTCTCTCTCTTGGACAACTTTGTCCATTTGTGTTTCCATCTCCTTGATTTGTGCTGTCAGTTGGAGTATGAGTTTCATAATTTCTTCTTTTTCACTTTGATCCTAGATGATTTCCTTTGTTTGTGGATGCTCACTTTGAGGAAGCTTGAGATGTTTCCTCAAAGCTGTTATGTATTCATTCTTTTTCTTGATTAATAGTTCTGCTTCTAGGATATTTGAGGGATCATATCCCACCTGTAAGACTAGTTCCTCTAAGGCTTTGATCCTTAGGTCCTTGGCATAAAGTGATGCTTTATCCAAAATTCATTTGATCTTACATATTAAGTATGGTATTTTGAAGTTTATTGGCATTCATTTCTTTGGTTGCCACTTTAGAATACAACATTTCAGAGGTCTACCTGTGGAACTCAATCTGGTCCAGCTCATGAATATTCTCCGTGTCTACCTCAAGGTCCACCTTTCTATAGTCTGATATTGTTTTAGGGGCTGAGGTAGTAGGCTGTAAAAATCACATCATCATTTTATTGCTAGAATAGTCAAGTGCTGATAATAACATATTTTGATTTCCAGGCTCCTGCTTCAGGAATTGAGAATATATTTCTGTCTTTATCTCCTCATTCTTCTGCTTAATTAGTATATACCTTTCCTTGATGTCCAAGTCCTTTTCCTCAGCTAGCTGTGACGAAGAGGCTTCCATGCTGTGTTATTTTTTAATCATCTGTGTGTCATTCTGATTGGTTGTTGTTTCCTTTTCTATTTCCATAAGTGTTTCATTGATTATGGTTGTGGCTATATCATCATTGGTTATTTGATCATCTGTCTCATCAACATCAATTGTTACTTTCTCCTTATCAATTGAACTGAGTTTAAGGCTTTTGTTATAGATTATTTTAAATTTGGTCTCAGTTGTTGTCTCTACTGTATAACCTCCTTCCTCTCTGACTCTCTTTATTGATGTTTCTGGTTGTTTGACAACTTCCAAAGTTGGTGTTGTTCTTGTTTGGCTTGCTACCTCTACCAAGGTGTTTTCACTCCATTCAATTTTATTTGCAAACTTTTCTATTTCAGGCTTGGACTCATGGATAAAGGGTGTCAACTTACACTCCACCCTTAGCTTGCTTAAGATCCCTTGTGGATCATAATTCCATTGAAAACTCTCATCAAAATTCCATGGATCCCTTGTGGATCATAGCTTGATTATGAATGGCCCAACTTAATTCTTTAACTTAAACTGGGTCTTCTTTTTGGTTGCCATAAAGTTAATTGAATCTACATTGAGAATTTGTCTAAGATATTCAAGTGCAAAAATCCTCATACACATATGTTTGGGAAACTTGTAGGGCAACAAGTTTGACCCAAAAATCCTTAATTCAGTGTGTTTTTCATAGAGGTACCAATCTCCAACTTTGTTATGCTCTGAATGCTGTAATATTCTTTTCATTTCTTCACTGATCCTAGGTTGTTCTAATTTGTTTAATATGCTCATTGCTGGATGCAAAAATAGTTCTGAAAACTCTGAATAAGTGGAATAATTTGATTCTTTTCTCAGTAAAGAAGCCCAAAAGATAATTGATAGAGGTTTTCCCTCTACATCCATCTTTTGCAAAGAAACTGGAAATTTGTCTGCTTGAGAGAATAAAAACAAATGGAAAATATAAGATGAATATCTAAAAACTCCTTCTGTGGGTAATTTAGTCAACTAGTAATGGAAGGCATCTGCTATGAGACCAACATAGTCAAAGATGACTGTTGGAGGTTGACCAGGAGACATGGTGGACAAGAAACCAAGAATAGATTCATCAGTATACTCATCTGTAAAATATCCAAGGATAAAAAATAGCATAGAGATAATCTATCTAGAACCTTTAGGAAATATAGCTGTGGAGTATGGATGATTTATCATAGGAATGTCAACATGAGAAGGCATAAAATTCTGAAAGATCGTGAACCTTTTATGGAAATCTATGCCAAGGTATAACTGAGTTAATGCCTCTATAGACAAGGGGACTGCCTGGGGATCAAGTTGTAATTGGAGCATTTGATTAATTGACTGGTCTGTAATCGTAAAAAGTATTTCCTTTTCTGCATTTACTATAACCCTTTGATCTGGCTCATAGTATTTTTGACAAATTTTGATGAGTTCTTGACCAGGATGAGTCAATGGGACTATATACTTAGGCAAATGGGTTTCCCAAATTGGAATATTATCTTTATCTAGATATTTTTCATAACACCAATTGTGTATATCTAGCAAATTAAACTCAATAATAGGGTCTGCAATTTTATAATGAAGATTAGTCAAAGGAATGCTTTCAGCAGCAACCACAAGTGGTTGAAGGGGGTTTACTGTTACAACAGAATTGGCAGTGATGACTGGGGTAGGCTTAGGGGCTTTGGATCCCTCAGATTTAGGTGTTTTGGATCCTACAGGTCTGCTTGTGCTCCGTTTCTTAGGCATTTTGAGTAACTTCTGCAAGATTATACTGTTTGCAAGAGTTTTTATTTTAATAGAGAGGAAACTAAGCAATTTAGATTAAGGATGGCTTCTTTTGGGTTTTTTGCTCAATTAAGTCTATTTGAGGATGTGAAAACTGGCATAAAACAGAAAACAAGGGTTTTCTGAGCCGGTTTGTTTAAAAAAATGGTTTTTCAAGGTAATTTAGAGGTTTTAGCCGTTTAAATCCTTAAATTTGATCTTTATACTGTGAAATTCGAGGAATTTGGCTTTAAAAAGGCTTGAAATGGAAAACAGGGTTTCCTGGGAAACTTTTTCCAAGGTTTGGCCTCTTTTTTGGTATTTTTAAGAAGTTTGGTTCGATGAATTTCTTAATGAAAGGCGTGGTTCTATCAAATATGGTTTTAAACTTGATTTACAAGTTTCAATTTTGATAAAAATACCTTTTTGTAGGTATCTGGCTCTGAAACAGATTTCTAAGGTTTTCAGTTGAAACTCAGGTTTCAGCGGTTTGTTTGGAGCGGTGCACAACTTCTCAATTAGTCTTCAGAGGTTTAATTTTGATAACTGCAAAGGTTTTTGGGCAGAAAAACTGAGAATCAGGGCTCAAATGGCTTTAAACAGGGCTCAGGAAGAGTTATATCAAAGTCCAAATGCATGGATAACATAAAAAAATTTAACCAAAGGTTTTAACCTTTGATTCAATAACCATAATTGTCATTAAATGCAGGTATTGTCAATGGCGGGAGGTGGTTTCAGAATTTGAAACAAAACCGGAGAGTGGTTATCGCATGCACATTGGGCAGTAAGTGGTTTAGAACCAAATGAACGCGATCCAATACAATCTCGACACATTAAGGAGAGAGAAATGAGTAAAATTGCCCATTTCACGTGCATTTTGGATTTGGTCGTTCGATTAATTTGTGCGCGCAATATCACATTTGGACCGTTGGATCTTGATATCAGGTGTGAAGGGTCGAGATCAAAAGGAAAGATGCGTCTTTAAGGAAAGGTGGGACTGAGGTTTATATGGGGGCTGTCGGCTTAACAAATGGTTTAAAACCTTTATAAAATGGATGCCGGTGAAAGTTTTTATATATAGAAGTGGCAAGGGTTAATTATATACATTGGCTTATGTGTATAAGCAGTGAGGGTTTTAATATTTATGAAAAATAAACCTTAGTTTTAATTCAAAAAGACCTTGGGTTATAGAATTATGTGGGGGGGTGTTGCAATGTATTATTATTTAAAACATTGTGGAATGTTTTAATAAAACACATACGGGTGCGGTATTTACTTTATTTATATAGTTTTTAAACCTTTTGAATGGTTTAACGACCATAGGGGCGGGATATTTATTTAGTGATAGTTTTAGACCAAAGGGGATTTTATTTGGGTTTTAATTTAACACATGGGTAATAACTTTGGTCTAAAATCTTTAGAATAGTGGGTTTTAGGGGTATTTAGATATATGAATTAAATAAGTAGGATACGATATTATTTAGGGATTTAATAAACTACGTTAAAAGTTAATATGAAAAGGGGAATGGAAGGCACACAAAAATACATAAAATGACTAAGTAAAGTGTAAAAGTAAAGCAAAGCTTGTCTTTTTATCATTTCACCAATACTTAGTATAAAGTATTTTTGAAGGTTTTTATATGTTTCTGAATGAATGGAAGTTAATTAGATGGGTTTATCTTCTTCATTAAGTAAGAAGGAGTCTTTACTTATGAAAGGAGTTATAATGTATGAATGAGAGATGAAATAATGATAAATGGGGATTTAACATAAGAATTTAATATTTTCAACTAGCCAATCATCGAGCCTTGGGTCCGGTCCAAAAAAAAGTCAGAGAAATGCTCTGAGCCTATTTGATTGATAGTTTAGAACACTAAATACCTATAAGGGAAGGGAAATTAGTAATTTTTCCTGATAATCATTTATTACATGCTTTCTCCACTTCTTTCTACCTACCCAGTCTCATTCTAACATTTTTTCTTCATTTGGAAGGTGCATTTAGGCTTGCAAGCTTGAAATATTTATTCTTTTAAAACATAAACTAACTAGATCTACCTTATTTCATCCAAGGGCTCATATTAAACTGTTGAGCTCCTCATTATTCTCTACTTATCTACTAATTTGTCAGGATTAAATTGTCTGGCAAATCTTTTTTCAATATCTAAAACATGAAATTGAAAACATGACAAGTTAAGATTAAACAATTTAACTTATCATGGATTATGGCATTTATTGACACTTTTCCCGTAATCATTTATTTTGCAGAAAAGTAAAAGGTAGTGGCATTTGTACTTGCTCACTTTCAAGTTTTATTTTCATCTTTTTTCTTTTCTGGAGTCTATATTTTTTCAAGTCCTTTGATATTTCTTTTAGGAATTTTTATCCTCTTTTTTTATATTTTTTATATTTTTATTTTATTTTTTTATATTTTTTCAAAATATGGGAAAACAACTTGTAGAAAGCAAGATATGTACATATTTCACAAGACTATCAAAATTCAATTCAATATTATGAATCCTATATTTATAGGACCCTAAAAGCGGCTTCACATGGGGATGACATCTCCTTGTGAGATGTCAAGAACATCGTTGACTAGTAGCCTTCAACTTTGACCATGATGATCCAGTAATTTTCCTTTGTTTTCTGTATAAAAAAACTCATATTTATGAAATTTTACCTTGAAAAGCTTAGGGCCTTCTCTCCGGGCTTCAACTTTGTAAAGAAAATATCCAATCCAATCTAAAAAATTCAATGGGTATTTAAAATGATGTAAAAGTAAATGAGACTAACTATTGGTTCGCTTAGATGAATAGTAGTGCTTGAGCATTCTACCATTTATTGGTCCTTCTTGTATATCTGTTCCATCCAAATCTTTGATAAAGAAAGCATTGTTACCCCTATATCCATAAATTACATAAGGTCCTTTCCACAGAAAGTCAAACTTTCCATGTTTGCCTTTGTCTTCTCTTCTAGAATCCCACTTTAACACTTGATCTCCAATGTAAAAATATTCTTTACTTCTTCTATAAAAATTTTTCTTGATTTTATCCTGAATGACTTGGGATTTCTTATAGACCTCTTCCCTCGTTTGTTGTAGATGAAAAGTTTGATTAATTATCCTTTGTATATCATTTATTTCCACTTGTGATTCTTGAATGATTTTCCTTAGTGGAACACCTAAAGATGGTGGAAAAATTGCATCCATTCCATATACAAGTTGGTAAGGGGAAGTTCCAATAGACTTTTTAGTAGTAATTCTATCTGCCCATAAGGAATAGACTAAATTTTTATTCCAAGTCTTTTTGTTGTCTTCAAGTAACTTTTTTATGATATTTACAAGACTTTTGTTTGAGGATTCAGCTAGGCCATTACCCTGGGGGTAATATGCAGTAGAGTGACCTAGGGTAATATGATATTTATGACAAAAGGCAATCACCTTTTTAGATTTAATTTTTTTTGCATTATTAGTAATTATCTTGTGAGGGCATCCAAATCTTGACAAAATGTTATTTTCTATGAAAGAAATAATGACTGCATCAGTGGCTTGTCTAATATGAATAGCTTCAATCCACTTTGTGAAGTAATCAGTGGCAGTAAAAATCCACTTATGTTGGCCAGAGGATGGGGGGTGAATTTCTCCAATGAAGTCTAAACCCCATTGTTGAAATGGCATTTCAGTTAAAATAAGCTTTAAGGGTAAAGGTAAGAATTTATTTTTGCCTTCAAAAATTTGACATTTGTGATATGAAGTAACAAAATTTTTAACATCAGCAAACAAGGTAGGCCAGTAAAAACCAGCTCTAAGGATCTTGTCAGCAGTAGTTTTCCAATATAAATTCCCTCCACAGTCACCTACATGAAATTCTTCAAGTATTTTATTAGCTTATTCCCTTAGTAAACAATTCAATAATATCCCACTATGATCTCTCCAAAAAAGTACATTATCTAAGATACAAAATCTTATTGCTTTAAGTTTTAGAAATCTATCTTTAGTCCTTGACAATTCAGGAGGAGCTTGTAAGATTGTAAGTAAAAAGATAATATATGAGTACCAAGGTGAATCTAGAAAGGCTTCATTGACCATTGGAGTCGCCATCTCTTCCTGGTCATCAACCTGAGCAATAAAATTTATATCTAGTGCATTGCAATTAGATTCAACCATTAACTTGGCTAATCCTTGTCCTTTAATGAGTTTTGTGGGTTTAATTTCTATGTCATATTCTAGGATAGTGGCAATCCACTTACCTCTTCTTACATCAGGACCATCCTGTGTAAGAATGTCTTTTACTACAGAATTAGGGACATAGGCAATTATGTGGGAATAGAGAATATAAAATCTGAAGTCTTTGATGGCCTTAACCAAAGCTAAGGCTTATTTCTCCATTATGTTATATTTCATAGGGGCATCTATAAGGGTTTTACTGAAAAAGCTATATGTTGTTAAAATCCTTGATCATTCTTCTGCAGTAAAACTACAGCAATGGTATGCTCAAAAGAAAATGAAAAAATTATGAAATCTTTTTTGAAATCTAGACTGATTAAGACTGGTGTTTTAGTTAAAGCCTGCTTTATGGATTCAAATGATTGTTTGGCCTCAACAGTTTATTTTAGAATTGAGTCTTTTTTGAGAATGTTGTTCAGTTCTCTAATGATTTCAGCTAAGTTTGAAATAAATCTTCTCAAAAAATTAATATTACCTAAGAAAGCTTGTAATTCTTTGATATTTCTAGGTGGACTGATGTTCAGAATTGTTTCTATCCTAGCAAGATCAATTCTAATTCCTTCTTTTGAGATTATATGTCCTAGTAACTTACCTTCTTCTAATCCAAATAGAATTTTCTTGGGATTTAGAGAGATGCAAAGTTTCCTACATTTAATAAAAACTTGTTTCAAATGATCCAAATGTTCATTATTTGTTTTGGAAAAAACAGTGATGTCATCTAAATAAATTACCAGAAAATCATGAATTTCCTTTGCGAAGGCTATGTCCATAGCTCTCTGAAAATTTGCTCCTGCATTCATTAGACCAAAGGGCATTTTCACATACATGAAAGTGCCCCAAGTAGTGGTGAAAGTTGTTTTAGCCTGATCTTCCTTTTGGACTAGGATCTGGTTGTATCCTGAAAAACCATCTAACAAAGAAATCCTAGAAGAACCAACTACCCTTTGTAATATATGATCCAACTTTGGTAAAGGGTATTATCCTTTAAAGACACTTTGTTAAGATTTCTAAAGTCGACACATAATTCAATTTCACCTGTTTTCTTTCTAGTGGGAAGTAGGCTTGAAACCCAATCAGAGTATCTAATTGGTGCAATGATCTGAGAATCTTACATTCGCTTTACTTCCTTTTCTATCAAAGGTAATAGAACATGATTAATTCTTCTCAATTTTTGTTTGAATGGTTTTTGATCCTCTTTTATTGGAATTTTGTGTTGGATTGTGTTTGTATCATAAGATTTGAGATCCTCATAACTCCAAGAAAAAACATCTTGGTATTCCTTAAAAAGATCAATGTATTTTTCCTTTTCTTGTAGAGGTAAATATTTAGACAGTTTTATCATTTTTGGTTTTAATTCTGTCCCAATATTACATTCCTCAATATCAGACCTCACTGGCTCCATTTTTGGATTTTTAGGCACATCATTGGAGTCAAAGAGATCTTCTAAAGGGGTTAAACCTTTAGGTAAAAAATTATCTTTGAGATCTAACATATCAATTTCTTCTTCAATGATTTCTTCAATATCTATCTTTTCTAAGTTATCTATGTCAGATTGACTAAATACAATAGGTTTATCAAATTTATGTACATCTACGTTATCTATTTCACAATCCAAATCTGAATATGTATTATAGTTTGTATCTAATTTACAGTTTTGAAATTCTTCTTCATTGTTTAAGAAATGGTAAATCTATTCATCCTGAGAGAAAATCTGCCAATAATTGAGGTTATCTGGAATAATTGGTCTATATTTAACCTCAGTAGTGTACCTATGTGTTGGTTGGAATGGTAAATTGCATGTACTAGCAAAAGTTGCTAGGCAATGTGCTTGAATATTTTGTTTTCTAGGTATATTAGCAAATTTGCATTCCAATAAATCATCAGTTAAATCTGTCACAGTGTCTTTGTATCTGGCTAGACTAGGGTTATAAATAGAATATACTGCATTTATTTGCTTTATGATTAATTCCGAATCTCCCATGATTAATATTCTTTTTCCTCCTAAGTTTCTAATGATTTGGAGGCTTAGAATGAGTGCCTCATACTCAGCCATATTGTTGGTGCATTTGAAGTTGAGTTTGAAGGCATGTCCTTCTAAGTGATTAGTCTCCATGTTTGTAATCCATACTCCTTCTCCTACTCCTGATTTGTTAGCCGAGCCATCAAAGTCTAAGTTCCAAAGGGATTCATGAAAGATGTTGTCATTGTTTGGTGTTGGCTTTTTATCAATCAGTTCAGTTTGGATTTCATTATTCTCAGAGTTACATAAGATAAAAGAGTCCAGGTCAGTTAGTGTAGAATAAATAGGATAATTTATAGATCTTTCAGCACTACTGACCATGAATTTCATCAATGTTTCCCTATATAGTTTTTTAGGTTGACCAAACACTGATATAGTAGCATAACTCATGTCTAATCGTATAGATCCCTGCAACTTTTCTACCCATGAGCGAGAAAGTAGCATACCATAATTAGGTGGGATATCGGCTATTGCAATGTCCATTAATATACTCTTACCAGGGTACTGAACTAATGTCACACATAAGTGTTTGATTAATCCTAAGCACTTAACTTTGCTAGAGTCAAATGAAAACAAATCTTTGTAAGGCCTGGTTATTTCTAGATTTAGAGTTTCCATTATAGCTTTAGGAATTAAATTATGGGAAGCCCCTGAGTCTAGCATAGCATTATGGAGAATTTGATCATGAATGGTAAGACTGATATAAAAGGGAGGGACTGATCCATCTGCATGCTTTCCATTCACATTAGGGCCAAAGATCAACTCTGGTTGATCATCATTCAAATTAATTGCATCTTCACCATCATTCATATTCAGTGTTTCAGTTATGGTTGATTTGTATAAGTCATTTTTTACCAATTCTGTTAAAGGAATGGGTATTTTTAACTTAGCAATTTCAGTCTGAATATTAAATGAGGGTTGAGATTTACTAATTTGAACTAATTCATCTTTAGTAACTGTAATTTGACTTGGTTTTTCTTGAGTTTCTACAGTTGTATTTCTAGATTCAATTGTTTTGATATTCTCTGTCTACGTTTCCTGAGTTTTACTGCTTTTAACCTTCTTTTCAGGGACTGTTTGTGTAGCAGTAGAAGTTTTATTAGACTTAGAAATATCAGCAGGTGTTTTTGAATTATCAATTTTTGGATCTACTGGTTTAGGATCAACAGAAGGTGTTTTTGGATCTAAATTAGCTGATTTAACAGAGTTAGAGGCTTTTTCTACAACAGATTTCTGTGTATCTTTTGAGGCTCAAACCACTTCATCAGTAATATCAACAATTTTGGGACTTGATGATCTTTTAGGACTAGAAATAGGTTGAGAAGAATTGGAACTTTGCTTATTTTCCCTTGGGAGAATTTGCAAAACTTTTGTTTTTGGTGCTTCTACATTTTTCTTATTTTGATTTTGGGAATTGTTTTTGGTAGAAGACTCATTGTTTTTCTTATGTCTAAGGTTATACTGACTATGTATTTCATTTATGGCAAATTCATAACCCTGTTTATATTCAAAGGATTTACTGGACTCTAATTTGAGTTGTTGAAGCTCAAATAGTTCCTAATCTTCCTGAGTGAGGAAAATGGTATTGTTTTCATCTATTCCCAATAGATGATTGATGTCATCCTCATTTTCATCATTATTTTGAGAACTTTCAGCATAGTTCTCCTGGAATGGGGGCCTAATTGTTTGGTTTGGGCTTGTTTCTTTTGCTTTTCCCTGATTTATGTTTTTTCTAAAGTTGGGATTTTTGATCTGTTGTTGATTATCCCAATGGGGTATTTTTTCTATATTATCTATTCTATCCATCATTCTTTCTAAGGTTTTGGCTAAGCTATCTATTTTTGTATCTAAATTTGAATTTTCTTCTTTGATAGTCACACTTCTTTCATTTCTGAGTCTAGCTTTTTTAGCTAATATATTTGTTTCTACACTAACAACATCTAATTGCATTTTTTATAAGGTGTCTGCATCTCTTTCCATTAATTGATAAGCCATATCTGCATCAAATCCATTAGGGAATTTGAGCAGAATAGAATAAGGAGTAGGTTTAAGAGTTGCAGGGATAGAATTATAGATAGTATTATACCTAGTGCAGTAATCTTGAACTGACTCATTTGGGGATTTTTTTAATGCATCAAATTCAGATAATATTTGAAGGGGGTTCTTTTTCTTTTCCCATTTATTCAAAAATGTCCTATGAAATACAACTAAATCAGTTATGCTACCAGCAGCTTGATCTTTAAACCATTTCTTTACTTCTCCAATTAAACTTTGAGAAAACAATCTCATTTTAACATCTGATTAATCTATTTCATAAATTTCAAAGAAGGCTGTGACTTTGGTTACGTGTTGTTGAACAGTATATTGTGTAGTACCATCAACCAGTGGTATTTTGTTTTGATAATCTTGAGGCATGCCATGCAACTGTTGGGGTAAGACAAGAGGATCATATCTAGCAGCCATGACTAAAAGCTTAGTTTGACTAGAAGATATAGTAGAAGAACTTGGAGCTGTGCTGGAAATGATAGCAGATGAACTGAAAACTGTACCAAAAGTGCTGGGAATGATATTGGGATATGAGTGGAACTACTAGGAAATGAGAATGATGAATTTGCAAAATCAGAATGTAAACTAGTGGATTGAGTGGATGGTGGAAAAGGTATTCTAGGCTACAAAGGCAGTCCAGGGATAAATGGGTCTATGGATGAGTTGGGAGTGGTATTTATATATGATGTAAAATCATACAGAGATGAATATGTAGTTGGTATTATTGTGGTGTGTAACTGAGAAGCTAGAGGTTTGTTTG
The DNA here is from genome assembly GCA_034641835.2 of Pinus albicaulis. NCBI lineage: Eukaryota > Viridiplantae > Streptophyta > Pinopsida > Pinales > Pinaceae > Pinus > Pinus albicaulis. The sequence continues at coordinate 1,403,409,521 of CM076582.1, forward strand.
TATAAGTCAAAAAATTAGCTAATTCAATAGCCTCATCAATATCCTTAAGAATTGTAACATTAATTTCTTCAACTTTAGTTTGATATTCAGCTTTCTTTGATTTAAATCTTGCTGTAATAATCTCCTGTTTTGTATTCAAGAATGAAATAAAAGCAGGGTCTACAACAGTTGTTTTTAAATCATTTTCAGATTTTCTTTTAAATAAGGAATGCTCAAATTTCAGATCAAAATCAATATCTTGCAAACTAACTAATTGTTGAGGTAATGAATTGACTCTTATTAATGATACTTTAACTTTTAAGTTTTTTGTTTGTTTTTTCTTTTTTCCAATTCGGTCTGGGTTATCTACTATGAAAACAGGTTTAGGATCCAGGTTAGACCTGGTATAGTAGGTTTTCCTAGAAGCCAGAATTACTATTTTTCAATACTCACAACCTATAAAAATAATCTTGAAATACAAATATAAATAAAATAATTTTATTTCAAGACAATTTTATGACTGAGGATTGGTTAATTCCCCAGTATGGTTGCCAGTATGTTAACACTCTAGTAAATTCTTAAGTTGTGGGATTTTGGATTTAAGTCAAAGAACTCTAGAGGTAACCACAAACCTACTTCAAACTCTCTAGCCTTCCTAGGGTTCAGAGAGGGCTCTCTCTTTAAGATTTATCTTTGTTTGATTTATAAATGTTAGGCTAGTTGTGAAAGTACAATTTGGTTTTGTTTTAAAGGGTTTGGTGGGAAAAAATCACTTGGAGGTAAGATAGAGAGAAATCTACTTTTCCATTGGGCTATGGGGTCCAAATCAAGCTAGCAGCACTAGAAATAAAGGCCAAAAAGGTACAAATATATTCAGGGCAAGATAGATAACCCTTAGAGATTTGGGAAAGTGGTTTTTTGTGAGGTGGTATGATCGGGATAAAGGGCACTTAAGGATCCTTTGATTCGGAAAATGGAAGTAGAAGGAAGAGGTAAAACGGGATAAGGAGAAATTAAGGGTTCCTTGCACTGGAAATCAGAAGAAAACATTAAAATGGCAACTAGTTAAAGACACGGAGCACTTGACTAACCCTGTAGTAATACTCCTAGTTACACATTCAGACAGAACAAACATAAAATGAATGCATGAAACTTAGAAAATGAAACAGTGACAAGTAGGAAGTACTTCACTCATCAGCTTATCACATGGATCCTAAATTATGATGGCAGTCAGCTTGTCCAGTCTGCTACTTTGAATTCAAACACACAATAGCCTCCGACGTTCAACAAAAATGTCTATAGTAAATCCAACAATTTTATTCCACCCTGAATACTTCTGAAATTGAAGTATTTATACAAAAATTATTACAAATATCCTAGAAGAGTTCTAGGAATAACTTTAGGAAAAAGAAAATATCATTACATAATAAAAGGGACAGCTGCTTAGAAAACTAGCGAGCTGTCCTCTTTTATCCAAAATAAATAGAATTGTTTCGCTAACAAGGAGCTTTTAACTGCTTATATGTCTTATGTGTTGGCTGCTAGATTTTTTTATGCACTTAAATTTCCTTTGCTGATACTCTTTCATGTTGATACTCTTTAACCTGATGCTTTTTAACATTGATACTCTTTGACCATTAGTTTTACTGTTTTACTGCTGTATATTATTTTTTAGCAGTAAAAATCAGCAAACTATCTTTTCATTTTATCTCTCTTTTGACTGTTTGTATCTAGGTAAATTTTCACTGTTTTTACCTTTTATCTTTATATCAAATCTATGAAAATTTTCCACTCTTCTGCTGTTGGAATTTGGACATTTTTCAGCTTCCTAAAGTTTTCATCAGCCTCTGTATATCTTGCAAAATTAGGTTTGATGACAAAGAGATGCTTAATTCCATGCTGTAGAAAGAATAAATCCTCAAAATATTGAAGTAAAACTTTGCCTGTAGAGGTGCCTTGTGCTAGCTGCTTATTTACTTGCTCTTTAGCAAACTCCCTAATCTTGTTGTCATAGTCCTTCTGTGGCATAAGATTTTCATTGAATACATGTATGTCTGGTAAGCCCTTTTGTCTGAAATTTGTGTACTTTACCATAAATCTAGTTATGGCAAGGTTCATTGTTTCACATTTTTCTTCAAAATTGTTCATTAAGCTCTTTTTAGTGACAACCTTCTTGATTTTCAAGATTGTCTTTGTCCTGTCTGATATTTGCAATTCTTCCAGTTCCTCCTTGTTCTTGCTGTTTAGAAATGTAATGAGTTTTAAATCCTGTGCAGGCTCGTCAATCAACTCATCTTTTGTCCTTTGTATCTCTGTTTGGGTTGCTAATAGCAATTCATTTTGCTCATATATAACCTGAATTGAAGGCCATTGATTATGAATGGATTCAATTATGTTATTCTAGAGATGATTTTTAATATATGAGATCTGCTCTGTGAAATTCAAATTCTTTTTGTAAATTCTTAAGCTTCTCTCCCAATTTGATTGCTTTCTGCTCATGAGTTCTGACATTGATCTGGGTTATCTTATTTTCCCTCTCAAGATTTTCAATTATCTTGTTCAGTCTATTTATCTCACCGTCTTTAAAGACATCTCTTCCATGGCTTTGACAATCTGGTTGGCTTTATCTGTGTGTTATACATTTGTAGTAGAAGAGTCTATAGCTGAAATGGTGGCTGAAGTCACTGGCACTGCAGTTTCCAGTAGGCCCTTTGGTACTAATTTCTCTCCTAAAGTAGAAGGCACAACTGTAGTAATCATTGGGATGACTATAGGAATTTTAGGGATTTCTGGTTCTTTTACAGTCTCTCTCTCTTGGACAAGTTTGTCCATTTGTGTTTCCATCTCCTTGATTTGTGCTGTCAATTGAAGTATGAGTTTCATCATTTCTTCTTTTTCACTTTGATCCTGGAGGATTTCCTTTGTTTGTGGATGCTCACTTTGAGGAAGCTTGAGCTGTTTCCTCAAATTTGCTATGTCTTCATTCTTTTTCTTGATTAATAGTTCTGCTGCTTGGATATTTGAGGGATCATATCCCACCTGTAAGACTAGTTCCTCTAAGGCTTTGATCCTTAGGTCCTTGGCATAAAGTGATGCTTTATCCAACTTTATTTGATCTTGAATATTAAGTATGATATTTTGAATTTTATTGGAACTCATTGCTTTGGTTTCCACTGTAGAATACAACATTTCAGAGGTCTTCCCGTGGAATTCAATCTGGACCAACTCATGAATATTTTCTGTGTCTACCTCAAGGTCCACCTTTTTATAGTCTGATACTGTTTTGGGGGCTGAGGTAGTAGGCTGCGAAAATGACATCATCATTTTATTGTTGGAATAGTTAAATGTTGATAATAACATATTTTTTTTTCCAGGCTTCTGCTTCAGGAATTGAGAATATATTTCTATCTTTATCTCCTCATTCTTTTGCTTAATTAGCTTATACCTTTCCTTGATGTCCAAGTCCTTTTCCTCAGCTGGCTGTGAGGAAGAGGCTTCCATGCTGTGGTGCTTCTTAATCATCTGTGTGTCATTCTGATTGGCTGTTGTTTCCTTTTCTATTTCCATAAGTGTTTCATTGATTATGGTTGTGGCTATATCATCATTGGTTACTGGATCATCTGTCTCATCAACATCAATTGTTACTTTCTCCTTATCAACTGAACTGAGTTTAAGCCTTTTGTTATAGATTATTTTAAATTCGGTCTCAGTTGTTGTCTTTGCTGTATAACCTCCTTCCTCTCTGACTCTCTTTATTGATGTTTCTGGTTGTTTGACAACTTCCAAAGTTGGTGTTGTTCCTGTTTGGCTTGTTGCCTGTACCAAGGTGTTTTCACTCCATTCAATTTGATTTGCAAACTTTTCTATTTCAGGCTTGGACTCATGGATAAAGGGTGTCAACTTACACTTCACCCTTAGCTTGCTTAAGATCCCTTGTGGATCATAATTCCATGGAAAACTCTCATCAAATCTAAATTCAAATAATGTCTTTCCTATTTCCTTTTCTGCATCTCTGTGGTTGATTATGAATGGCCCAACTTGATTCTTTAACTTAAACTGGGTCTTCTTTTTGGCTGCCATAAAGTTAATTGAATCTGCATTGAGAATTTGTCTAATATATTCAAGTGCAAAAATTCTCATACACACATGTTTGGGAAACGTGTAGGGTAACAAGTTTGACCGAAAAATCCTTAATTCAATGTGTTTTTCATAGAGGTACCAATCTCCAAATTTGTTCTACTCTGAAAGCTGTAATATTCTTTTCATTTCTTCACTGATCATAGGCTGTTCTGATTTGTTTAATATGCTCATTGCTAGATGCAAAAATAGTTTTTAAAACTATGAATAAGTGGAATCACTGGATTCTTTTCTCAGTAAATAATTCCAAAAGATAATTGATATAGGTTTTCCCTCTACATCCATCTTTTGCAAAGAAACTGGAAATTTCTATGCTTGAGAGAATAAAAACAAATGGAACAGATAATATGAATATCTAAAAACTCCTTCTGTGGGTAATTTAATCAAATGGTAATGGATGGCATCTGCTATGAAACCAACATAGTCAAAGATGACTGTTGGAGGTTGACCAAGAGACATGGTGGACAAGAAACCAAGAATAATTCATCAATATACTCATCTGTAAAATATCCAAGGATAAAAGATAGCGTAGATATAATCTGTCTAGAACCTTTAGGAAATTTAGCTGTGGAGTATGGAGGATTTATCTTAGGAATGTCAACATGAGAAGGCATAATATTCTGAAAGATCATGAAACTTTTAGGGAAATCTATGCAGGGGTATAACTGAGTTAATGCCTCTATAGATAGGGGGACTACCTGGGGATCAGGTTGTAATTGAAGCATTTGATTAATTGATTGGGCTGTAATGGTAAAAAGTATTTCTTTTTCTGTATTTACTATAGCCCTTTGATCTGGATCATAGTATTTTTGACAAAGTCTGATGATTTCTTGACCAGGATGAGTCAATGGGACTATATACTTAGGCAAATGGGTTTCCCAAATTGGAATATCATCTTTGTCTAGATATTTTTCATAACACCAATTGTGTATATCTTGCAAATTAAAATCAATAACAGGGTCTGCAATTTTATGATCAAGATCAATCAAAGGAATGCTTTTAGTAGCAACCACAGGTGGTTGAAGGGGGTTTACTGTTACAATAAATTTGGTAGTGATTACTGGGGTAGGCTTAGGGGCTTTGGATCTCTCATATTTAGGTGTTTTGGATCCTGCAGGTCTGCTTGTGCTCTGTTTCTTAGGCATTTTGAGTAACTTCTGCAAGATTAGACTGTTTGCAGGAGTTTTTGTTTTAACAGAGAGGAAACTGAGCAATTTAGATTAAGGATGGCTTCTTTTGGGATTTTTTCTCAATTAAGTCTATCTAAGGATGTGAAAACTGGCATAAAATAGAAAACAGGGGTTTTTTTAGCCGGTTTGTTTGAAAAAATGGGTTTTCAAGGTAATTCAGAGGTTTTAGCCGTTTAAATCCTTAAATTTTATCTTTATACTGTGTAATTCGAGGAATTTGGCTTTAAAAAGGCTTGAAATGGAAAACAGGGTTTCCTGGGAAAATTTTGCCAGGGTTTGGCCTCTTTTTTGGTATTTTTAGGAAGTTTGGTTCAGTGAATTTCTTAATGAAAGGCGTGGTTCTATTAAAGATGGTTTTAAACTTGATTTACAGGTTTCAATTTTGAGAAAAACACCTTTTTACAGGTATCTGGCTCTGAAACGGATTTTTGAGGTTTTTAGTTGAAACTCGGGTTTCAGCGGTTTGTCTGGAGCGGTGCACAACTTCTCAATCAGTCTTCAGAGGTTTAATTTCGATAACTGCAAAGGTTTTTGGGCAGAAAAACTGAGAATCAGAGCTCAAATGGCTTTAAACAGGGCTCGGGAAGAGTTATATCAGAGTGCAAATGTGCGGATAACATAAAAAAAACTTAAACAAAGGTTTTAACCTTTGATTCAATCACCATAATTGTCATTAAATGCAGGTCTTGTCAATGGCAAGAGGTGGTTTCAGAATTTGAAATGAAACCGGAGAGCAGTTATTGCGTGCACATTGGGCAGTAAATGGTTTAGAACCAAATGAACGTGATTCAATACAATCTCGACACGTCAAGGAGAGAGAAATGAGCAAAACTACCCATTTCGCGTGCATTTTGGATTTGGTCATTCGATTACTTTGTGCGCACAATATTACATTTGGACCATTGGATCTTGATATCAAGTGCGAAGGGTCGAGATCAAAAGGAAAGCTGTTTCTTTAAGGAAAGGTGGGACCGAGGTTTATATGGGGGTTGTCGGCTTAACAAATGGTTTAAAACCTTTATAAAATGGATGCGGGTGAAAGGTTTTATATATAGAAGTGGCAAGGGTTAATTATATACATTGGCTTATGTGTATAAGTGGTGAGGGTTTTAATCTTTATGAAAAATAAACCTTAGTTTTAATTCAAAAAGACCTTGGGTTATAGAATTATGCGGGGGGGTGTTGCAATGTATTATTATTTAAAACATTGTGGAATGTTTTAATAAAACACATACGGGTGCGGTATTTACTTTATTTATATAGTTTTTAAACCTTTTGAATGGTTTAATGACCATAGGGGCGGGATATTTATTTAGTGATAGTTTTAGACCAAAGGGGATTTTATTTGAGTTTTAATTTAACACATGGGTAATAACTTTGGTCTAAAATCTTTAGAATAGTGGGTTTTGGGGGTATTTAGATATAGGAAATTAAATAAGTATGATAAGATATTATTTAGGGATTTAATAAACTAAGTTAAAATTTAATATGAAAAGGGGAATGGAAGGCACACAAAAATACGTAAAATGACTAAGTAAAGTGTAAAAGTAGAGCAAAGCTTGTCTTTTTATCATTTCACCAATACTTAGTATAAAGTATTTTTGAGGGATTTTATATGTTTCTGAATGACTCGAAGTTAATTAGATAGGTTTATCTGCTCCATTAAGTAAGAAGGAGTCTTTACTTATTAAAGGAGTTATAATGTATGAATGAGAGATGAAATAATGATAAATGGTAATTTAACATAAGAATTTAATATTTTCAACTAGCCAGTCATCGAGCCTTGGGTCCGGTCCAAACAAAAGTCAGAGAAATGCTCTGAGCCTGTTTGATTGATAGTTTAGAACACTAAATACCTATAAGGGAAGGGAAATTAGTAATTTTTCCCGATAATCATTTATTACATGCTTTCTCCACTTCTTTCTACCTACCCAATCTCATTCTAACATTTTTTCTTCATTTGACAGGTGCATTTAGGCTTGCAACCTTGAAATATTTATTCTTTTAAAACATAAACTAACTAGATATACCTTATTTCATCCAAGGGCTCAGATTAAACTGTTGAGTTCCTCATTATTCTCTACTTATCTACTAATTTGTCAGGATTAAATTGTCTGGCAAATCTTTTTTCAATATCTAAAACATGAAATTGAAAACATGACAAGTTAAGATTAAACAATTTAACTTATCATGGATTATGGCATTTATTGACACTCTGCCCATAATCATTTATTTTGCAGAAAAGTAAAAAGTAGTGGCATTTGTACTTGCTCATTTTCAAGTTTTATTTTCATCTTTTTTCTTTTCTGGAGTCTATATTTTTTCAAGTCCTTTGATATTTCTTTTAGGAATTTTTATCCTCTTTTTTTATATTTTTATTATTTTTCTTTTATTTTTTTTATTTTTTCAAAATATGGGAAAACAACTTGCAGAAAGAAAGGTATGTACATATTTCACAAGACTATCAAAATTCAATTCAAAATTATGAATCCTATATTTATAGGATCCTAACACGACCTCTATCTTTTCCAAGTCAACGTTGGGAGGAGATTTCAATGGATTTTATCACAGGTTTACCCAAGTCCGAAGGAAAGAGTGTCATCATGGTGGTAGTTGATAGACTTACCAAGTATGCACACTTTTGTGCATTATATCATCCATTTAAAGCAAGTACAATTGCTAGTACATTTATGGACACAATTCAAAAGCTACATGGAAACCCAAAGATTATTGTGAGTGACAGAGATCCCATTTTTACTAGAAATTTTTGGACGGAGTTATTTTCTTGTTTGGGTACTCAACTAGCTCATAGATCATCTTATCATTCTCAATCCAATGGTCAAACTGAGATAGTGAATAAATGTGTGGAAGGATATCTTCGTTTTTTTGTATCTAATAAACAAAAAAAATGGGTCAAGTGGTTACCTCTCGTTGAATGGTGGTATAACGCTTCCTTCCATACTGAAGTAAAAATGACCCGATTTATGGCACTTTATGGATATCATCCACCATCCATCACATCATATTTAAGAGAAAATTCTAAGGTTCAAGCAGTGGAAGATCACATTGAGCATCAACAAGAAGTTCTCCAAATCTTAGAGGATAACCTAAATTTGGCACAAAATCGAATGAAAGAACAGGCAGATCAACATCACAACGAGAGAAGTTTTGATGTAGGAGACTGGGTATTTTTACGGCCACAACCATACAAAAAAATGTCCCTCAAGCAAGCTAATAAGGATAATAAATTATCGCCAAAGTACTATGGTCCTTGCAAGGTGTTGCAAAAGGTTGGTACTATGGCATACAAATTGGAGCTTCCTGCTTCTTGACGAGTGCATCCATTTTTCCATGTTTCATGCTTAAAGATGGTTATAGGTGAAAATATTCCAGTTCAAACAATATTGCCAGAACTTGATGAGGAAGGAAAAAACATATTGGAACCTGAATCAATCACGGACACAAGAACTCGACAACTACAAAATCAATCAATTTCAGAGTATCTCATCAAGTGGAAAAACTTACCCACGGAAGATTCTACATGGGAGGATGGGCTTTTTATATAGAAGCATCTAGAGCTACTCAAGTGTTGAAGACAACACTTTTTTGAAGGAGAGGGGCATGTTAGGTCCCCATATTACTAGTGTAGTCCCTTATTGTTATTAGTGTAGCCCCCTTATTTATTTTTTTGTACCCCTATAACCCCCATATTGTTATTATTTTTCCCTTACATTATTATTGTTCCAAGGTTGGATTTCATACTCTTTGACTAAGGTTTTGAGAGGAATGTTAGTGGAGGACAGGTTTTGAATGGCATGGCCGATGAGTTCATATTCATCAAGCTGCCCCCCTCTAAGAATATCACCTATGGTAGACATAGGGGCAATGTTATATAACTCATTTTCTTCATCCTCCAACCATATAGGGAGATCATGATCAATGGAAGGCTGAGCTGGAGGATATAACACTAGCTGTTTAGACAAAGGCCCATTTTTGGTTTTTAAACTCATGTGGTGATCATTTTTTAAAGATATTTTCGGATTATCCATAGTGCTAGAGAATCTGGAAAGCTCTTTAAAAAAGGCCCATTTTTTATAGTCATGTTTCCGACTCGACAACTGATATAAGCATCTGCAGTGACTAACCAAGGTCTCTCTAAGATGAGAAAATAAACATTAAACTTGGTTTTTGGTTGCAGGACCAGAAAATCTGTAGGATATTCCCAAGAGTCAATGGTAACCATAACATCCTCAACAATTCCTTTCGGAGTTACTATGGGCCGATCTACAAGTTGTAGAACTGTTGTGGTTTTTCTCAAAGTCCCTTGGAGATTAAGTTTCAACATAGTTTCTTTGGTCATGACATTGATGGTAGCCCCTAGGTCAATTAGAGTGTTGGGGACTATGGCACCATCTATATGCACATCAACAACTGGACTACTACGGTCTAGGTACTTTGGAAATATCACCCTCCCCAACATTAGGTCAGAAAATTTTCCTACCACATTGATGGTGGGGGTATCTCTCTTCCTTCTCCCAGGTTTCTTGAAGCACTTTTCTTTGATTAGCCTATTGTAGATAGGGAAATCCTTAATGGCCTGGAGAACTGGTATCTTTACACACAAATTTTCCAATTCTGCGAGGAGTTCAGTATCCTCTGGGTTGTGATGACTAGGGTGGATCAAGCACTCAGGAAAAGGAGGTTGTTGAATCTGAGTGCTACCTTCTTTCTTTTCCTACTCAACCTCTACAGGTGGAGATGGAGGATGGTTCTATGGGAGTACTCTTCCTGACCTGATATTAACCTCTTGTATCTCCACAGCATAAGCTAGATAGGATGTTTCTCCACTGGGAGCCTGTTGTGCCTGTATTTTTTTCGGGTTTGGATTGGGTTGTGTAGATATTTGAGGTAGCCTAGATGGAGCAGCATGAGTAAGCTGAGGTTTAGGTTGGGGTGGAGGCATTAGAGCAGGTGGTTGATTGTGTTGAGGCATCCACTCCTGGGATGGATTGTTCCACTGAGGTTTTTGTGGAACATACTGCTGAAATATTTGATTCCATGGCTGAGGATGATATGGAGGGCTGTAAGGTCAAGTAGGAGGTGTAGACCAAGATGGAGGAGTGGGGTTGTGCGAAGGTTGCATGGGTGCACTCTGATTGTTGTGATAGTAAGAGTAAGGTGCACCTTGCATACCTTTTTGATATGGCCGAGGGCCTTGAGGAATTCTATGGTTGATGAAACAGAGTTTCTTTGGCATGGCTTCCCCACCTTGATATACAAACTTAAGTACAGGTAAGGAGGGACACTTTTCTGTGGCATGATTCTCCTCACAGACTAAGAAAACCTTTACGAAATTCAGTGGACATTCATTTCTTGGGTGCTTTCGGGTATATCTAGGAGAAAATATGGCCAAGGCTCTCTCTGATTCCTCTTGCTTTCTTTTGATCTGCATTGTGTCCATTTTCAAAGCAAGGGTGTGCAGCATGTCACTCTTGAAGTCATCTAGCATGTTTCCAATATCATGTTTTATGGATGTGGAAGAGGAAGGAGTATTGTATGTGTTTTGGCCAGCTCTGCCTGTCTTCCTAAATTCCCTAGAATGGTTCTGGATGACAATTTTGATTGTTTCATAAGGCAGTTGGTAGATATCTCCTCCTGATAGCATATTCAAGTTTTCTATCATCTCTTCTCTGATCCCTTGAAGAAGTACAATTTTAAGTGATGCAGGATCAAGAGTATAGTTGGTTCTCTTATAGTTTAATTGAAACCTCTCTTCATAGTCCTATAGGGATTCATCAAGCCCTAGAGTCATCCTAAATATCTCGTCCTTAGTTTCCTTGGATCTACAGTAGTTTTGTACTTGTCGTTGAAGGTCTCTTGCATCTGTGCCCAAGTGTGATGTTGTCCTCAGGCGGACCCATGAACCAGTGCAATGCTGCATCCTTAAGGGTGGATGGGAATAGCTTCAAATTCTGATCATTGGAAGTGTAGTAATAAGTCCTACAAACAACAACAAATTCAAACATGAATGTGTCAGGATCTTTAAAGGTAAGTCCATGGAAGTGTGGAAGAGCTGAGGGGTAATGTTTTTCATTGTAGTTTCCCCATCTGCCTCTCTTATGGGAAAGGCTCTTTGGATCCCAGCCATGGTTAAGATAGGTGAAGCAGGTCCCTCAGTTGGACCAAGGTCTTCTTCTTCTTCCCCAATAGGTTCCTTTGAGTATTTAGAAGGCTCTCCTATAGGAATTTCAGTCTCACTGTCATCGAAGAAGAGTGAAGGGTGGTTAGGAGGTGATGTGGGGGTTTTAGGTAAGATTTGTCTTTGAGTATTCCTACCCCTACGAGGCATGAAAATCAGATCTTTTTTTTTGTCAATATTTTTGAAATAACATGAAAAGAAAGGAAATCAGAAAAGAATGCTAAAACAAAATCAAAGCATCTACTAGACACCTCCCCGGTAACGACGCCAAAAAGTGGTGAGCCCTGGTATTGAACCAAGAGTGCTGCAACTCCCTAGGGGCTACCCTAATTTAATTTATCAATCCAGGGTTGATACAAACTTGGAGGTGAAAATTATATATACACAGTAGATGAATTCTGCTCATGTAATCCTCTTATGCTTTACAAAAGGGTGCTATTTCTTAAACTATGATAAGAATTGGAAAGTAAATTACTGGAAGGAAATGTTAGAAAGGAAATTAACTTAATTTTTATAAAGGAAATGATGGAAATGAATCTAATTTAATTTGCAGAAAGGAAATGATGGAAATGTAACTAATTTAAAGTGCAGAAAGGAATGGTAGAAAGGAAACTAATTCTAAACCACACTTAACTTGGAAAATCGGCTAAGAACACCCTACTTATCTTATGCTCTATCTACCATGCTTTTATCCATGCAACTAAGCTATCCATGAATTAATTCTAATTGAAAAAGTGTTGATTTGCAGTTTGGAGAAGAAAGGGCTAAAGATGCTAATGGAAGGCTTAACACATGGGACAAGGCTTGGAGGTGGAAAGATGGGTTTAGACTTCATTAAACCTGATGACATCACAAATATGCTTTAGAGTGAGAGGCTTGAAATATGCGACGACAGAGTTATAATTAGAGGATAGAAATGCGATATGAGATATACAAAATTGATTTTTGGAGAGAATCCTTAGGGATCCTTTGGTTGCCTTTAAGAGTTAAGGAGGGTGGAAAATCCTCCTATAATTTCTCCTTCCTGTCTCCTTCAATTCTTATGATAAAATCTTCAAAAATAATGCCAATTACTCATGATATTCTGCACTCAACCTCATAGTAGGCACTCAGAGTATGTTAGCTTCAGTCACCACCTATACTAGCTTCATAAAACCAAGTAAAAATAAAAATGAAAGAAAAAGAGATTTAAGAAGGAAAAAGGGTGACCATTAAACCCTCCAACTATGTCTAATGATTGAGCTCTGTTGGGCCTTGAAATTTTCATTCACTTCCATTACAATTTCACTTATATTTCCATATTATCACCTTCACTCCACCTCCATTTCATTACATTTACCTTACAATTACCACTATTGGGTTACACTTATGTTTTTCCAAAAAAATTTAATTCCTAGTATTTTTAAGTGAATTTGTGGTTAAAAATTAGAAAATAATATGCACATACTTATACCTAACAAGTGGAATGAGTTTGTTTCCATGTGTAGGTAAAAAAGAAGCTTCCAAAAGACTCTTATGTGGCCTCCTAAGGCCAAATTCGAATTTGTATGGAGAAAATCATGGGATCATAAGGATATGTGTCCCATTTCCTATTTGTATTATAACTCTAAGAAGACATGTGCCTTATCACTTCCTATTTGGATTGTAATTCTAGAGATATAGGAATAGATTCATGGACTCTCATTAATGAGATAACTTCTCATATTTTTGTATAAACAGGGAAGCTTTCTCCTATCAAATCATGTGTAAAATTAGAGTTGTGCTCAAGCTTTGAATACATAATTAGGCTGTGGCACCTTTCTCATGAATGTTCATTCACTTTGATTTGGTTTTTCTTACATATGGAGAATCTTGATTTACCATCTCTCATACTTTTAGATCAGCTGCCTAAAATGTGTGAGATTTACTTGCTTTTATAGATTAAATTTTATTTTCTTTCCTAGTATTAGTTTTAGAATGATTGTGTAATCTTTGCTTTTTAAAAAAAAATTCAATCGGAAAGATTTATCTATTTTCCAATTGGATTAAGTTTGAGGCAATAGAGCTCACAATTATTTAGTTTCCTTTCATGTTCTGTTATTTATTTCCTTAGATCAAACTATCAACTCATTGTATAATTGAATAAAAGATCAAACCAAGAAGGTGACTTGTCATACTTCCAAATTGGGTGATTGAATGTTCAACATATGCAATCATTGAGATTTACTTTTATGTTCTATTATTTAGTTTCATTTCATGTTCTGTTATTTAATTTCTTAGATCAAACTATCAATTCATTGTATAATTGAATAAAAGATCAAGCCAAGAAGGTGACTTGTCATACTTCCAAATTGGGTGATTGAATGTTCAACCTATGCAATCATTGAGCTTTACTTTTACATGCTTTTACATTGTTTTCTAGATTTAGATCCTCATTCAATTGTAATATTGGGTGTTCCTAAAGATCATTTCAAGAAGGTGATTTTATCATATTTCTAAATGCTTGAATACCTAACTTATGCAATTATTGAGTTTTCCCTTTGCATGATTTAATTGTTTTCCTATATTTAAAGACTAAAGTATAATCAGTTGCTTATCATCTCAAGAGGGTGACTCTATTATACTTCCATATTGGATGTTGGAGTGATTGAATATACCTTAGTTGTTTTTCTTTACAATCTTTGAAATGGTTTCTTAGATTAAAATTTCAATTCTTGCAAGTGTGTTTGCGCGCTATATTTTCTAGCACATATAGTGCACGCATGCTTCACAATCTTACAAAACCCCCAGGTTGACAAATTAAATGATAGACAATCACTTTGCCCAACATTTTGGGGTCGTTGCCAGGGAAGTGTGCATAGGAAATAGCTTTCAGTCTAGAGTGTATTTTATTTGTTTGTTTTTTTTTTACTAACCATTTATGGACAAAGGATCTAGAATGCAGCCCAAAGACTACATTGAGGAATGGTATCAAAAAGTGATGGCGCCACAACATTCATCAATTCTTCAAGAGATCCTTGCGGCAAATCGAAAGATCAAGTCGATTTCGCATATCCTTATAAACGATGAGGTACATTTTTCAAGTTGGGATATGAGCATTTAAAAAATTCCAATCCATAAATGGCTTCATTGGAAGGATGAATATACTTAAAAATAAAATAAAAATATATACTTTTTTAGATAGATAGGAAAAATAAAAATAAAAAGTTAGAATTTTAGATTTTTTTTAATTTTGTTTAAAAAAAATAATAATCAACGTTGATTAATTCATTTTGAATAAATTTCAGTGACTCAGTAAGGATCACTTTGTTTTTATCACCATCAAAAATAAAATTTGTGTGTGAAAATGTGAATTTATTTGATGATGCTGACTAGTATGCTCCCTTCCTGCGCCTCGTTGCGACGTGGAATATCAGAAAATTAGATTATTCAATTTAAAAATTAAAATTCAAAAATTAGTTAAAATTTTTTCTGGAAATTGAACTACAATTCTATTGAAAATCGTCGTTTGAGTCATGATCCTTTTTTTTCTCGGTTCTGCAAATTTTAATGTTTTGCATCCTCTTAATATTTTTCTGATTTATTGAATTGCATGCGCATAATTTTTCTTATATATATATAATATTTTTTTTTTTGGCCCATGGAAATGAGACCCACACATATGTGTGAGGCCAGCCTTTGGCTTGGCCTTACGCATATGTGCAGGCCTTCAATCCACACAAAGACCCATGCACTGCAATAAAAAAAGTAACTTTCTCTTTTCCATATTCGATCTTCCTCAAGCAACAGTTATTAGAAATCGATTTTAAAAGTTGCAAAGAAAGACAATGAAGGTGGATTAGATGAAGAAACTGATGAAGAAGAGAATATTGCAAATTGCCAATGAAGAGAAGATTGCAGATTCAATTGCAGAGTCAGACAATGAAAGTGTATCACATGAGAAACTGCTGATAAAGAGAAGATTGCAGACTGCTGATGAAGAGAAGATTGCAGATTCCATTGCAGGTAATTGGAATGAAGGAGATCGATTTGAACTTCTCTGTGAGAGACAAGCCATTACACATCAAAACCCACAAATAAAAAATCAAACCACAACAATTTTATTTTGTTGTAGAAGTAGTTGCCAGAAAACTAAACTGCCAGAAATGTGTAACTGTTAAAAACACCCGATTTTAAAACACATTTTCTGAGAAAACCAAGGCGAATTATGAAAAACTAAAACATGGTTTTTTTCGGGAACGGGGTGAATTAGGTAACTCATGAGCAATTTGTTGCATTTCGCAGCCATTTGGGATAAATTCAGGGTTCTTCGGAGCTCCGTTTTGTAGATTGCGTGAGAAAAAAATGATTTATTTTGAACTGTTTAAACATGGCAAGTTGAAAGAAGAAGAATCCAAGTGAATAACAAACTCTGCTCCACATGGCATGTGGTTTAAGAGTCCAATTTGCTATAATAAATTTGATTTTAGACACATATGTGTCTCATTCCCTATATGTCTCATCATTAATAATAATAATAATAATAATAATAATAAAATATATAAAAAAATAATATCTATATATATATATATATAAATAATAAAAAAATGAAAAATAAATAAAAAAATTGGATATACAATCGATTTATTGAAGCAATTTATAAGGCAAAAAATACTTGCAAAACTTGATTGAAATAATTTTTCGTGCAAGTACTTTTTCTTTACCGCTTCAAATATTTTTGACAACATGATTTTGCAACACATATGACAATTTAATTTGACAGTGACTTGAAAAATAATTGGAAGATTATTGAGATGATTTCTCAATATTTGGCATTAAAAATTTTGTTGTTGTGTATTTTTCTATGAAGCTTTAACTTGCAGAACACAGTGAATCGTTGAGATGCCAATCATATTACTGAGCACATTGCATGAAGTCATCCGACAACAGGGAGTTGATTTATTTTTCATGGTTATTTCTTAAAAATGGGTTGTTATCAATATCATGAATTGGACTGAATATAACACTTTTGATTTTACTTAATCTGTTTCATTTGACATTCAAATTTTTGCATAATAATCAGAGAGGAACTGGCCAATTCTTTTTTAACACACTTATGTTCTTTATGTCAAGTTTTTTTTGGCAGGTTTGGGATGATCAAATGATCATTGAAGGAAACCAAATCTCCGGCACAATTGGTCTTCAAAGGACCAATTTCATGAGAAACATAAGAACAAGTCCATGTCCATATCCATCAAGACCATTAACTTTCCTCCCTTTTGAATTATAAATCCAACCAAGAAATTCAAAGCACGCCACAGTTATTTTCCCAGCAAAATTCAGTTGTTCATTTTTATTCACATACATTTTCCATTACTCTTTGTCTACTCCTAACCCACAAATAAAAGCAAGAAGCTCACTTACATGCTTATTACCCATTGTCATTTTCTATTTTCATCTTCCATTTCGATTTTCCTTCTCCTACCCTTTTCATTTCACAAATAAACCTTGCTTCAATGCAAATTATTGAGTCCATAGTCGTTTGAGTCTAAAATATTTACAAAAACACCTTGAGACTTGCATGCCTTAATGGCAAGTATTCTTGCTGACGAAAAATGGGAATACATTAATGTCCCTTGTTCATCAAATCTTCTAGGTACTCGACAACAAAAAAATTATTCGTACCTAACAAGATGTGTTTGGGCATCTTGGCTCTCACTGTCATCAATGGTGAGAGTTCTCGTGTTGACTAGTGGCATTAATTAATGACCACTAAGTCAACAATTTCTTGCTATGTTCGACATCAGAACATCTATTCACATAACAGGAATTATGCCAATGAGTTTTGAAGACATGAAGACTATCATTTTCAGCATTTTGAAGCAAATGAAGAAGATATGCAACTACAATAGATCAGTACCATTCTGCAGCTGCGGAATCATATGGTAGCTATAGAACCAGTTGACAACAATAGAATCAGATGACAGCTGCAGAATCAAATCACATCAACAAAATTAGATGACAGCTACAAAATCAGATGGCAACTGTAGAATCAGATGGCATCTTAACTCTTTTATCCATAACTTGTACAACCACATGAAGAAGATTATGATCATAATTTTGCAGCCACCACACATGCAGCTCATCCATTTTCAAAGGGTAAGTTAAGGTATGTCATTTTCTAACTTTTTACCATAGAATTCTTTGAAAAGCTAGAATGATAATTTTTGGAAAAAACACTTATTTTCCTCATTTCATAAAATTTCCAATACCATCAGTTGGGGAGGGGATACATTCATATTCACATTTTGCCACATTCTTATCACATTCAAAAGCCCACATACTTTCAAAAGATATTAACTATTACATTACTATTATGAGCATACAATGGCTTTTCAAAAGTATTTCAAAAATAACTTGATGCAAACACAATCATGGTTGTCACACAAGAACCAACCACGATGCAATCCAATAAAGATATACTTTGCAACATAATCAAATTATCATTATGAAAAGTTCAAAGATCAAAATTGAATGCAACAAAAAAATGTGGTTGAAACACAAGAACCAACCATGTTGCAATTCAACTAAAAGACTTTGCAGAAGTGCGAAGTTACCAAATGATATCATGAAAAGTTAAGCCAAAGCTCAAGGATAAAAAAGAATTAATGTAATAGATTGCATGCGGACATGCAATAGCTTCAGTTGTGGGGTATGTTGGACCTTGAAATTTTCATTCACTTCCATTACATTTTCACTTATATTTCCATATTATCACATTCACTCCACCTCCATTTCATTACATTTACCTTACCATTACCACTATTGGGTTACATTTATGTTTTTCCAAACTTTATTAATTTCTAGTATTTTTAAGTGAATTTGTGGTTAAAAATTAGAAAATAATATGCACATACTTATACTTAACAAGTGGAATGAGTTTGTTGCCATGTGTAGGTCAAAAAGAAGCTTCCAAAAGACTCTTATGTGGCCTCCTAAGGCCAAATTAGACTTTGGATGAATAAGATCATGGAATCATAAGGATATGTGTCTCATTTCCTATT
>CM076582.1:1403428147-1403633696 GCA_034641835.2 Pinus albicaulis
TATGCAGCCGTTGAACCCTTGGTTAAACCGAGAGGGGGGGGTGAACCAGTTTAACACATTCATAATCTTTTAAACCTTTTATTAAACCTTATATACACCTTCATTTCATGTCCAACTTAATACGTGAGTACTCTTAGAGTGTGAGCAGCAAGTATTAATATAATATAACAACAGACTTAATATGAGAGTAGCAGGCATTAAGCAGATGATATAAATCAGATCAACACATAAACATCATGCACAGAGACACGAAATATAAGTGGAAACCCATAAAGGGAGAAAACCACATCTTATTATTGTTGTGATGCAAAGGCAAGCTCCAACTCCCTCTCACCACTATTTTTCTGCAGGCACCAACCTACAGGAGGCTCCTACCTCAATTCTGCAAGCTAAAACTTGCAAGGAAGCACCAACTCCCTTCAATTTTCTGCAGGCACCAACCTACAGGAGGCTCCAACCTCATTCAACTACAACTGACAGCTATCAAGCTGCAACTTGATAGGGAAGCTCCAACTTCCTCAATTTATCAAACTGAATGTTTGCTGATTTACCTCAGATATCAGCTCTGTTCTGTAGCTTCTCTTTCTGCTCCTATTTTCTTAATCTTCTCTACCTTACACTTCTATACTCTGCCTTCTCTATATTTTCTCTCTCTAACATCTTTTTGCATATCAAGATGATATTATTTATAAGGATTTTCTTGTGACTGTTAGCATTCCTTAATGAATTTGGAATGGACAGCCATGCTTCTTTGCCTTCTGCCTTCTCATTTCTTTTCCAACTCACTCAGAAAAATGTAACTGTAGGTTCTTATTTTAATCTAACAGTGGGATTTTGTTTACTTCCGGAGACTTGCCAATGCATCACAAACAATAAAAAATTCAATTACAATATTTACATTCACATATAATGAAAACTTCAACTCAACTCATTTAGTCTTTTGGTTCGTTGCGCATTTGTCTTTTCTTTGACTGTGTCTGTCTTTTCTGTGACTGTGTTTTATCTCTTTTCAGCTCCGTTTTCTTTTTTGTCCTCTGTTGTGGTGTAACTGCTGCATACATGTAACTGAGCTTTTTATATCAGTGCATTTTGTAAATATGTGTGACTGCTGACTGTAATTCTGGGCAAATTCCAACCCTTTACACGCAACAAGTGTCTTGTTGATGTGGGAGTTCCGCAAGCGGAACATACATGCATATTACAAATCACCCTCCACCTTAAGCCGAGGCCCGTGGGTTCACAGACCACATGGCATCTTTTAATACAATCACAACAACGTGTTATATATATATACCAACACCTTTATATATATATATATATATATATATATAACGTAATTTCAACTCTCGGCATAGTTATACAACGTTTTAACAAACAAATTGCCATGTCCACTTTGACACTGAAGAAGCATGTTTAATACATAACTAATGCCCTTTTGGGCCCACTTGCCACGCTTTCCGATGCAATATGTTATTCCTCCAGTGATTTCCAATTGCGATTGATCGCAATCGCAAGTTTTTTTAATATATGTTCCGACGGTTTGTTTCTTTCTGATGCGATTGACCACTATTCAATAAGATTTGCCGATGCGATTAGAACTGGAACTCAAGCTATATATGAGTTGTGATTTATATACCCATCGGGTCTGGACTTCCAATCGCAATTGCAACTCTTATTTTAACCTGTTTCGCTGCCCTTATAATCTCCGATGCGATTGGGAAGTGTCCCACCTTATATTACTACATTTCTTTGGATCTCGCGGTGCATATGGCTATACACATATATTTATATATGTTTTGGTCCTTTGAATATAAAGCGTAATACTTTGCCGCTGGAGTATACGATTCCCGGAATGAAATTTATATTAACTATGCATTACATTGCCGCTTGGGTTATGCTTCCCGGAATTATATTTATGTTATGTGTAACTCCCGGCTGGGTAAAGATTCTCAAAATTGTATACATATATCCTCCAGTTGAGGTAGCGATTCTCAGAATTTAGTTATATATATATATTCACCTGGTGGGAACAACGATTCTCGGAATAATAGTTGTTTCTCTGCAAAAATAGCTGTGTCTCTGCCACTGCTGCTTCTGTCGCTCTGCCTCTGCCTTTACTGCTGTGATAATGGCTATGCCTCTGCCTCTGCTTCTAATAACGGTTCTGCCTCTATTATATTTTCTTCCTCTGCCTCTGTCTGTCTCCTTTACTTCCTTCATTTGCTTCTTTGTTGTCTCCATTGCCATGATAACAACTCTGTCTCTGTATTCGCTGCTTCCTTTGCTTGTTTCTCTCTTTGCTTCCTCCTTTGCCATCAATGACAACATTTCCAATAGTCTCCCCCTTTGGCATTGATGGCAATACAATTCCTCTGTTTTCCTGATAGGATCCTTTCTCCTGTTGCTTCCTCTTCTTACTGTTTCTTGCTCTTCCTCCCCCTTTGACATCAATGGCAAGGGGTTCAAATTTTATTTTATTTTTTTATTTTTTTATTTTTTTTTGTTGTGAAGCTTCTATTCTCTGATGTTGTGGTTTTATTCCTTTTCCAATATTTCATGCATTTCCTGAAATTTCCTGACTTTGTACGCTGCTGCTCCAAACATTTGTTGATTCTTTTATGCTGAAAGTATTATTGCCATAATCCCTTTGATCCTGGGGACCTGTTTTCATGCTTCCCTTGCTGGATGATCTCTCCCTGAGAATGATATTTTCGTTTATGTACTCCCCCTGAAACTTTGCTTTCTCTTCATATCAGAGAGTAGCATCTACAGATACTACCCCTAATCTGTCTCTGAAATATTCAAATGGCTCTCTAGCAAGTGGTTTGGTAAATATATCTGCTATCTGTTCTTTTGTTGGTACATACTCCAGTTTCACTATCTTCTGAGCCACTTGTTCTCGAAGAAAATGATACTTGATTGGAATATGTTTAGTTTTTGAGTGATGCACCGGGTTTTTAGATATACTTATAACACTTATATTATCACATTTAATTGAGATAGGTTCATCAATGCTTACCTTCATGTCTTGAAGAGTTTGCTTCATCCACATGACTTGTGTACAACATGTTGTTGCTGCTATATATTCTGCTTCTATTGTAGACAGAGAGATAGATGCTTGTTTCTTGCTTAACCATGCCACCAGACTTTCTCCTAGATAGAAAGCACCTCCACTTGTGATTTTCCTGTCATCTACACAGCTGTCCCAATCTACATCTGTGTATGCTGTCAAAGTGAAGCTTTTTCCTTTAGGATACCAAAGCCCATATTGTGTAGTTACTTGTAAATATCTGAATATTCTTTTGACTGCAAGAAGGTGATTTTGTTTAGGTGCTGCTTGATATCTAGCCACTAGTCCTACTACTAGCATGATGTCTGGTCTTGATGCTGTCAAATACAACAGACTTCCTATCATAGATCTGTAGAGTTTTTGATCTATATCTGTAGACCCATCATCAGCATACAGCTTTCATCTCGTGATCATGGGAGTTGACACAGGTTTGCAGTCCTCCATTTTGAACTTTTTAAACATTTCTTTTAAGTACTTTTCCTGTGAGATGAATGTGCTTGTGTTCTTTTGCTGAATTTGAAGTCCTAAGTAGAAACTGAGCTCTCCAATCATGGACATTTCAAACTCTAATTTCATCTCTTCTGCAAATCCTTTTGCTAGTTCATCTCTGTTGCTTCCAAACATAATGTCATCAACATATACAACAACAATCAGGAGTTCATTTTCCTGGGCTTTTATATATAGATTATTGTCTACTCCACCTCTCTTAAAGCCTTGTTTTTGTAAATATTTATCCAGTCTTGAGTACCAAGCACGAGGAGCCTGTTTCAGTCCATATAGGGCCTTCTTCAGTCTGCACACATAGTCTCCTTTGTCTGTCAATGAGAAGCCTTCTGGTTGTTCCATGTAGACTTCTTCTTCTAAGTCTCCATTCAAAAATGCAGATTTTACATCCATTTAATATACTTTGAAGTTTTGGTAGCATGCAAATGCCAGGAACATTCTGATAGCTTCCATTCTAGCTACATGGGCAAATGTTTCATCGTAATCAAGTCCTTAAATTTGTGAGTATCCTTTGCAGACAAGTCTGGCTTTATTCATGATTACCTGTCCTTCCTCATTCATTTTATTTTTAAATACCCATTTTGAGCCAATGATATTTTTCTCAATTGGTCTAGGGACTAGTTCCCAGGTATTGTTCTTTTCAATTTGGTCCAATTCTTCATTCATTGCTTTTACCCAAGACTTGTCCTTGCTGGCTTCTTCAAATTTCTTTGGCTCTATTTGTGACAGCATGCCTATGTATACCTCTTCAGTTTGTTCTATTAGCTGCCTTCTTGTTTGGACCCCTACTCTCTTGTCTCCAATGATCTGATCTTCAGGATGGTTCTTCTGAGTATATCTTGAGGGAGCTTTAGAACTCGTCTCTGTATCTTCTGTTGTCTTTCTTGTTTCCTCATCATCTTGGTTTTCTTCTTCATGGTTGTCTGATGGACTGCAGCAGTCTGTATTTCGTGTATTGTTTGGAAGTTCTTCATCAAATCTCACATCAATACTTTCTACTATTTTCCGAAGAGTCTTGTTGTAGCACCTATACCCTTTACTTTTGGAAGCATATCCTAGAAATATCCCTTCATCTGCTCTTGCAACAAATTTTCCAAGATTTTCATCATTATTCTTTATGTAACATTTGCTTCCAAATATTTTGAAATTTTTTATTGAAGCTGGCTTTCCATGCCACAGTTCATAGGGAGTCTTGTCACTGCTTGGCCTTAAGTGAGCTTTATTAAGGATATGTACTGCTGTGTGCACTACTTCTTCCCAGAAGGTTTGAGCAATATTCTTCTCTTGCATCATGGCTCTGGAAATTTGTTGAACAAATCTGTTTTTCCTTTCTGCTACTCTATTCTGCTGAGGTGTCCCTGCAATAGTAAATTGTTGTTTTATGCCATGTTCATTGCATAGGTCTGCAAAGTCATAATCAATGAATTCACCTCCTCTGTCTGATCTGATGCATTTCAGCTTGCATCCTGTCTGATTTTCTGCTAATGCTTTGAATATTTTGAATTTGTCCAGAGCTTCCGACTTATTCTTGAGAAAATCAACCCATGTCATTCTGGAGAAATCATCTATTATCAACATGAAGTAGGATACTCCACTTGGTGTCTTAGTTCTAGCAGGTCCACACAGATCCATGTGCACAAGCTGGAGTGGTCTTCTTGTTGATAACTCATCTTTAGATTTAAAGGATGTTCAGGTCTGTTTGCCCAATTGACACGATTTGCATATGGTATTTGAAGGCCTTTTTATTTCTGGCATATCTCTGACAACTTTATTCTTGCTCAGTCTGATGATATGATCGAAGCTGAGATGTCCCAATATTTTATGCCATAACCATGACTCCTCAAGTTTTCTAAGATGGCATGCTTCATCTTCCTCTTTCACAATGTAAACATTGCTCTCTGTTTGAACACCTTTGAGCAGAGTCTTACCTGTGGTGCTTGATCTGACTTCACAATATTGTGCTCTAAAAATAACTTCACAACCTTTGTCACACATCTGACTGACACTTAGTAAATTTTCTTTCAGCCCATCTACAAATAGTACATCTTGGGCCTTTCCTCTGCCATTTTCTATGCTGACTGAGCCTTTTCCCTTGATCTTACCTGATTTATCATTGCCAAAAGTAACATTGCTAGATTTCTTTTCATCAAGAGTTATAAACTTGCTTTTGTCTCCTGTCATGTGTTTAGAGCAGCCACTGTCCAAATACCATTGGCTTTTCAGATCTTGAGCAGTTAGAGCCAAGTCACATTTATTCACCTTCTTTATCCACTGGAGGCACCCTTTTGTTTAGTATCTTTTGTGAGGAGATGAACTATATCTTCTTAGAGGACATTTGGAAGGTATATGTCCAACTTGATTGCATACACAACATTTGAACATAATTTTTGTAGAATTATGAGTATGAACAGAATTTCTTTGATTCATAAATATCCTTGAGGTGTTAAACATCAATCTTTGTCCATAATTTCTACACTCAATGATTTTATTACCAAATTCCTTACAATAAAAGCAATAACCATAGAAGCTATTTTCATACCTGATGTAAGGTTGTCTCTTCCATTTGTTTGCTTGAT
Source organism: Pinus albicaulis (assembly GCA_034641835.2). NCBI lineage: Eukaryota > Viridiplantae > Streptophyta > Pinopsida > Pinales > Pinaceae > Pinus > Pinus albicaulis. The sequence goes on from CM076582.1 coordinate 1,403,434,298, forward strand.
GCAGTCTCTTCAATGTTTACATCTTTTGTTGGTTTGAATTACTCCTCCTTGTATGACAATATGCAGCAATGTGTCCCAGCTTGTGGCAAGCATAACAGGTGGCATTCTTCATAGTATGGAAGAATCTCCTTTGATGGTTTCCAAATTTTACATACTCAGGGGTCTTATTATTTATTACATTCTTTGCTACTAGTGGTTTCTTCTGATCTCTGTCTTCCTTATTAAATATTTCTTCTTTTGTAGGAATTGTTTGAGCTACTTCATCATTCTTCTTTGCTTTTACAAAAATAATCTCTCTGTCAACCTTTTCTTTTCCTTTACTTGATTCTCCTTCATAGCCTATTCCAGTCTTTATCATAGGGGATTTTTGAGAAACCAGAATTTCATTAAACTTACTAGAGCTTGTTGTTTGAGAAGAGTTTATAACCACTTTCCTTTGAGCATTTTCTAATTTCTTCCTGAGACATACTACTTCTTCTTCCAACTTTTCTTGTTCTTGAGTTTTTTCTTTGATTTGCTTAAGTAACATGTCCTCTATCTTCTTGGCTTCTTCAAGCTCTATCTTTAGCTGCTTAAGGACTTCTGAATTCTGTTCTTCTCGTACATACTTGAGGAGAATGTCCTTTTGTTTTCTACATTTCAGCTTGAGTCTATCAATCTCTTCTAGAGCACTTCTTAGCTCCCCTTCAAGGTCGACTTCACCTTCTTCTTCTTCATCTTCTAGCAAGAGACCTTAAAGCTCTTCTATGGCCATCAATAAGAATTCAGAGGTTCCTTCTTCACTTGAGGATTCATCTAAATCTTCAGATGTACTGCTGTCTTGTTGAGCATAGAAGGATTTTCTGCTAAACTTCTTTCCTTTCTGCCAGTTCTTTGATTTATTTTTCTCTGAATCCTGGGCCTGATTCCTTACTTTCTTGTGAGGACACTTAGCAGCATAGTGTCCCACTCTTCCACAGTTAAAGCATTTGAAGGGGAGCTTACCTTTGTATTTACCTGAGCCTCTATCCAATTTCTTGACAAACTTTGCCTCCTCTTCATCCGAGCAAGAGCATATGTCTCCCTCTTCTTCTTTCTTCTTTTATGTTTTAAAGGTTGCTTCCCTCATACTTGGCTTCTTCTGTGGGAGCCTCATTTCATAGGCTGTTAGATTTCCAAGTAGCTGGTTCATGGTCAAGGTCTACCAATCAGTTGTTTCTTCTATTGCAGACACCTTTGGATTAAACCTGGATGGAAGAGATCTTAGAATCTTTTTCACAATTATACTTTCTGGCATTTTTTCTCCAAGAGCTTTCATATTTTTAATCATTTTTGCAGCTTTTAGGAAGAAAATGGAAATGTCTTCATCATCATTCATTTTTAAGTTCTCAAACTGGGCTCTATAGACTTGAAGTTTGGCAGTCTTTACTTTCTTGTCTCCCTCATGTATGTTCTCAAGGGTATCCCATATTTCTTTGGCAGAGTCTTTGTGCATTACTTTAATAAAATCTGCTTCACATAATCCATTCAAGATGGCATTCATGGATTTTGCTTTGGCCACAAAATCTTGTTTTGTTTCTTTCTCTGTGTCAGTTGCCTTTGGGGCATATCCTAATTCCACTGCAGCCCAGACTTCTATTCCTAGAGACATTATGTATGTCCTCATTCTGATTTTCCAGAAAGCATAATTTTCACCAGTGAAGAAAGGGGCTTTATTGGTTGAGCATCCTTCTTTACTAACCATCTTGGGAACCTAGGATCTCCTTTCAGCTGTTAGATTGGTACTAAGGAAACCGCTCTGATACCAATTGTTGAATCCTTGGTTAAACTGAGAGGGGGGGGGGGGGTGAATCGGTTTAACACATTCATAATCTTTTAAACTTTTTATTAAACCTTATATACACCTTCATTTCATGTCCAACTTAATACGTGAGTACTCTTAGAGTTTGAGCAGCAAGTATTAATATAATATAACAACAGACTTAATATGAGAGCAACAGGCATTAAGCAGATGATATAAATCAGATCAACACATAAACATCATGCACAGAGACACCAGATATAAGTGGAAACCCATAAAGGGATAAAACCACATCTTATTATTGTTGTGATGCAAAGGCAAGCTCCAACTCCTTCTCACCACTGTTTTCTGCAGGCACCAACCTACAGGAGGCTCTATCCTCAATTCTGCAAGCTACAACTTGCAAGGAAGCACCAACTCCCTTCAATTTTCTGCAGGCACCAACCTACAGGAGGCTCCAACCTCAGTCAGCTACAACTGACAGCTATCAAGCTGCAACTTGATAGGGAAGCTCGAACTTCCTCAATTTATCAACCTGAATGTTTGCTAATTTACCTCAGATATAAGATCTGTTCTGTAGCTTCTCTTTCTGCTCTTCTTCTCTTAATCTTCTCTGCCTCACACTTCTATATTCTGCCTTCTCTAGATTTACTCTCTCTAACCCTTTTTGCATATCAAGATGATATTATTTATAAGGATTTTCTTGTGACTGTTAGCATTCCTCAATGAATTTGGAATGGACAGCCATGCTTCTTTGCCTTCTGCCTTCTCATTTCTTTTCCAGCTCACTCAGAAAAATGTAACTGTAGGTGCTTATTTTAATCTAACAGTGGGATTTTGTTTACTTCCGGAGACTTGCCAATGCATCACAAACAATAAAAAATTCAATTACAATATTTACATTCACATATAATGAAAACTTCAACTCAACTCATTTAGCCTTTTGGTTCGCTGCACATCTATATTTTCTTTGACTGTGTGTGTCTTTTATGTGACTGTGTTTTATCTCTTTTCAGCTCTGTTTGCTTTTCTGTCCTCTACTGTGGTGTAACTGCTGCATACATGTAACTGAGCTTTTTATATCAGTGCATTTTGTAAATATGTGTAACTGCTGATTGTAATTCTGGGAAAATTCCAACCCTTTACACACAGCAAGTGTCTTGTTGATGTGGGAGTTCCGCAAGCAGAACATACATGCATCGCAATCGTTTTATATTACAAATCACCCTCCACCTTAAGCCGAGGCCCGTGGGTTCACAGACCACACGACATCTTTTAATACAATCGCAACAATGTGTTATATATATATACCAGCGCCTTTATATATATATATATATATATATATATATATATATATATATATATATATATATATATATATATATATATATATATATATAAGCATAGTTATACAACGTTTTAACAAACAAAATGCCATGTCCACTTTAACACTGAAGAATCATGTTTAATACATAACTAATGCCCTTTCGGGCCCACTTGCCATGCTTTCCGATGCAATATGCTACTCCTCCAGCAATTTTCGATTTCGATTGATCGCAATCACAAGTTTTTTTAATATATGTTTCGACGGTCTGTTTCTTTCTGATGCGATTGACCACTGTTCAATAAGATTTTCCGATGCGATTAGAACTGGAACTCAAGCTATATATGAGTTGTGATTTATATACCCATCGGGTTTGGACTTCCAATCGCAATCGCAACTCTTATTTTAACCTGTTCTGTTGCCCTTATAATCTCTGATGCGATTGGGAAGTGTCCCACCTTATATTACTACATTTCTTTGGATCTCGCGCTGCATATGGCTACACACACACACACACACACACACACACCCATATATATATATGTTTTGGTCCTTTGAATATAAAGCGCAATAATTTACCGCTGGAGTATACGATTCCCGGAATGAAATTTATATTAGCTATGCATTACATTGCCACTTGGGTTATGCTTCCCGGAATTATATTTATGTTATGTGTAATGCCCGGCTGGGTAAAGATTCTCGGAATTGTATACATATATCCTCCGGATGAGGTAGCGATTCTCAGAATTTAGTTATATATATATATATATATATATATATATATATATATATATATATTCACCAGGAGGGAACAATGATTCTTGGAATAATAGTTGTTTCTCTGCAAAAATAGTTGTGTCTCTACCACTGCTGCTTTTGTCGCTCTGCCTCTGCCTTTACTGCTGTGATAACGGCTCTGCCTCTACCTCTGCTTCTGATAACGATTCTGCCTCTATTATATTCGCTTCCTCTTCCTCTACTTGTCTCCTTTACTTCCTTCATTTGCTTCTTTGATGCCTCCATTTCCATGATAACAACTCTGTCTCTGTATTCGCTGCTTCCTTTGCCTGTTTCTCTCTTTGCTGCCTCCTTTGCCATCAATGAAAACATTTCCAAGAACAAATAGGTCTCAAAATCGATGGGGTCAAAGATAGTTTATGAAAGAAAGGATTCAAACTTAGACCTGAACAAATATGTATCAAATTCAAATTAAAGGACGAACTTTTTGGAGCAATTAGCCTCGTAGGCAAGCAGTTTGATTTCACAAGTGGAGGTATAGCCTTTCTAACTTTCTGAGACTTGGTTTTCTACTTTATTAAAATAATCTAAGGGTCATTAACAATAACTGAGGGATTTGGGTCTGGATTTGACCTAATGTGTCCTTTGGGAGCATGTTTTTTGAGAATTTGCACTTTGGCTTGAATTTAGTAACTCAACCTTCTTCAAATGTCATAACTTGTCACCCACAAGTATAACCTTCAGTGAACTTGTATCCCCAGGGAAATTTTAAATAAGTATGACACTCTAAGATTTTTATTTATGAAGTATGAATATTTGTTTTAAAATGTTAGTGATTTTCATGCTAATTTTGAAACGTATTGATGCAGCATCAACCTTTTTTTGTTTTAGAGTGGTGATTTTCATGTTGGTAATAAAACACAAAAATTAGATATATATATATATATATATATATATATATATATATATATATATATATATATATATATATATATATATATATATATATAAACAATAAAAAAGTTATATATATATATATATATCAAAAGAAATGACAAAATTTGAAAAAAAAAAAAACACATAATTTCAAAAAAAAAAACAAAAATTAACCAAAAAAATTTTAAAAAAAACATCAAAAACATTTTTTTCCAAGTTATTAAAAAAAACCATATAATTAAAAAAAAAAATTTAAATAGAAAATTTAAAAATAATTAAAATTACAAAATTAAAATTTAGATTAAAAAAATTAAAATACAAAAAAGAAAAAATTAAATTTAAAAATTTAAATTAAAAAATAATAATAATAAGAAAAAAAATACAAATTTTAAAATTAACAAAAAAAAAAAAAAGGAAAAGAAAAGAAAAGAAAAGAAAAAGAAACTTAAAAAAAAAAAAAAAAAATATCATTAAAAAAACAAAATAAATAAATAAACCCACGTGCAAATAATTAAAAAACAAATATCCATAAATTTAGTGGCTTTTTTATTTTATTTTTTTTAATTAATAATGAAACATTTTATAAATTTTAAAAATGAAAAACTAAATAAACTAAAAGATTAAAAAACAAAATTAAAATTAAAATTTAATAAATTTAATAAATAAATTTTATTTTTTTAAAAATAATTAATCTAAATATTAAATTTAAAAGCAAAACAAAAAAAAAACAAAAAAAATAAAACAAATTAAATTTAAAATAAAAAATTTGAATTAAAAAAAAAAAAATTAATATTTTGAAATTGAAAAAAAAAAAATTTCAATTAAAAAAACCTAAAAACAAAAAATAAAAAAAAAATTGAAAAAAAAATATTGAAAAAAAAGGTTGTGAATTAAAAAATATTAAAATAAAAAAAAAATTAAAAAATAAAAGAAAAGAAAAATATTAAAAATATAGAAAAAAGTATTAAAAAAAAGAATTTTTTAATCATGGTGGCACCACCACGATAAATTATATATATATATATTTTAAATTTGATTTTTTTTTTAATATATATATATATATATATATATATATATATATATATATATATATATATATATATATATATATATATATATATTTGAAATGATTTTATGATTTTTTTTTTAATATATATATATATATATATATATATATATATTTCTTTTTTTTAAATTCAAAAAATTTAAAATTATTATTTTTTAATTTAATTTTTATATCTGAAATTTAATTTGTTTTAATTTGTTTTGTTTTTTTTTTAAATTTTATTCATTTGTTTTGTTTTTAATTTTTTTTTCTTTCTAAATTTTGTTAATAATTTTTATTAAATTTTGTATTATTTATTTATTTTTTTAATTGATTTTTTTTAAAAAAAATTCATATATATATTTTTATTATTATTAATTTTCATGTTTAGTTTTTTTCATTTAATTTTTTAAAATTTAATAAATTTTGTATTTTTTTTTAATTTATTTGAATTATATATATATATATATATATATATATATATATATATATATATATATATTTTAATTTTTTTATTATTATTTTTTTAATTACACAAAATTTATATATATATATTTTTATTTCAATTAAAATTGTATATTTAAAATTAGATTTTTTTTTTTTTAAATAATTAAACTTAATATTTTCAAATTAATTTGTTTTTTATTTTATTTTTTATTTAATATCTATATATATATATATATATATATATATATATATATATATATATATATATATATGCTTTTTTTTTCATTTTTAATTGATTTTTAAAGTTTTTTAACTTTTTATTTTAACAATGTTTTGTTTTTGTTTTTTTGATATATTTTATATATAAAAATTTATTTGTTTATTCATTTATTTATTAAAATTTAATATATATATATATATATATATATATATATATATATATATATATATATATATTTAATTTGTTATTTTAATATTAACAATTTTTTTTTAAATTTAATAAAATCTAATATATATATTTTTAATTTAAGTTCATATATATATATATTATTTTTTATAATTTAAATTTAATTTATTTTTTAAAATTTATTTGTTTTTTTAATATATATTTTTTTAAATTAAATATATTTATTGTATTTTATTTTTCATTTTTTATTTTTAATTAATTTTTATTTTTTTACTTTCAATTTAAATAATGTTTTTTTTTTTTTTTTTTTTTTTTAAAGTATTAAATTTATTAAAATTTAATATATTTCTTTAAATTTAATTTTTATTTTAAAATTTAATTTTTTATTTTTTATTTAATAAACATTTTCTTTTTCTTTTTTAAATTTAATTTCTATATTTAATTTTTTATAATTTATTTCTTTTTTTAATTTTTTAATTTTTTTTTAATTTAAATTTAATATTTTTCTTTTTCTTTTTTATTTTATTTTTTTATTTCTATATATTTTGAAATTTTAATCTTTAAATTTTTTTCTTTTTAATTTTATTTTTTTGCCTTAAATTTTAGGTTTTTTTTAATGTTCGAATTAAAATTTTTATTTTGTTTTTATTTTTATTTTTTTATTCCTATATATTTTAAATTTTAAGCTTGAAAATGTTTTTATTTTTTAAATTTATTTTTTTCTTAAATTTTAGGTTTTTTTTAATGTTCGAATTTTAAAAATTTAAAAATGTTATTTCTATTTTTAAAAATGTCAAAAATATGACACAATTTTTTTTTTTTGTTATTCCAGCATCAGCTGGTTTTGTTTTGAAGGTGTTTTTTCAATCCTTTTTTCAAGAAACAATTTTGTTTTTGGCGTAATTTTATAAAATTTTGAAATTTGACCTTCAAAAAAAACCAAGTGCATTCTGGAATACACTTTTTTTGTTTTTGGGGTGTTTTTTCGTGTTTTTTGAGTCTTTTTGGGCTAGAGTTCCCATTTTGAGGTTAGGTTACCTATTTCATCGGTAACAATGTTCCATTTGAAAATCTAAGAGTTATGCTAGGTAGTATTGTGTGTCTTCTTTCCATTTCACCCTCAACATTGAGAAAATATCCCCTGGAAGGTCTTCAAAAACTGATTCTCCCAACCTCACTCCAGAAGCATTGCACAGAGGTAAAATAGGTGGCAGAAGCATGAAAAAAGTGGTGTTTTTTTCATTTTTCTTCAAAACTAGAAGGTGACAAGTTAACCTGATGCCATATCTATGATGTAGAAGCAAAAAAATATCTAACCATATAGATTTTTCTTCATTTATATGCTCTGAGAAAAATTGTCACGCCACTGCGTGATGCTTCTGCACTGACCCAATTTCCAAAATTTTCAAAAAATTACCAAAAATTGCAAAAAATGCTCAAAATACTCCAAAATTTGTTTCATGGCATCCTGGGATGATGGTCTAAACAACTAAGGAGGTCGAAAAAGAATGTTCAAATTATCCTTCTCCTTATTCATTAGGGTTTCCTTAAGCTTTTTCTTCAAGTTCTTCACCCTCACCTTGGCAATTTGGTTCCTTGTGAAATAATACCTCACCATATGCCTCTGGAGGTTGTTATCTCTTTCTGCCTTCTTCAATATCTTCTAAAGATGAATGTTTACCCTATTAAGCCACAACTCTTTATCTGTTTCAATTTCAGCATCTATCAATTCATCAAAGGTTAACTGAGCTAATGGTAGAGATGGCTCTCTTTCTTGCTCTTTTTTCTTAGTTAACCCTTTTGTTCTTGGCCTCCTTGGCTTTGTTTCAATATCTGTGTCATCTAACTACTCAAAATCCACAGCTTCTCTGCCTTTACCCTTTTCTACTTCAATACTCACCTTTTGGTTTTCTTTGGAGGAGCTATTTTACCTTCAACTGCATATTCTCTTGCTGTAGGAAGGTAATCAAGAATTTTTCCTTTAAGAGTCTGTCCCTCAAATCTGCTATCTCTATATATTTCTCCCTTATGGTCTCCTCAGATATCATATCTTAAATACCTTCTTTGCCATGTCAACCTCCATGGGCGATTTTTCTTCATGCTGCTACAATGGTGACCCATCCTCATGCATGAGTGGCTCACTATCATGACTAGCTAGTTGCTCTACTGTTTGTCTTTGTTCAACTATGGTATAAGGTGCAACTACACCTTTGATTGTATTAGGAGAAAAAACCATCCTCTTTCCTTTCTCATATGTTTAAGTGATCTCAACCCTAGGCCCCTTTGGAACCTTTGCTTGCCTACTTGAAGATCCAACCTCCTTTTGTTGTGCTAGTGCTGATGGTGTGATATGGATGATGAGTGTGATAGTGGTAGGCGCTGATGCAACTGTCTCTATGAAAATTTCCGAAGACATATTTACTGCTAAAAGATGATGCAAAACAATAAGCTTGACCAAACCATGGCAGAAAAAACTAGGATGGTGTTCTTTACCTTTTATTTTACCTTTTCAGTCATCTTGACCAAACTTCTGAAAAAATAGTTAGGAAAATTGAGTGGCTTAGTAGTAGTGAAGTGCATCAATAACCTGGCATGGTACTGGTACAACCTTGAGAATCTCCCTTCACATGTAAAATATTTCATAATTAACTTCATCAAAGGGGCATATTTATCAAGTAAATTCATGAAAGGGATGATGTGCTCAAGAGCATATTTACATTGAGGTTTCAAGAAAAATTTGTAGTTTTGAAGGTCAAATTCCATCCCTTTGAACCAAATTTCTCCATGGTTCGGGAAACCTGTTGCTGAAGCAATGAAATAGAATGATATGGTGCAATCAATACCTACTATGATGGCTTTGTATATTCTTAAGATAGTATAAAAGAAGGCTTGTCAGTTGAGCATGACAACCCACCTCCTTGATCCTCTCACAAAACCTCAAACAACCACTGTTTTCAAAACATCTCTTGGAAAAAGGAGAGGCATTGATTTATTGCAAGATAGATGGTTCAAACCTGGAATGGTGGCCTCCCTTATGAATATTATTTTCTCCCTCCATGGTGTTTTCTAACAAGATAAAACCCTAGCTAGATGAAATGGGTAGGGGAGATAGAAATTAGGAAAATAGGGGATAATGGTAGGATGTTTTTAGGGGCATAAATGGGGTCGAAGGAAGCTAGGGAAAAATACCTAAAATATTTCAGAGTTACAGTAATGAGTTGGATTTACACTGCAAGTTAAATTTCTATAAATGGGCACAAGGAATGTGCCCAAAAGGTAAAAACACAAGGATTTCCTAGTTTTCCTGCAAAATTGTAGTGAAAACTAGGGTTTTGATGAAAATGATGGCAAAGAAGGCTCTAAGTGGTAGCAAATGTTAGAGTATGGTGTATGAATGTTGTATGAAGGTTTTAGATGGTTATATTAGGGTTTTATTAGTTGAAACAAGCCAAGGATGAAAAACACCAAAAATGTAGTGGAGATAACCTAATGAAGGAAACCACTCATTTGCTGATGAATTTTGACTTGAGAGAGGTATGGAGGGTGTCCAATTAATATTTTTGAGGTGTATGAACCCTTATGTAGTCGTTTTTAACCTTGGAGAAGTTATTTGGAGCTCAAATACCAAAAGCGTAGCACATGCCAGAAGTGTAGCGCAACACCTCCAGAAGTGTAGCGGAGCAGTTTTGGTACAAATTTTCTCGTTTTTCTTCAACCCTTGGCATGATGGTGAGAAGAGAGGAACTCTATCAAACATCAAAGGATAAAATGAGTTTAATAAGCCCCTTTTTCCTATTATTACATCATAAAATGTGCCTTTTTGTCTTCTAGTGAAACCGTACAAAATTTGAGAAAAACTTTGCTTTATTTGAGGAAAGTCGAATTTCCTTAATTTATTTTCCTATATTTTCTAACTCCCTATGTAAATGATTTATATGGTGAAAATGAGGTTTTTTCACCTTCTTTCATGACACAATTGACTCTTATAGTGGTGAAACAAATGGGACCTAGACTCTAGCCTATATGAAGGTGTGGTGAATGAGCTCAGACCCTAGATGATAATGGATGACATGAAATTTGAAATGATGATGACCATGAATGGAGTGAAGGGAGTATAATTTCATACCTAGACACATTCAATGAACAAAATCTTATTTGAAAAGTGGCTTGAAACATGAAATTTTGACCTGGGACCACTACCAAGTAAATTTGAAGAGAATATTTTTTATCATTGAACATTAAGGCACTAACACCAAGAAGAAAGATTATGCATACTTTGAATTATTCATTTCTCCATCAAAGGTAGGAGGATTTTCTTTCTTGAACTCCTCTGGAAAGTAATACTTCTCACTCCTCCTATACAGATGGTGGAGGTGATGACGATGTTGTCTCTTTGAACCAGAACTTGAATAGAACCCACGGTTGTTACCCCTCGTGCCAAGTGTATCCAAGAACCTACCATCTCTAATTATATCATCCATATCAATGTTGTATGCTAATTGGGACATGTTTCCATATTCCCCATTGGTCCTTTCCTCCTGTCCACGACTGATCCTAGGCGACCCCTATCTCTGGAAATATGATAAAATATGAAGGATGAATACATTAACTTCCACTTTATTTTCATGTGCACTAGAAATTATTTCCTCTGACTTAATAATATTGTTATTATCCACCTTACAACTTATGATCTATTCTTTCAAACTTCTCAATGTATCTATTATGTCAGGGGAATACTCACCACCATGTTGTTCATATGATCTGTAGGGAGAATCACATGACTTGTAGTCCACCATTTTGCTTATCATATTTATCTTATACTTCTTGCAAACATACCATGTTAGATAAATAAATATAAACATAATCTACATACCTCATTGAATTTAAGGGGAGGCTATCTTATATGCGTAGTCAATCTAGATTAGTACAACATATGTATATATAATGAAATTAACATATCAATCATATTAACATCAACATCATTAAATTCTTTGTGGCAACACTACTGCATTAATGAATATCACAATGCATGCATAAAAAACACCTATACAACTGGCATGCATGCATGATAAAAAAAATTCCACCCATCTAGTCCAAGTGTTGAATCTAGGAGATCTGATACCAATCTGTAACCACCCCTCCCATATTCACCTAATTTCACCAGCCTGCCAAGGTAAACATGAGACAAATATGTACTATGACATGACGCGATCTCCTATATCTACTTAAGGAAGTGGGTCTGACAAATTGACCACATACTGACATCGTGTAGGGGCTACAGATCACTCAGAGGATGAAAAACCACCCCAAGTGGAAAAAATCTGAGTTGGAACCATTTTATTTTCCTTAGGCACACAACCACACCTACAACAATGCATGCATGTGGTTATAGGCCTCCAACAGAATGCACAACATTGTGTTCATGCAGTTATAGCCCAATTTCTCCAATTCTGAGCTTGCGGTCTCAATATCAGTGCCACCTTTTCAAGTCTACCTCCAGACCACTGCCCAAAACTTCTTGAGACTTCTCAGAACCAATAATGACATGAAAATAAGGCTAAAAACTTGACATAGACTGCCTAGAACATAACTATAATTTCGTCAAACACATGGAAACCATGTAAGATATAGGTCATGCATGCATATATGATCATAAAAGGCCAAGATTCATCTCAGAATCACCAATAAGGCTCCATTCCATCTCCATATAGCTGCAAAAACACTTATTAGTCCATACATTTATCAACTGATCAATAGATAAACCATTCATGACAAAAGCCATAGAAGATACACATTATACAAACAACATATAATGAAAAAATAACCAACAGATAAACTATGACAACTCAGCCATAATATCACCGATGTATTCACTACAAATATACATGAATCATAATAGAATAATAGATCTTATTAAAATATGAAATTACCAACCAAATGAGGGACTTGCACATACTGCCCGACCATAGATTTGGATGAACCAAATATTTCTTTCAACCAATCACCCACGTGCCATATTCCAAGCATGAATGTGGGATCTCAAGGAATAAACCAAACAAAACCAAAATAGGGCTTCTAGAGGCCAAACCATATCAACCTTAAACCAATTATTCCACCTCATAGTTAGACATCACTAACACCAACCAGATCGATCTCTACCGAAGCTTTCCAGGGCTCCAGAAACTAGTAACTCAACACAGAGACATCCAGGGCTCTAGAGAATTTGTCCAATATGGCTCCAAGGACTAGTAACTCAACCCACTAAGGGCTCCAAAGTGATTTTCGCAACCTAGGCTCTAGGAATAGTTACTCAACCCAATATGTTCTAGGGATTCTAGAGCATGCACTCCAACCCACAACCATAAGGAATTATGAGCACCAACCAGAAAACAATCTAGTGGAAAAATATAGAACATCATGGCTATTCAAGAAATGGCAAGGCAAGGTTAAACCCATTTTCAATCCAGGAAATCCTCCATGCCAGTGAAAACACATAACCATAAAATAACATGCATATACCATGCATCCATAAATCAACAAGGATTCAATCACACATGCAACCTATTACCTGCAAATAAATCCAACTATAGTTGTTGATCCACCTATTCCCTTGCGATTTCCTTCTTTCCTTTGCCTTATTTCTCCAAATCCAATGAAAATTAGAGTGCTACAAGAAAATTCTAGGTGTGCAAGAGTAAGAGAGAACGAAAGAATAAATGAGAGCTCCAAAATTGAATTGAAAAAAGGTTAACCAACAAAAAGCTATGAAATGATCCTCAAAATCCTTTTTAGTATCATTGAGGCCTCTATTTTCTTCATTTTCCTTCATTTTTCCTTCAATTTCCTCCTCATGTAAATCTGTGACCCTTCATCTCCCATTTCTCCTATTTTCCTTTATTTTCATAAATAAAATGCCAATTATTGCCGCTTTTCCATTTTCAATGTCTTTGCTAATTTCCATAGCCATTAATTAATCACAAGTGATACCCATCACTATGTTTTGCCCACCATTCAGCTTGGAATACATGTCCCATGACCTTGGTATTATTTTTATTTACATAGGAAATAAATCGAGGGATGTTACAAATTTTTAAGGATGAAGGTAGAAATAAATACATGTGGCATCCCGTACAAGTTTGCTATACTGAACCAGTCCATAATTAAGTCATTGTGGGAGATTTGACATAAATTTATCTTGAAGAATCCAATTTAGGTCCAAATTGTGGGTTGAAAATAAGGCATAAAGAGATAAATAAATACGTAATTTCATACCTTGGGAGGCCATAATCACAAAGATACAATAGTTTCAAGGTAAGCTAGATTGACAAGCTCCAAATCAAACTCTTAAAATGTGTGTATTTTTACACTACGTAACTTTTGTTTGAAAAATCAGTTTGAAGTGATTCAAAGGGCATAGTGAAGCATATATATCATTAATTGGTTCCAAAATTACTCCAATAAAAAAAATTCTACACTCATTAATCCCTCAGAAATTTCTACCATGATGCATGAAGAAGAGGAAGAAATGCAACTTGATATATCAAAATTACGAGACTAAGTGCAATAAATTTTTCTCCCACAAAGAGAAACTAAAGATGAAATGAAAGTGATAAAAGTAGAGATAAAAGGGGACACAAAATGTTTAAAAGCATATATAAAATGGGAAATGGACAGTTTAAAAGTAAGCATGAAAGGTTTGACAAAGTTGCTACAAGAAAGGATCCCTAGTGGTGACAAGGTATTCCATAAAACTCACGATGTGAAAAAAAGGAATGTGAATCATTATTTTAGAGACTTTAACTTCAAGTTGAATACCAACCATATTCCAAATATCTATATGTGGAATTTTTATGGCAAGGATTTAGTAACATGGGTATTAAAAATGGGGTAGTTCTTTGATCTAAATGATGTGAAACACACACAAAAGGTACAGATTGCATGTTTATATTTAGAATCCAATTATTTTGTGTGGTATAGATGGCTTTGTTATCATAAATCACTTGTCACTTATACAATTTTGATAACACGTTTTAAAGATACAAAGAGCAATACATTCTTTAGCGAATTGATAAATCTCAAACAAAAGGGTTCAATTGCAGAGCACGTTGAGGACTTCCAAAGTTTTAATATCAAGGTAACTTACATTCCATAAGAGCATCTAACTGATGTCTTGATAGGTACTTTAAAGGATAAAAACCAACAGGAGGTTCACCTTTTGGAGCCTAAGTCATTGGAGAATGCATTAAGGGTGGCAAGAAAAGTTAAGAGAAAAATCATGGAAACAAGGAGGTGTGCCACTCACAACTATAAATATGGAAGTTTTTCCAATCCTAGCTACCCATAACTTACATGGTTGACACCACAAAAACCAGAGGAAAAAAGAGAAAAAGAGATTTGTTACAGTTTTTATAGAAAATACACTAAAGACCATAAGTGTGCTGAGAAGAAATTATCTACATAAACTGTGAAGAGGAGGAAGAAAAGGAAAAAAAACATCAAAAGAAGAAGATATACACTAGGAACCAATCCCACTGGTTGAAAAAGAAGAAATAAATCCGACCATATATTATAATGCATTGGAAGGAATTACCACTCCTCAAAATCTCAAGATAGGAGTATATATCAAGAATATGAAGGTTATAATGCTAATTGATTTGGGTAGTTCCCATAATTTTATTCATTGTAAGATAGCCAAGGATTTGAATTTCTTTCTATATCTAACACCAGAGTGTCAAGTGATGGTTGCAGATGGAGGAACTATAAATTTATTAGGGAAGTGCTATAATATCACTATCACAATGGGGTAATATGTATTGAATATTCCAATGATTTCCATTCTAATGCATGGTGTTGATGTTGTATTAGGAGTCCAATGGTTACAATCTTTGGGAATGATAGCATCTGATTTTCAATAACATTTTTTGAAATTTTCCCTGGAAGGAAAGAAAATTGAATTAAGGGGTATCACAGGGAAACCTGGGAAGATAATAAGGTCTAATGGCATGACAACTATTTTAAAATGAACAATGAGGGGTAATCTCACAATTATTATCACTATATGTTCAAACATCTAAGCCATCCATTTCTCAATTTATCCAAAGAGTCATTGACAATCATTTATAGGTATTTGAGGCTCCCAAAGGTCTCCCACCTATTCACTATTGTGATCATGCTATTCAATTGATTCTAGTAAGTGTTTCTCCAAACATCAGACCTTATAGATATCCCTATGCCCATAAGAGTGGAATTGAACATATGGTTTCATAATTGCTAGAGGCATGTATAATTCAACCTATCCAAATTTATTTCTCTTCTTTAGTAGTAATGGTGTAGAATAAGGATGGATCGTGGCGCATGTGTTCGAATTATAGAGAGATCAACAAACTAACTATGAATGATTTCATTTCATTTATGAATTGTTTGATGACACACATGGAGAAATTTACTTCACCATGCTGGATCTTCGTTCAGGATATCATCAAATTAGAATGAAGATAGAATAAATTTGCAAAACAACATTCAAAACTCATGAAGGCTACTATGAATTTTTTGTCATTCCTTTTGGCCTTACTAATGCACCTTCCACATTTCAAGGTTTGATGAATTCCACTTTCAAACCCTTCCTTACAAAATTTTGTGTTAGTATTTTTTGATGATATACTAATATACAACAAGTCCTAGAAAGATCATGTTCAACATGTTGACAAGGTGCTTAAACTATAGGGGGAGAAAATTGTATGCAAAAACATCCAAATTTTTGTTTGGGGTACAATAATTGAAACATTTGGGTCATATCATTTTTCGTGAGGGTGATAAGTTAGACCCTAACAAAATTTAAGCCATATAGGAATGTAAAATCCCACAACCTTAAGGCATATTTGAGGATTTAACGGGTTGATAGGGTAGTATCGCAATTTTGTTAAGAATTATGGGAAAATAGTAGCACCTATAACAACATTACTGAAGAAAGATGCATTTTATAGACTCTAGAAGCAACTAATGCCTTTGAACATCTTAAAGAGGAAATGTGCCAAGCTCCGATCTTAGCGAGACCTGAATTCACAAAAAAACTTATTGTGGAATTTGATGCCTCAAGAAATGGCATTGGTGTTGTTTTAATGAATAAGGAAGACTCATTTATTTCAAAATTCATCCAATAAAGGGAAATAATTTACATAAACCTATTTATGGGAAGGAAATGTTGGAAATAATACATGCCTTGAACCAATGACACCCTTACCTAATGGGAATATACTTCAAATTAAAAACACATCATGATAGTCTTAAATAATTCTTGGAAAAAGGATTATCTTCAGAAGAGTAGAAAAAATGGGTCACAAAGATGTTGGGTTATGACTGTGAAATTATCTACAAAAAAAGGGAAGAAATATGTTGTTATAGATGCACTCTCAAGAAGGGATGAGCATTAGAGAAGTTTTGAGGTCTAAAATGGGTATCCTAAGGAATATTATAAAACAATAGTGGAAATAATAAAAGAAGATTAGATTACCTCATCAAGTTTTGAAAGGAAAAGAGAAAAAAAACTACTTTTTTAACTTGTATTTTCAAATTATCTTCCTACGAATTTACTCAAATTTTGAGCGAGAAAATTTGTTTGACGTGAAATTTAATTTTGTATCCAAAGAGTACCCATTTTCATACTTTCAATGGACCTTACTACACGAAAAATGTGAAATAAATGAAAAAATGTGATTGCAATCACCTTTTTTTCATGTATTTCACATTCGTCGTATAGTAGGGTCCATCGAAAGTATGCAACATGGGTACTCCTTGGACGAAAAATTAAATTCCACATCCAATGAGTGCTCCTACCCAAAATTTGAGTAAAATCGTAGGGAGATAAGTTGAAAATAAGAGTTGAAAAAGTAACTTTTTTATTTTTATTTTTATTTTTTTACCTTTTAACTCCAAAAATAGTGAATCATCCTCCATGGTTTATATCATCATATTTAATCCCATTGGTTCTGTTAGTGTCCAATAGTCACGGTGTTGTGAAACCAACTCCAAAAATAGAAGAAAAGAGATATCAACGCCTTATAAATAAGCCACTTCGAGGGGGCAACCTCCAATACATTACATGAATGAATAATTCTTGGATGATACAAATTACAAAACCTCCTTTCTATATATAGGAGTCCATGGGGCCACAATGTAATCCTATTGGGGCCACAATGTAATCCTATCCGACCTAACAATAATAATTTAAGGGCACAATACTAACAATATGGGGGCTACAAGGGTACAATAATAACAATAAGGGGGTTACACTAACAACAATAAGGCACTATACTAGTAATATAGGGACCTGACATGCCCCTCTCCTTCAGAAAAGTGTTGTCCTCAATGCTTGAGTAGCTTTGGGTGCTTCTATATAAAATTATCATCCTCCCATGTAGAATCTTCAGTGGGTAAGTTCTTCCACTTGATGAGATACTCTAAAATTGATTGATTCCGTAGCTTTCGAGTTCCGGTTTCCGTGACCGCTTTAGGTTCCAATATGATTTTTCCTTCCTCATCAAGTTTTGGAAATATTGTTTGAACTGGAAGATTTTCACCTATAACCTTCTTTAAGAATGAAACATGCAAAATTGGATGCACTCATGAAGAAGCAAGAAGCTCCAATTTGTATGCCATAGTACCAATCTTTTGCAACACCTTGTAAGGACCATAGTACTTTGGCAATAATTTATTATCCTTCTTAGCTTGCTTGAGGGACATTTGTTTGTATGGTTGTAGCTGTAAAAATACCCAGTTTCCTACATCAAAACTTCTCTCGCTGCGATGTTGATCTGCTTGTTGTTTCATTCGATTTTGTGCCAAATTCAGGTTATCCTTTAAGAGTTGGAGAACTTCTTGTTGATGCTCGATGTGATCTTCCACTGCTTGAACCTTCGATTTTTCTCTTAAAGATGATGTGATGGATGGTGGATGATATCCATAAAGTGCCATAAATGGGGTCATTTTTGCTACAGTATGGAAGGAAGTGTTATACCACCATTCAGCGAGAGGTAACCACTTGACCCATTGTGTTTGTTTATCAGATACAAAACAACGAAGATATCCTTACAAACATTTATTTACTATCTCAGTTTGACCATCGGATTGAGGATGATAAGATGAGCTATGAGCTAATTGAGTACCCAAACAAGAAAATAACTCTATCCAAAAATTTAAAGTAAAAATGGGATCTCTATCGCTCACAATAACCCTTTGGTTTCCATGTAGATTTTGAATTGTGTCCATAAATGTAGTAGCAACTGTACTTGCTTTAAATGGATGAGATAATGCACAAAAGTGTGCATACTTGGTAAGTCTACCAACTACCACCATGATGACATTCTTTCCTTCAGACTTAGGTAAACCTGTGATAAAATCCATTTAAATATCCTCCCAATGTTGACTTGGAATGGGTAAAGGTTGTAGAAGACCCGGGGTCTTAATTGTCTCAAATTTATTCTGCTAGCAAACCAAAAATTCTGCCACAAACTTTTGAATATCAGATTTAAGGCCATCCCAAAAAAATTATTTCTTCACACTGTGGTAAGTTTTTAAAAATCCCGAGTTTCCTCCTAAAGGAGAAGTGTGCAATTCCAAAAGAATATTTTGTTTTAGTTGGGAATTCTTACAAAGATACAAGCAATCTTTGTACCATTAAGAATAATTTTTCCAACTAAATGTATCAGATGTACTAGGATCTTGCTGCAAATTTTGAATGAGTGTCCACACTTCTTCGTCCTTATTCAATTCATCTCTTGCTTCGGTTATCCAATCTGGTTGGATAATAGAAATGGCACAAAGCAATGCTTCCACCTCTTCATTCTTTCTTAAGAGTGCATCTGCAACAACATTTAGCTTCCCTTTTTTGTATATTATTTCAAAGTCATAACCCAACATCTTTGTGACCCATTTTTGCTGCTCTTCTGAAGATAGTCTTTTTTCCAAAAATTGTTTAAGACTATCATGATCAGTTTTTACCTTGAAGTGTCTTCCCATTAGGTAACTTCTCCATTTCTTTAGTGGATGCAGTATTGCTAACATTTCCTTCTCATAGATAGGTTTCTGTAAATACTTTCCTTTGATTGAACGACTTTCAAAAGAAATGGGTCTTCCTTCTTGCATTAAAACAACACCAATTCCATTTCCTGAGGCATCACATTCCACAATAAAGGTTTTTGTGAAGTCTGGCGTAGCTAAGACCGGTGCTAAGAACATTTCCTCTTTAAGATGTTCAAAGGCCTTAGTTGCTTCAAGATTCCATGAAAATGCATATTTCTTCAATAATGTTGTTAGAGGTGCTGCTATTCTCCCATAATTCTTAACAAACTTGTGATAATACCCTGTTAACCCGAGAAATCCTCGCAACTGCTTTATGGTTGTGGGGACTTTGCATTCCTTAATGGATTTAATTTTGTTAGGGTCTACCTTAACACCCTCGTGAGATACGATATGACCCAGATATTCCACCTCTTGTACTCCAAAGAAACATTTGTATGTTTTTGCATATAATCGTTTCTCCTGCAATAGTTTGAGCACCCTATCAACATGTTGATCATGATCCTTCCAAGACCTGCTGTAGATTAGTATATAATCCAAAAATACTAGCACAAATTTTCTAAGGAAGGGTTTGAAAATGGAATTCATCAACCCTTGAAATGTAGAAGGTGCATTGGTAAGGCCAAAAGGCATGACCAAAAATTCATAATGACCCTCATGAGTTCGAAATGTTGTTTTCAGAATATCTTTAGTCTTCATTCTAATTTGATGATATCTTGAATGAAGATCCCACTTGGTAAAATAAATTTATCCATGTAATTCATCCAATAATTCATCAATCACAGGAATGGGAAATTTATCTTTAATGGTGAGCTTATTGAGCTCCCTATAATAGGGACACATGCACCATGATCCATCCTTCTTGTGTGCCAATACTACAGGAGCAGAGAAAGAACTTTAACTAGATTGAATTATACCTGCCTCTAACATTTCTGCAATCATAAATTCAATTTTTCTCTTTTGGAGATAAGGATATATATAAGGCCTGATGTTTGGAGGAACACTTCCTGGAATCAAATGAATAACATGATCATGATCACGAATAGGTGGGAGTCCTTTGGGAGTTTCAAAAACCTTCGAATTATTGTCCAAGACTTTTTGGAGATCTACAGAAATAGATGATTTTGATGTTAGAACTTCAAGTGAGCATAATTGTGCAATTATGCCTCGTTGTTCTTTGATCTAGGTGGATTAAACAAGTACAGGTACAAATGGCTTGAGTACAAGGCTCAAAAATCAAAGTGTTAAAAAATCCTTCGAACCAAGTTCAAGTTGTATATCTTGAAATTCTGAATCCAACGGCGCAGACGGCACTCAATTCTGAGTCTGTATGAAGGAGTTA
This sequence comes from Pinus albicaulis, assembly GCA_034641835.2. Lineage (NCBI taxonomy): Eukaryota > Viridiplantae > Streptophyta > Pinopsida > Pinales > Pinaceae > Pinus > Pinus albicaulis. The sequence goes on from CM076582.1 coordinate 1,403,455,390, forward strand.
GGAGCAGTCAAAGTTCAGAGGTTGACTTGGTGATGTGGCAGACTAAGGAGGCAACAATTTTGCTGAAACCCGGCCACCGGATTCCGACCAACTTGGCCAGATTCCGGGCAAATTTGTGGGACCGTCAAATGCACTCCTTCGGTCAAAAATTCGAAGGTTCAAAAAACAATATTTGTTTTAAATAACAAATAACAAAAGATTTTGGATCAAGTGGTATCGGAGCGGGTGTTTGTAGATGTGAATTACATGTTTGTATGCTAACAAGAAGCAATATAAGAAGAGGCGAAGGGACGCTACAGGCTTTTGATCCCGAAGCAGGACGTGCACGTCAGAGAAGGAACATGGGAGACGAAGATCGGAATGAAGAGGAGCTCAATTTCCGCAAAACTTTCTATACCATGGCAGATCGAGTAGAGAGACTATTCTCTAGACTTGAAAGGTTAGAGAAAACAGGAGATCATTATTTAGAAGGGCAAGGTTCAGCGCATGGAGATGGTGGAGGAAATCCACCCCCTTCAGGAAATGAAAGTCCTTCCTCCTCTTCTAACCATCATAATAAAAATTCTGGAAATGCATCTAACAAGCCTTTCTTTAAGTTAGATGTTAAGTTTGATCTACCAGTATATAATGGTGAAATTAATGCTGAGAAGCTTAACAATTGGATTAGGCAGCTTGAACTCTATTGCAGGATCCAGCAGATTATGGAGGACGAGGCGAAAATCCAATTGGCTTCTCTTCGATTGAGTGGCACAGCTCTCATCTGGTGGGAGAGCAAACTTCGAAGCATCAGTAACTTGGGTAACCTTCTTCTTCCTGGTCAGATTTTATTACTGCAATTAAAAATCAATTCTATCCCTTAGGTTACAAGCAGAAAGCCTTAATGGAGTGGCAGTACCTAAGGCAAGGTAAAGGACAAAATGTGCAAACCTTTACTGAAGAATTTCGAAAACAGACATTAAGTTTGGGCATCTCATTAGATTCTCCTGAAGTTGTAACTAAGTACATTGGTTCATTGCATAGTTACATTAGACATTCATTGTTAATGTTTGAACCTACTACCATTGACTCGGCCAGTGTGAAGGCCATTCATCTTGAAAATAGGGGCAGAAATGATAAGGACGATCATTCAAAGAAACCGCTTTCCAAACCTTCAAATGGAAAATTCAAAGGGAAAGGAAAGGGAAAGGAAAAGAAGACGGCGTCAACAAATAAGGATGAAGGAGAAAAGCCTTATTGCACTCACTGCAAAAAGGAAGGCCATGACGACGATCATTGTTGGAAACTATATCCAGAAAAGAAGCCGAAGAGATATGGAGGAAAGGGTAAGCAGAAGACGGTAGCAACCGCACAGCAGGACCTTGGATCCGACTCAGGCGATGAGGCATTGATCACAGCAGCAGGGGCAAAAGGTACTCATTCTCTTCATGATTTTGAATCACATGAAAGCACTAGTGCATCAAATGAGCCTCTTTCTAATGAACGTAAGAGAATTGAGTTGTTTCATATTAGAGTTGTTATAAACCATGCAAAAGTAGAAACTCTATTTGATTCAGGCTCTCAAGCAAACCTTATTTCAGAATCCTTGGTTAAAAAGTTAGGCTTAGAAGTTAAGCCTCATACAAAACCTTATCCGCTTGGATGGATACATGATAAAGTAAAACTAAATGTAACCAAGCAGTGTAAGGTAAAATTTGTTATTGCCTCTAAGCTGGTAGATGAAGTAGAATTGGATGTAATACCATTGGATATCTGTGGCATTGTGTTGGGGAGTCCCTATCTTTATGATAGGAAAGCAGTTTTATTTCGCCATGAAAATAAATACCAAATCACTAAAGATGGGGTAGAATACATTGTAAGAGCTCATCAAACCAAAGTTAGTGCCAGCCTTGTAAGTGCAGGACAGATGAAGAGACTGGTGAATTCCAGCAAGGGGTGTTTGCTCATGGTTGTGAGAGCAAAGGATGAAGAAATATCCGATGCTTTCCGGGGATGTGATCCGGCTCATAAACAGGAATTATGTGATGTTATTTCTAACTATGATGAGTTGTTTCAGGAACCCAAAGGTTTGCCTCCAAAACGAGGGATCCAACATGAGATCCATTTGCAACATGATGCTCCATTACCAAACATTGGTATGTATAGGATGTCATCCATCGAAATGGAGGAAATCAAAAAGCAGGTACAGGAACTGTTGAACCAAGGGGTCATTCGGCCAAGTACTTCTCCTTGTGGCTCGCCGATCATGTTAGTGCCCAAGAAAGATGGCACATGGAGGATGTGCGTGGATTATCGGGCACTAAACAAAATCACGGTGAAAAATCGATACCCTCTCCCTCGCATTGATGATTTATTAGATCAATTAAAAAATGTTGTTTATTTCACCAAATTGGATTTGCGTAGTGGTTATCACCAGGTCAGAATTGCAGAGCAGGATGTGTGGAAAACCGCCTTCAAGACCAAACAAGGGTTGTTCGAATGGATGGTGATGCCATTCGGACTTTGCAACGCTCCAGCCACATTCATGAGGGTCATGAATGATCTTTTTAGGCCTTTCATTGATGACTTTGTCCTTGTGTATTTAGATGATATTCTTGTATTTAGTAGGACTTGGGAGGAACATGTATGCCATGTAATCAAAGTGCTTGATGTTTTAAAGAAAGAACAATTGTATGTAAAGTTGTCAAAGTGTGAGTTTGGGAAAACCTCTTTGGTTTACCTTGGTCATATTGTCGGTAATGGTCAATTAAAAATAGACCCCTCAAAAGTCGAGGTGATTGTAAATTGGCCTAAGCCCACCAATGTAACAGAGGTCCATAGTTTTTTAGGTGCAGTACAGTACTGGAGGAGGTTCATTGCCAACTTCTCCATTATTGCATCACCCTTACACACTCTGACAAGTATCAAACAAGCCTTTCAGTGGGGAGGAAAATAGCAGAAGGCCTTCGAAGCACTGAAAGAGAAAATCAGCACCGCACCAGTCCTGGCTTTACCCGATCTCCAGCAGCCTTTTGAGATCAAAACCGATGCCAGTGGGTACGCCATGGGAGCTGTACTTTTGCAGCAGAAGAAGCCGATTTGTTACCATTCGGAGAAGTTCTCCCAGGCTGTAATAAATTACCCCACTTATGACAAGGAATTGTATGCCTTGGTCCAAAGTGTGAAAAAGTGGAAACACTACCTGATCGGCAAGGAGACCATCATCCATACAGATCATCAGCCCTTGCAGTACCTTCAGTCACAGACCAAGCTACAACAATCTCGTCATTTTAGGTGGATGGGGTTCCTACAGCAATTTCATCTGGTAATAAAGTATAAGAAGGGCACTAGTAACAAAGTAGCAGACATGCTCTCTCGCCCTCCTATCGCTGCTTCTATTATTTTTCATAATGTGTCATTGTCTTTTGAAAGTTATGTTGAACAGTACACTAACGATGATGACTTTAAAGAAGTTTATGCAAAACTAACTCATGGTTCACAGGTGGACAACTATCATTTGCAGGGGAAGTTGTTGTATCACCTTGGTAAATTGTGCATACCCACAGCAGAAAGGGTACATGTAATTCGAGAGGCGCATACCTCTCTTGTGTCTGGTCACTTTGGTGTCGAAAAGACCTTATGTCATTTGCAAAGGTTTTGTTTTTGGCCCCATATGAAAAACATTGTAACCCGTTTTGTAAAGGGATGTGTGATGTGTTCTGTTTCAAAGCCCTCTAATAGAAAACTCGGGCTCTACACACCACTCCCTATTCCGGGTCGTCCATGGGAAAGTGTGTCGATGGATTTTGTAGGAGGTTTGCTTATGTCAAGAAAGGGTCACGACTATTTGTATGTTGTCGTCGACCGCTTTAGCAAAATGTGCATATTGATGCCTTATAAAAAGCAGGTCACTGCTAAGCAGACTGCTTGTCTTTTCTTTCAGTATGTTTGGGTCCACTTTGGGTTGCCCACGTCGATTGTGTCAGATCGAGACTCTCATTTCCTTGGAGAGTTTTGGACCAGCTTGTGGCGCATGATGGATACCAAGTTGAAGAGAAGCACGACATTCCATCCACAAACCGACGGACAGACAGAGGTCGTTAATCATACCGTGGTACACTTGTTGTGAGGCTATTGCAGCAAACATCCCAAGTTGTGGGATGAACACCTTCCATATGTGCAACACGCTTACAACTGAGCAGTGCACTCCTCTACGCAGCGTTCACCTTTTGAGACATGCTTTGGTTACTTACCAAAGGACCCTTTCGACATGATCTATGGAAGGGATGAAGATGCCAGTGGGCGTGATGACAGGGATAAAGCACAGCGGTTCATTCAGCGGATTCAGATGATTCACCAAGTAGTGCAAGAGCAGTTGGAGAAGAGTCAGGCCCGATATAAGGCCCGACATGATAAGCACCGAGTCGACCATCAATTTCAAGTTGGTGACAAAGTGTGGTTCCACATCAGCAAGGATCGAATGAAGGGAGAAGGCAAGAAATTGCGACCAATCCGGTATGGTCCCTTTACCATATTGGAAAAGATTGGGAATAATGCTTTCCGACTTGACTTGCTGGTATACATGCAGATGTACTCAGTTGTGAATGTTGAAAATCTAAAACTTTATGAACCCCCATTGATTATGGACACTGAGGAGGTAGGATCAGTTCCTACAGTGGATGACTTTGCACCAGAATATCTCGATGAACTGCCAGAGGACATCATTCTCGATCGAAGGACCAGGACTTCGCGACGAGGAGATGTGGAGTATCTCCATGTTGGTTTCAAAGGGATGCACCCAAGTAAAGCCAAATGGCTTGAAAAGGAGAAGGTGAGGGAGCAATTCCCTCACTTGCCTGTTGATTGATGAGGCTTTTGGGGTCCAAAAGCTCTTTAGTGGGGAGGAATGATCCAGGTGGATTAAACAGGTACAGTTACAAATGGCTTGAGTACAAGGCTCAAAAATCAAATTGTTTGAAAATCCTTCGAACCAATTTCAAGTTGTAGATCTCGAAATTCTGAATCCAACGGCGTAGACGGCACTCAATTCCGAGTCCGTATGAAGGAGTTAGGAGCAGTCAAAGTTCAGAGGTTGACTTGGTGATGTGGCAGACTAAGGAGGCAACAATTTTGCTGAAACCCGGCCATCGGATTCTGACCAACCTGGCCAGATTCCGAGCAAATTTGTGGGACCGTTAAATGCACTCCTTCGGTCATACCTCCTGGTTTGACAGCTACTGTCACCAAATATTGTAACCATTGTACTCATAGTACAACATCAACACACCTGCCATTGGAATGGAAAGCATTGGACTATTCAATACATATTCCCCCATGGTTTTCTTGATATTATGGCATTTTCCACAGAAATTTATAGTTCCTCCATTTGCAACCATCACTTGACATTCTGGTGTGAGGTATAGGAAACAATTCAATTCCTTGGATACCTTACAATGAATAAAATTATGGGTACTACCTGAATCAATCAATACTATTGCCTTTTTCTTCTTGATATGTAATTCTATCTTAAGAGTTTGAGGAGTCGTAATTCCTGCCAATGCATTACACGATATGGTCAGACTCATTTCTTCTTCTTCTTCTAGGGTTGGTTCCTGGTTTATATCCTCTTCTTTTGAAGTTTCTTGTTCATTTTCTTCCTTCTCTTCACAATATGTGTAAAATAATTTCTTCTTAGCACACTTATGACCTTTAGTGTATTTTCTATCACAAATGTAGCAAATTCATTTTTCTCTTTTTTCTTCGGATTTTTGTGGTGTCAACCTTGTAGGTTGTGGAAGCATAGGAGTAGAAACACTTCCATCTTTATAGATGTGAGTGGTAGGTTTCCTCATCTCTATAATTTTACATTCAATTTTTCTTGCCAACCTTAATTCCTTCTCCAATGAATCAGGTTCCCAAACGCGAACTTCATGTTGGATGTTATCCTTTAAAGTCCCTATAAAGACATCAATCCTATGTTGCTCTGGAATATCAGTTACCCTTATATCAAAATTTTGAAAGTCCTCAATGTGCTCCACCACTGAACCCTTTTGTTTGAGATTTATCAATTGGATAAAGAAGGTATTTCTCTTTGTATCCTCATAATGTGCTATCATTTCCTTCGTAAAAATTGGCCAAGTGACAATTTTTTTACGGTATAAAAGCCATTGATACCATACAAATGTATTTTTTTCTAAATGTAAAGTTGCAATGCGTACCTTTTGTGCATTTTTCACATTATTGAGATCAAAATATTTCTCCTTCTGTAGTATCCATGTTACGGGATCCTTTCCATCAAACTTCCTCATATCCATATTTGGAATATGGTGGTTCTTCAATCCAATATTAGAGTTTATGAAATCATGATTATCATTTATTTTCTTCTCATAATGAGTTTCCTCTACTGTCTTTTCTCCATTAGGAATCATTTCTTGTATCAACTTTGACAAACCTTCCTTCAAACCTTCCATGTATTCCTTCAAACCTTCCATTTTTTCTTCCATACCATTCTTCAAACCATCCATCATAGCATCCATACCTTTCTTCAAACCATCCATCTTAGCTTCCACGCTTTTCTTCAAAACATCCATTTCATTTTTTGTTCCTCTTTGCGAGAGAAAAATTTGGTGCACTTGCTCTTGTAATTTTGATATGTCATGTTGCATTTATTCATCTTCATGAGACATAGTAAAGCCTTCTAAAGGCTTAATGGGTGTTTAATTATTTTTATGGAGCATTTTAGAACCCAATACTGATATCTATTCTACAATATTCTCTTGGAATCAATTCAAATTGATTCTTCAAACAAGACTTATGAAATCTGGAATAGAAATACACACCTTTTCTTTATTTTGAGGAGCTCAATATTGAAATTGAATTATCTCTGTGATTTTAGATCTTCAATATCTGAAATTTGGCCCTATAGTAGAACTCTGAATCTTATTTCGAATGTCATAGGTCTGACCATATTTGGATTCTTCAAGAAAAAGTTATGCCCAATCTCCCACACTGACCTAATTATGAATTGTTTCAGTAGTGCAAACTTGTATGATGTTCCACGTGTCAATGTTTCCTCCTTAGGCTCTGAAATTGATACAACGAAAACTAAAGTCCGTGCAATTGCGGCCACTTTTTACATAATTCCAATCTGATGCTCAGAGAGAGATTTATGACAATTTTCCCACGGTCACCTCTCTGAGATGAAATTCGAGATCTTGAAAAATCCCTAACTTCCACTGATCATATCTCCACAAATATTGTGAACCAAGATATTAATTTTTTATGCGATGTTCCTTAGGATTTCAGCTTTTCTCTGTACAAATTTCAGCTTTTGAAACTTCGTAGAAATTTTTTTATAGCGAAACTTCCAAGATGACCTGTTTGGAGTAGTGAAACCCTAGAATCCAAACCTATGATACCAATTGTTATGAAACCATCTCCAAAAATAGAATAAAAGAGAGATAAACACCTTATAAATCAACCTCTTCGAGGGGGAAATGTCCAATACATTACATAAATGAGAAATTCTTGGATGATACAAATGAACAAAACCTCCTTCTATATATAGGAGTCCATGGGGTCACAATATAATCCTAGCTGACCTAACAATAATAATGTAAGGGCACAATAATAACAATATTGGGGTTACAGGGGTACAATAATAAAAATAAGGGGGTTACAATAACAATAATAAGGGACTATTCTAGTAATATAGGGACCTAACAGATGGGGAGAGAGAAAAAAAGAGGATTTTTTCATTGTAGTATCCCATGGGCCACAAGACTCACTTCTTCATAGTTACATTCATTTTCCATTGAGCAAAATAGATTAAATCACCCCAAATTTCCAAAAGGGTTTTCTCACAAAAGGGTTTCCAACGATCTATTTTGTATTCTTATGGTTATGACTGATTGTATATTTTTATGTTGTGTATATTTCACATTCTACATATTTCATGCATGAAATTGTAACTTAATAAATCTAGATGTCCAAGGAAAAATATTCCACATAGTATAGATTAAGATATTTAAGTATAGTTTTATTAGATATGTGGTGACAAACTTACAAGTGAAGTACCCATGGCCGTTTATATATCAAGAGATATGAGTGGATATAAGGCATCTCCTTCATCCTAATGGTTACAAATAAGTTGATCACAAAGAGGGGTAATTCACTCACATTATGCCTAGTATACATCCTGTAACTCTCATAGGTGTATATTATAGATTTATTATAGGAATGAAGCTTAAGCTTCAACTTACTCAAGTAATGCTCCATACATACCTTTCAAACTTAACTATTCAAAGTGGATTTGTATTTCACGAATTATATTTCAATTCCTCCTTTCGGTGTTCTAGGAATACAATAATACATTTTCTTCATTACTTGTTTGAAGGATCTTGACCTTGAGTGTTATGCAACTAGTTCACAAAACAAAATAAGAGATAGATCAAAAACATAGAAATCGGCCTCTTTGAGGAGGAAACCTCCTTTACATTACATAAATGAACAATTATTTGATGATACAAATGAAAAAAGCTACTTTCTATACATAGAAGTCTAAGGGGTCACAATATAATCAGAGCCTACATAAAAATAATAATGTAAGGGCACAACAATAAAAATAGTTGGCTTCTATGGGGTACAATAATAACAATATCAGCACTACATGGGCACACCAATAACAATAATGGGGCTAAACTAGGAATAAAATTAAGTGGTTACACTAGTATTATAGGGACCTACAATAACCCTCTCCTTCAAAAAATTGTTGTCCTTAATGCTTGAGTAGTTGTGGATTCTTCTGTGTAAAATTATCATCCTCCCATGTGGAATATTTAGTGGGTATATTCTTCCACTTGATGATATACTCTGAAATTGATCTATTTCATAGTTTTTGAGTTCATGTTTGCGTGATCACTTAAGGTTCCACTATGATTTTTACTTCCTTGTGAAGTTGTGGCAATATTGTTTGAACTGTAATTTTGTCACCTATAGCATTCTTTAAGCATGAAACATGGAAAATTTGGTGTACTTGGGAACATCCAGGAAGCTCCAATTTGTATTCCATAGTACCAATATTTTGTAACACCTTGTAAGGACAATAGTACTTTTGCAATAATTTATTATCCTTCTTATCTCATTTGAGGTAAATTTGTTTGTCTGGTTGTAGCCATCGAAATACCCATTTGTCGATATCAAAACTTCTTTCACTGCAATGTTGATATTCTTGTTCTTTCATTCGATTCTATGCCAAATTAAATTTATCCTTTAAGAGTTTGAGAACTTCGTTTTGATGCTCGATGTGATCTTCCGCTGCTTGAACCTTAGAATTTTCTCTTAAAAATGATTTTGATGTTTGAAACTCTAGTGAGCATAACTGTACAATTACGCCTCATTTTTCTTCCTTTAGAAGCTTTGTCATGCCATTACATATGATTATATTTCTTGATTTATCTATGATACCCCTAAATTCAAGTTCTTTTCCTTCCCAAAAAAAATTCAAGAAACATTCTGGAAAATTAAGACCTATCATTCCCAAATGTTGTAACTATTGAACTCCTAGCACAACATAAGAACCACCCATTGGAATGGAAAGAATTGGTTTATTCAATACATATTCCCCCATGGGTAGCTTGATAATAATGTATTTTCCAGAGAAATTTATATTTCCTCCATTTACAACCATCACTTGACACTAAGGTGTTGGATATAAGAATAAATTCCATTCCTTTCATATCTTACAATGAATAAAATTATGGGTATTACCTGAATCAATCAATGTTATTACCTTTTTATTATTGATATGCCCTTCTATATTGAGAGTTTTAGGGTTGACAATTCCTACCAATGCATTAAAATATATGGTCGGATTCATTTCTTCTTTTCGAAGGTCGATTCCTAGAGTATATACTCTTCTTTTGAAGTTTCTTGTTCCTTTTCTTCCTTCTCTTCACAATCTATGTAAAATAATTTCTTCTCATCACACTTATGACCTTTAGTGTATTTTCTGTCAGAACTGTAACAAATCCCTTTTGCTCCATTTTCTTCCAATTTTTGTCGTGTCAACCTTGTAGGTTGTGGAAGGCTAGGAGAAAAAATACTTCCATATTTATAGTTGTGAGTGGTGGGGTTCCTTGTTGCCATAATTTAGCTTTGAATTTTTCTTGCCAACCTGAATGCCTTCTCTAATGAATCAGATTTTGAAAGGTGGACCTCATGTTGGATTTTATCCTTTGAAGTCCCTGTGAATACATAAATATTATGCTCCGATGGAATATCATTTACCATTATATTCAAATTTTGGAAGTCCTCAATGTGCTCTGTCGTTGAACCATTTTGTTTGAGATTTATCAATTGGATAAAGAAGGTGTTTCTATTTACATCTTCATAATGTGCTATCATTTCCTCCATAAAAATTTACCAAGTGATAAGTGGTTTATGAGAAAAAAATCCATTGATACCATACAAAAGGGTTTGGTTATAAATATAAATTTTAAATGTGTACCTTTTGTGTGTGTTGCACATTATGGAGATCAAAATATTTCTCCATTTGTAGTATCCATGTTACCATATCATTGCAATAAACTTCCTCATATCGATATTTGGAATACAGTGCCTCTTCAATCCAACATTAGAGTTTATGAAATCATGATAAAAAAATATTTTTTTTCTCATCATGACTTTCATCTAATACCTTTTCACCATTAGGAATCATTTCATATAGAAACTTTTTCAAACCTTCCATATCCACTTTTAAACCCTTCTTCAAATATTCCATGTTTCCTTCAATTTTTTCTTCTATGCCATCCTTCAACCTTCCCATGTCTGATTTTAAACGATTATTCAAAACTTCCATGTTTGTTTTTAAACCATTCATTAAATCATCCATCTTAGATTCCATTTCATTTTTGGTAAGTCTTTGTGAGAGGCACATTTGTTACACTTGGTCTCGTAATTTTGATATATCATGTTCCATTTCTCCCTCTTCTTCATGCGTCATAGTAGAGTTTAATGGTTGCTTACTAGGCATTTTTTTTTTCTTGATTCAAGTCATTTTGGAATGAAAAAATTATATTCATGCTTAAGTATTCCCCTTGAATCACTTCAAATTGAGTTTTCAAACAAAACTTATGAATTTTTTTAAAAATATAAACACCTTTTTCTTTGCTTTGTAGGAGCTCGATATTGAATCTGTTGTATCTATGTATTTTAGGATCCCCAAGATTTGAAATTTTGTCCTCTAGTATCCCTATTAGTCTTCTTTCCAATTCCACATATCATAACTAATTTGGATTATTCAATATAAATCTATGGAAAATATCCCACAATGACCTAATTATGGACTTATTTAGTAGATTGAACTTGTATGACATGCCTTGTGTCACTATTTCAACCTTCGGCTCTGAAATTAATACACATGAAACTACAATCCATGAAATTTTGGTCACTTTTTACAGAATTCAAATCCAATGTTGGAAACGAATGTTATGACGACTTTCCCTTGGTCACCTGTTTCAGATGAAATTATGGAGCCTGCAAAAACCCTAACTTCCATGGATCATATATCTGAGAATATAGAAAACCAAGATTTGAAATTCGTACACACAGTTCAATGTCATCTTTTGAAGCTTCGTATAAAAAGAATTATAGCAATAATTCCAAGATTACATGTTTGAAAAAGAGAAACCCTAGAATCAAAAGGTATGACACCAAATTTTATGCAGCTAGCTCACAAAATAGAAGAAAATATAGATCAATGACTTAGAAATCAATCGCTTCGAGGGGGAAACCTCCTTTAAATTACATAAATGAACAGTTCTTTGATTATAAAAATGACAAATTCATATATAGGTGTCTAAGGGGTTACAATATAATGACAACCTACATAAAAATAATAATATAAGAGCACAACAATAACAACAGTGAGCTTCTATGGGATACAATAATAACAATATGGTGACTACATGGGCACAACCATAAAAATAAGGGAGCTACACTAACAATAACAATAAGGGGCTACACTAGTATTATAGCAACCTAACATTGAGAATTTGGTATCCTAGTATGGGAGTAACCAAATGACCTGTATATATGTAGAAAAGAACAGGGCTACCATGACATGGAAACATTACATCACCACTTCTTGTAATATATTGGGGATCTATATCAACTATGCAACCCTACTAAGGTTTAAGGAAAAAGGAGGATTCAACCAAGCACCAACTAAAGAAGCTTGTATTGTAACTATCACACATAGAATTTCATATAATTTGTAAAGTTCTTTTTCATTTCAAAATATAAAACCATCATGCCTATAGGACAATCTACTCAGTAGGTAAACATAGATGGTTTCCTTCATTGTTAAGACATCAATTTCAACATAAAAATATTCTCAAACATGAAAAAAAAAAATTATGACAAGAAGCATGTGTCAATATCACATCCAATGTCATACTTCAAAGCACAATACAAAAAAAGGCATAATATTCATTTATAATTTGAAATATGATTCAAAGTGCAAAGGAATAACCCACACACACAAACAATGAAACTTATCTAAAATTTTAACCTGTGACCCAAGCTAGGAAGGAGCATTTTCCACCCAACCATAGGCTCAACTACACATCAAACTCTCTATACATTTTGATCCTCTAGCAAGGCTATGATACCACAAGTGGAACTTCTCAACACTAAAATAACTTTCTAGATGAAGGGAAATCTCCTTTATAGACATAACATACTTATATAATCCTCCTTCCTATTAAGGCTAGTGTCTCCATGGTCTCCATATGCTTCTTAAGTTGTCCATAAGAAAATGAAATCCTTTCATTACTAGATAACCTCTTAGAAGTTTCCTTTTCTCTTGCTTCTCATGATAACATAAAATTTATTCGATCATGATCCCCTTAGATCAACTAGGTTCTAGAGCTCCTCTTTAAGGTTTTAAAAAGTGAAATCCAGCCTTTGTACATCTACCACTCACACACACACTCATAAATGACACTTCTCTAGATGGATTCAGGAAACCAACTCAAATTTTAATGACCAAAAATAACGTGGAATTAATTGCATTTATTAATAATAACTCTCTACTGATGAATTCATTTTTGTAAGAACTCATGTGTAACATTTCCAGAAAAATATCCCATCACCACTCATTACTAAAATCTTCGAATTTGAGATGGTTAGTTTCCCATACTTCCTATTAAAATATTTGAGGTCTTCTTAAACACCACCCGCCCTCTATTCTATGAATTTATTTATTCACTGTTGCTTTCATTGCGGAAAACACAGGTTAACATCTTCAATTTTATTTATGGAGCAAAGCTATAGGTGGGATTTCCTATAAATTTTTGAAATGGTTAATTCCTACAACCCGTTCACTCATTCCAAGCTATGGTATCATAGTGCATATTAGTGCCCATATTCTCACACAAATACTCAAAATATATCTCTAACAAGAAAATTAATTGCACGCATACTATTCTTTAGTTGTAAAATTTAAATCATTGCAATGATCGTGATTAATTAATTACAATAATACCAAGGGATAAGAATGGGATGTTACATTAGGAAGTTGATGTATCACTAGAGTAGTGGAGGTCCACATTCAATTTGTTGCATCATCTGCTCGGGTTAAGATTTTGGATCTTTATAGTTTTCTTCTTTTATGTTTTTTATATTTTATATTAAGAATAATTTCATCCTCTTATATCTCATAATAGTGTTCTTGCAAATAATAATGCCTATACATGCATTTCTTTATAAATAAAATATCATATTTAAAGATAAATCTACTATTTTTTCACATTATATTTTTTTTCTATTCTTTTTATTAATATAATTGGTATTTCATTACATGAGTATATTCTTTACCATAAATATATAATTTTTAGTCTATATCATTCTATATATATATGAAAAGGAATATGAATTTACATGTCAAACTTAAACAGTCATATCTCAAATGCACCATTTCAACTAGATGAGAGATTAAACAGCCACGATTAAAGAAAATCAAATGTTAAAAATTTAGCGCTATTATTTTATCCCAAAGAATTCATGGCATTCAAGTTATTCATAGCATCCCAATAGATGACATATTTTCCTCATAAGGTGTCAATTGACAAGAAAAACTTATTTTGATACTTCTTAACATTGAAGATGAAAAAATATGTTTCAACCTATAGAATACATATAAGCCTAGCTAATTATTTTTCATTATCAATAAACTTTTTGTGCATCACAAATCGGTCCATGGTTCAAGAGTTTGGTGGTAAAAATGGTGCATAAAGTCGGGAAAGTTGTAGAAAAGGTATGGAAATCGAGGGTGGGTTATTGGGTAATTTTAGAGGACTTATACATTTTAAAATTTTTAACTTATTTAATGCAATGTAATTTTAAAAAACTTTTAACTTACTTAATGCATTATCATTTTAAAAACCATCTCATGTTAAGATATTTTAAATATTGTAATTTATTTTTGAAAATATAGCAACATAATCAAGAAAGCACTACAAGAACCTATAATAATGTGAGTAGCATATGCATTCTTCAAATTAAGATAACATTTATACATGTTCCTTGAATTTATATATATACAAATGTGTTAAGTTCAAGACCACAATATTATTGTTGTAAAAATGTTGAGCAAATATCATCCTCTTTCTTTCACTGTACATTAATAAGGTTCCTTGAAATTATATATATATAAATGTGTTACGTTCAATACCACAATATGATTGTGGTTAAAATGTTGAGCAAATATCATCCTCCTTTTTTCACCACACATTAATAAGGCATAATTAAATCTGTTGTAGGGATGACAATAATTCAACAATAAAAAATGTATAAGTACACATAGGTGTGTAAAAATACTCAATGAAAGATCTATGTTACTCAAATCACGTATGGACTAAGTAATTGTAATTATTAGCAAAGAAGTCATACCTCTGTAGCTCATAACATATCATAAACAGAAAGAATACAATTGTGAGAGCTGAGATACACCAAACAAATTGATTAATTCATTCAAGACAACAACATTTTTTGGCAACCTCATATTTTCATTACGTTAACAAAGACAAATTTTAATATTGTGTACTCATATATTACTTACTGGATATAATCCTAATTAAAATAAATACATTTATACTATAGAATATTATGTTTTATTAGGTTTTAAAAGAGTAATACTCAATTAGTTTTTTCAATATGAAATTTATATTACTAAATAACTGTATAGTTGGCCTACTAATGAGACTAGAGTAAAATATATTCTTGACTACACATTTAACCAAACATGCCATAAGGTTTTTGTGTCTCTCATATCTCTTATACAGATCTACCAAATCAACATTGTTATCACTGCTAGTTCTTCTTCTTCCTTTTTTCATATAGCTACTTAGGCCAAATAGTAATTTTTATATGCGAGTTAGGTTTGTAGCTTCAGAGTAATACTTATAATATAAGAAATATATATATATATATATATATATATATATATATATATATATATATATATATAATTTTAGACATAATTACATTAAGGATTAGTATGTATTAGTTCTTTCTCTCTTCTTAATTAGAATAGCTTATATCTTGTCCACAAGGTCTTGGATAGATGGTGATAGGTTGTTATGTTAAGGCACTCCTTGATGTGAAGTCATAGGTTAGATATATTGATAAATTCTAATTTAGCAAAAATCTAAGGATTTGGATCTAATAGTGGATAGTGAGAAGATTTTCACCATTTTGAAATGTGCAATTTTGTTGTGGGTTTCTTATCATAGAAAAAATGAGGAAACCTTGATGTTGCTATAAAACTAGCAATAATAATTAAAGGGATTATATTAATAGTCTTTAGACCATATACATATAAGTGTATGAAAACCTATTTCATGTGGTTTCTTTTCTACTTGTGATGTCAATATACCTATGTATAAAAGGTTAAAGAGGGATAGTAAATTTATTGTGAGGAGAGTCTATTACTTAATGTAAAACCCATAATTACAAATTTTGATGAATCATAACCAGAGGGATTATATTAATAATCTTTAGACCATATACATATAAGTGTATGAAAACCTATTTCATTTGGTTTGTTTTCTACTTGTATGATGTCAATATGTTTATGTATAAAAGGTTAAAGAGAGATATTAACTTTATTATTAAGAGAGTCTATTACTTAATGTAAAAACCATAATTACAAATGTTGATGACATTTTTTATTTGTTTAAACAATTATGATAAAATTATGAGATATCAATTTGTGCATAAACTTATGGATTTAAGACATACATTTTACAATTTAACAAAAACTCATAATATTAACAAATTTGACATTATCTTATATCAATGTGTAAAATTAATATGAAATAATAATAAAAAATGTAAAAATATTATTTCATTTAATTTTAATTTTAATTTATATATAAAAAGGTCATCTTTTCTTTTAATATAAATTTAACTTCAATTTTTTTTATAAAGAAAAAAAAATATAAAAATTAATCTCATTAAGACTAACTTCCCTATACATAATAAACATGGGCATGAACTAACCTTCCATCACTAGATACACATTTACCACTACCTCACTAATGGTAGCTAAATGGGAGCTCATTTCTCTATAGACTAGATCTTCCTTCATTATACTTGCTAGGCCATGGCCATGGGAATAGTGTATGTACTGTATTTCACTATGAGTTGTGAGACTTAAAATTATTGTAATAAGTATAGCATTTTAACAATATTCCTAATGACAACTTTATATTTTATAATATGAGATAAAGAGTATTAATTTGAATCATTCTTAACTTAATTTAAATTAATGTATTTTTAAAATATAATTTATTAATGAAAAATTATTAAAATGAAAAGAAAAAATTAAAAAAAAATTGTTTAATATATTTATTGATGTATTAACATATTAATCTTATAACTATATTTAATTGTACTAAGATGAAGAAAAATTGTTTAACCTGTTTATTTATGTATTATAATAATAATTTTATAACTCTATTTAATTGAATTTGAAGCATTCTCAGATGACTATCTAGTCATATATGAAAACAATTCATTTTGAATAACATTATACTTACAAACAAAGTTGTTCTCGCTATCATAAACCTGACCAATAATGAGGAAAGGACTTTTTCTATTATTTTTTAGATTGATGTCGATTTTTATAAAGTTATGGACAGAAATCATATTCATATTATATCATAAATTCGTGGTTTGAAAGGAAAGCTGAACTATAGTGAAATATGTAAGTATCTGATCGTATCATTCTACTTTTAAAATTATCTTTTCATATAAGACATGCTTATCCCACGCACAAGCCACCAACATTTCTTTATTAACTCTTGTTCACATCGAACGATTAGATGTATCACTTTAATATTACATGTACCTAACCTTACCCAATATTTTGAAAATATATAACTTTAATTAATACATGAACTTATTGTCACTCTATATTACATGTACCTAACTTTACCAAATAGTTTGAAAATGTATAACTCTAATTAATACATGAACTTATTATATAATTCGTAGAAATACTTAATAAACACCAAAACCTAAGTCATATATCCTACTTCTAGTGGCTTATCCTTGCAAAAGAAAATGTACTGAAAGCCCATACACAATCCATAAAGCACAGTCATATCAATTTACAGTCTTCTATGACATGGCAAACCAATTAAGTACTCAAAGGGTGAAGTAGTAATCAGAGACCAAACGTTCTGAACAAGCCATGGAGAACTTGTCCAACCCTTCATCTCAAACCTTGTCTTGTCATACCTAATGTGGTTGGGAGAGGCTGTCCCATCCTAACAAACCCTGTCCTTTCAGATCTAACCTTAAGAACTCAATCTTCCACTTTAATTTTGTAGGGTTTCTTACGTCTGCAACTACATTAGAGAGCATCCATTCAGCTACCATTTGAGTATTCATCTATACTACGTCTCTTATTTCGCTCCCATTACAACTAGAGTGACAAGAGTGACTTCTATGTTACAACTAGAGTGACAAGTTACACTGAGTATTCATCTATGCTGCATCTCTTATTTTGCTCCCATTACAGATGCGAAGACTTCCATGTACAACAAGAGAGACAAGTTAAGAACCGTGTTGTCTACGGAAGCTTCAATTTAGCGAGGAGAACAAAAAAAAATCATAAGATTTTAAGAAAAGAAAATGATAGTAATAGTGTTTGAATCTTGTTTTGTCTTTATGGTGAATTTGGTGTTTTAATTTTTTTTTAAATAGTAAAAAAGAATTGAATACCATCAAAACCCTCGCGCCACTCAAAATCTTAAAACTTCACAATTATTACAGGGTTTTCCAATTCCTTATATTTTACCAAAATCATGTTAGAATTTCCATTATTTAAAAGCGAAATAAGAATTACATAACTAATATTACAAACAAAATACCATACAACATCAATAAAACAATCATAAAAACTTTCTTGTATATTTAGTACAACTGAGAGAAAATGGATCTTGAAATTTCATCCAGTGATGTCAAATCACTCCAACTTACTAACTCTTATCCAGTTACAACTCTTATCCAGTTACAAGATTTTTCAGAGCTGCCACGATTATAACGATGGATTTACAATATGGAGGAAGTGATTGTACAGAGAGGCGGTTTTTTACAGACCTTGTATGGAGAACAGTGTAAAACGTATCCATTCTTGCCTTGAGTCATTCTTGCCATTAGCCATGTTTATATGGCTAAAGAGATAAAATTAAAAGCAGAAATATATTATTATCATATATATATATATATATATAAATCACTAATCACTAAGGTAGCTTTATCATACCTCTGGATTTGTCAGGTTCAGTCGAAGAATAAAATCTCTCCCCATATAAACTTTTTTCTCAAATTTTTCACTATCCAAAGCTTTTCATTATAAAAGCTTTTTGAATAAAGATTTATTCTTTCTCCAAAGCTTTTTTAATAAAGATTTATTCCTTCTTTGCACTGGATAACTTTAATGTTAAAATAGATATGCTCTTCTCTGATAAAAATTTTGACCCTTCTTTGCACTTAACAACCATGAGAATTAAAATATATTAGGCTAACCATAATTTCAGATTCTGGAAGTTGCAGCTACGATGGACATTTTTCGGTTTTAGCAATAAATGTCGGCTTCTCCTCACCCGCCATGATCACAACAACTGTCTCATTTATTTCACCACACTCAATAGTTGATTCAGTGCCATTCCCTGCGATCACGTTATTCTCTTCTGAAGGGCTGCGAGAGTCCCTCCAGCAGGAACAAACCAGAAGGAAGAACGCAAAAACTATTAAAGCAATAACGGAACCCGCTGCGCCCAAGATATATGGAGCTGGGGTTTTCCATACCGGAGTGTCGAACCGTTGAGGAGGCGCCGTACTATTTCTCATAGCCTTCAGTTACGCAATTTCTCATAACCCGATTTTCTCAATAGGGTTTTAATTGTAGCTAAGCCTCATAACCTGTAAAGAGGGGATAGGATATACATATATACGTCAGCGAGTAAGCAAAATTGATTGCTATATTGATGCCGAACTTTGGAAATACTGCTTGTGAGGTGGAAATATAAGTTCATATCACATGGGTAGTATGAATCAAGAGAAACATATTTTAATTTCGTGATAAGCAACCATGGGTAACCACTTTATTATTTTGCTGGAGTGAAGCAAATAAATCCGTGCACGCTGTAAGCATAAAAGAGTGTCAATGCTCTGCAGAATTTGATCCTGTAAATATTCACCAAGGATTCCATGTCTCCAAACGTTATGACATTGATCCTGATATAGGTAAGACTGGCCCAGTTTATGATTATTAAATTATCTTCTGTGGTTCGTGGGTCAATTAATCAACCCATATTTCTAATAGATGGTGGGTCTCTTTGTTGAATTAGGTGTAATGGAGTGTGGGGGCTGACTTACCTGTGGCTTAATCAGATATGGCCCATATTAAGATTCTATATGGTTTTAGGTTTTAATTAATGTAGAAAAGGAAACGATTTGACATCCTCTTGTAAACTGCACCTGGATCCTGGCCCATGCTAAGATTTTCAGGGGTTCTAATTACTTTAGTAAAGCAGATGACCCGACATCCTTTTGTAAGTTGCACCTAAACCGGGATCTTTTGTACGGTCGTTCGGATTGTTTCTTGGCTAAAGGTAAATATCAGGTGCCTAATCATTACCAATGCCAAATAAAGTTTTGAATTATTGTTTGGTGTCTAATCATTACCAATGGTAAATTGAGATTCGAATTATTATGGAATGATTAGTAAGGTTGTAGAATGGTAACTAACAGAGTAATGAATTGTCGAATGTGATATAAAGAGACGACCAAGATTCAAATGGGCTAAACTTGACACTTTTATATAATAAATAATATTGTAGAATGGTAAATATATAATAATGAATTGTTGAATAAGATACAAAGAAAGGATCAAGATTCAAAATGCGTAAACCGAAGACATCTTTTTGCAATTGCTTGAACTATTACATGCATATAATAAATAACATTGTAGAATAGTAACTATATAGTAATGAATGGTTGAATAGGATATAAGGAGAGGATCAACATTCAAATTGGGTAATAAAACATTGAATAAGATACAAAGAAAGGATCAAGATTCAAATCGGGTAAACACGGACATTTTTTGCAATTGCTTAAATTATTACATGTATATAATAAATAACATTGTAGAATGGTAACTATATAGTAATGAATTGTTGAATAGGATACCAGGAGACGATCAAGATTCAAATTCCTTAAAAATTTGAATTTTTTTTTGCAAGGGCTTAAATTATAATGTGTATGATAAGAATCAACACATGTTGATATGATGTTTTTTTTACTATTATAAATAATGTAGTATATTTCATGGAGGTTAAATCTATAATTTTTACTTGATAATTACTAATAATCAAATTAAAATTCTCGAAAGGTTATTATGAAATAGATGTGTCCATAAAATTTTGTATTCATAAATTGTAAATGAGTTGGTTTATGTACGGTTTAATCTCTATCAATTATGGTTGAGAATAGAAAATAAGCTTAGTGATCCCAAATAACTTCCAAAAAGAACCTAAATTCTTTGAATATATTTCCAAAGCTCTCAATAACTCAAAAACATGTTCAAATCACATCATGGAAATCACTAATGAAATCTATATCAATATTACAACAAAATTAAAATATTAAAATAACATACAATTGGTGGTTGTCCTTTCACAAAGACAAGTGAGCATTATTGTCACTTATAAAAGTATAATATTTTGTGTGAATTTAGATTTCTATTATTCTTATTGGAATAGGAATTCTAGAACTTTAATTGAATACTCAAAAAATGGTAAGGAATCAACCTCCACAAAATATTCTAGAATAGATGTAAAAATAGATATGTCATTTCTACTCTTGTATTTAAAGTGATTAATTAAAAGGAAAGCCCTATGAACATGAGTTAAGGTTTTTTGGGCATGTAGTATTTGAAATCCATGGTATTGAACATTCTATTGTAACAAATTTTATTTACATGGTAAAGTGGGGGCGAATATCCATGGTTGAAAATAGTTCAACATGTTTTTTGAATTATCTATATGCTTAATTTATGTATTAATTCTTTTTATCCATGTTAAATCTTGATCTACTAAGTAGTGATGCAACCAAAGGGCCACAAATACTCACAATTGTAGAAACTTCAACTGTCGGCACATTTCAAAGATTATTACTCGTTAAAAGAGTATATGCACACGGATTGTGGCTTTATGACCCACACAAAATGGAACAATCGCAGCAGAGTTGTACTTCACCACTTTTATAATTTACCTCTCCCTAGATCCTCATCTTTAACATCTTTCGCGATATTGCGATTTCACAACTCGTAACGAACTCCATGTCGCAAATTTTAACATTCAACAATAAACGTATCCCCTATCCTGCGCAATATGAAATCACATCGCATCGCATCAAAAATAACTTACCACGCGATATATTAACGCTAAAACTAAAATCTTTGGTTTGCGAAATTTCTCTAGGTGTGATTTAATCTCCACCGTTGATCTCACCCAAATCTAACGATTCCAATATGCCCTTGCTCATCGATTTCGCATCGCAACATAAATAGCTTCCCTGCGAAGTCTTAACATGTAACTAAAGAATCGTCGATTGCGATGTGCGTTTGGTTGCTCCGCCGACACGTGGCTCCTCTTCACAACTTCCCCAACTTAACTTGTGAACACAATCTCTGTCATTTATCTTCGATGCTGATCTTTGATATTTAATCCTCACCGTCCCTTCTCTTCCTTTGGAAATCTTTTAAAGACTTTGTTTCCTTAGTCTTTTCTCTTTTTTCTTTGACCGCCACTGCTCTACGTCTATGTTTTCTTCATGCTATCCTTCCTAAGATTGTTTGGTATTTTTAATGTGCTAAATCTCTCTTGAGATTTGTTTATTTATTCTGACTTGGAATTTTCACGCTTGTCGCACACCTTGCACATTGCCTCAATCTCGAATACAGAACGCCCCTCTATATTACTTCTCCGAATCTAGAATTTTGATTTGTTTCTCCTTCTGGATCTGCACACAATTTTTAATCGCTCTCAGCTAGAATCACACATGATTCTACCTAGCCCTTTAATCCTCTATCACTCAAAAGACTTATTCATTCAATTTGAATTCATTTCAGGGAATTATTACACATACATCAAATTTGTTCCATTATGGATCACTTCGGCCATAATAGAAATAATGCACAGTCGCAAGGAAATTTAATTTCTTCATTAAAAAATAGTTGTACATATACAATAACAAAACCTGCTCACAATATAGCTTTGGCCTACTTCTCTCTCTGCATGGCATTCTCTTCCTACAGAGAACCCTCTCTGTCTCTCGGCTCTCGCCTCTCTCTTTTGGTCTGATCTTCTTTATTTAATTTGGCCTCCTTTTTCTTCGACCTTACCATTTAATTTATAACACAATTCAGAACTTCTCTAGCTCATACAACTAACTCCTACATATCAGAAACTAACTACAATTTCTAGAAAACCATACTTAACTCTATCTATGACTCATTCACTAATTTCTCGAGTCATCCCTCCATCTCAGGGATTTGTTACATAGCTCATTATGACTAATATTCATTTAGTTAGAATCCACTGACTGTATGCTTATTCACTAACTAAATAATTTTACACAGGATTTACAATGTCCTTTTTACAATAGTTCCTCCTTGGATAAATGTCAAGACCCTAAGGTTTGATTTTTTCTTTGACTTTTGACTTAGAGTAGATGCTCCTGCATCAGACTCCCCAGGTGAAAATAAACATGATCTTTGTATCATGTGCCTTTAATAGTTGTCATCTTGGATCCCAAAGTATGTTCTATAGTTTCTCTTTTGTTGTTGTTGTTGTTCTCTAGGTCTCCATATTTTATGTTGTATTGCCCCATTGGCTATGCTATCACATTCTTCTGATGTATTTTTTTTGTTTTTTCTGCTTAGCATCCTTGTTTTTGTTTTCTTCTCAGACACCTTCACCATCAACCTTATTATTCTTTCAATCTCCATGTCTATTTTATCTTCTAAATGGTAGTCACTCTACCAATTGTCTTCAAACTGTTGTTTGTTATCTTCTCTTTGAAGTTTTTGGATTCTTACTACCACCCTTACATCCTTACCCTCTTGTTGCTTCTAAACTTTCATCTCATCTCCAAACAAACTTTGTTCAATATCTTTAATAAAAACATCATCAATATGTTGTTCAACATATATTTATTCCAATTCCTTGACAACCTTTAGTGATTGTTCTTAGCTTATTTGACTAATCCTGGTAGTCAGTTCAACTTTATTCAGTTCTAAGACTGATTCCTCTTTAGCATGAGACATGTCTGCCTCACCTTTTCCCAATTTCATTTGTACATTCAGAATATTCATTCTCTAACTTGTTAGTCTATCCTCCAAAATACTTAGCTCATGCCAAAAATCTATCATCTCACTTGGAACTTCTTCCAAATACTCTATACAATCCTCACTATCTCCTTCTTTGTCACAAGTTCAATTTTTTGGTGACACTATTTTTTCATTCTTCATCAGAATAAAATTTTGATCCTCTATATCTGTGAGAGCTTTAGATGTTTTTCCAATAGACTTCTCTTAGCCAATAAAATAAGCCAATCCCTCCTTGTCCTCAACAGTAATAGGTTCCTTCATATGAGACATAACTATCTCACCTTCCTTGGAGATACTTTCTTCACTAAGCAAGGAATTTATGAACTCCTATTGCTGGAATAACTCAACTTCATATTCATCTGAAATATAGTCATCATCGTACTTTTCTTGACAATTCTCAACTGCATTCAAGACAATTCCAAGAGATGGATTTCCTTCTGCAACACCTGCAAAGACAGTCAAATTATCAATCTGAAAATCACAATACCTAATGGTCTCATTTGATGATCTAGTCTCAAAATCTTCCTCTTTCTTTTCTAAGTCCTCTGAATGACTCAGAAAATATTCAATGCTCTTCTTATCATCCTGCTCAAGCCCTTCACCTAGTTTCTTGATACCCTTCTCCACCTTTTCTTGCTTTTGGTCATCATTCTGAGCCAAAATTCCTCTTCTTTCAGTCCTTACAACATGTTGAAAAGCTGTTAGCTCCCTGTAATCAGCAAGATTGACGAAAGTCCAGTCACAGGGAGAAACATCATTTCAACCACTTTGGGATTCTAGGATCTAGCTCTCCTGAATCCGGAGAGGGATCTCTCCACTAAGTGCAAAGATGGATTTGTCTTTGAAGTTTGGGGTAACAATCTTAGGCTAGTTATGAAGGCCAAGGGTTTTGGTTTTTTTTTGGATGGTTGAGCATGATTATTGTTTGAGGTGGAAAGTTCTAAATGTAAAGAGTTTTAAAGGCGATAAGTTGCAAGAAGATAGAAAAATATTTGGCCAGGAAGATAGATAATTGCAGGTTTTAGTCCATTGGGCTATGGGGTCATAATAGGGTTTAATTGGAACAAAAAGAGGCAAGAGTGGTCCATGGGGAAAGTCATCTATGTCTAAGGATCTCTTTGAAGATTGATTTATGGAATGAAATGATACAACAAGAAGGAAAATTAAACAGATGCAGAACAAAGAGCAGCCCAGGATCAGGTAAGTACTTTTAAACTAGCCAGCCTTTGACAAACACTTAAGAAGAACATAAAAGCAAACTAGGATCTGGTAAGTACTTTTAAACTAGCCAGCCTTTGATGCACTTTCGATAGAAAAAAATTTAAAAAAAAGGGGAAACTTGAAGGCAACTATTGGAGTAGAAAGTAGCGGGTCGGGCTCACCAAAAATCCTCTCCTAACTCTGCTTTACTTGGTTACTTTCAAGACAGAAGAAAAGATAACACAGAATGGCCTAAGATCTGGTAAGTACTTCTAAACTAGCCAGCTTTTAACACATTCCAAGGGAAACATCGAGATAGCCTTTGGGGATAAGACTAGGACCAGGGCACACCATATCTTCCATAGTTCATCTCTACTTAACTAGTAATGAACATAGATTTCGAGAATAATATTCAGCTAAGACAATAAGACGAGGGAACACTAGCATTCCTATGCTTAAACTGAATTAAATCATTCCCAAATAGCACAAATTGGAAGAAAACATTCAGATAAAAGTTTTTAGTCAGAGAAGGGTACTGATATACAGTAGGTCCTAACTCTATTCATGCTGTTATTTATAAGAGAAGATGAAACACAGTGAAAACAGAAACAAAAAGACAAGTTACAATAAGAAAAACATCACCGTCAACATAGACCAGGATCCCATAAATCATCTTGTATTGATGCTCCAAACCAGCTAGAGCTTTAAGTCCAATGCTTTAGTTTAGCAACCATCTACACATCTCAGCCTAACCTATCTACCACCAGCATAGCTCCAAGGGCCCGTGAACACTACTTACAGATAGAAGTCTCGAGCTCAATTACGTTTCAATGTTCTACAACCAACCCCTCATTCATCTTATACAGGAGTATATATAGAAGGATGAGGAGGTGAGATCTGATAAAATATCTCAAAAACTAATTAATACAGACTTAAATGGCTTCTCAGCCTTTGAGAGGCTCAATAAAGAAGCTTACATAGGTGTCTTCTGTACTAAATGATTTACATAAATATTAAAATCGGTGGGATCTTTTTTTGACCTTCAAGGCTCTGTGTGATGTCGAGGTTACTCTACTGATATTTTTTCATCGATTTGCCTTCAGAATTTATCCTCTGGTTGTGTTGTGAGGTAGATATTTGGTCTTGATCAATAACTCTGGCCCCTGATTGAATACTTTGAGGCACAGGTGGCATTTCGGTAGCTGGGAGGAATCAATTTGCCTCAGATGTGGTGGTGGAGACTTTCTGTTGATAAAACACTTAATATTTTCTTTAAACTGTGTTTTAATTGGGGATTAGGCTTTTGATAATCATTCCTAGCCGTGATCCCCGCAAATCTGTCTTCAATCTTCTTTCTTGGTACATTTTTGTCTTCGACACTGATACTCTCTGACTGTGCTTGATTTACTGTGTTTTTCTAGTATGCAGGCCTGCGCAGGGGTGATATGGCATAAATGCCTCATGAAACATTGATGAAACGTGAAGTTTAAACCCTGCGATTTATTTTCCTTGGTGAATCAAAGGTAGGAGGATCGTCACCATCTGCCTTCGAAATTTCTTGAGTTATGGTGGAAAAACCATTAAAACCCTGCAAAATAAAAAAAACTATTATAAAATCCTGCATGTATAAGTTCGCTGCTTCAGAAGGTACGTGGAGGAAGTGTGGTCATTGGATGGCATCATCCAACGGTCGAGATTAATCGAGAGAAGTCAAAGAGAAGGCGGAAGAAGGAATATGAATTGGAGCCGTTGATTGAGCAAAGATCGATGGTCGGGAGTGGAGGTGAAAAGTCAAAGCGAAGGAATCAGGGCGATGAATGGTGGGCCGTCGATCTGCAGATCAGATCGATGGTGGAGATATTTTTAAATGCCGCGTCATAGCCTGGTTAACGGTCGGGCTTTTTTGTCGAGCAATCGTCGTCCGATGGGCGGCCTCAGATCGGACGACGCACATCAATGTCGCGCTGGGTCCACATCTAATATTTAACGTGCGATGAGCGGCAGTTTTCTGAACAGTGCACAAGACACATGTCGGGCGGTGTATGGAATCGCTGTCGATCGGGAAAAAACCGCCCTCTGCTTGAAGGCGGTGCGATGGATACCACCCGGTTTTGGAATGGTGAGTGGTTGGCAGGGACCACTAACTGCGATGGATTGCACGCTGTCAATTTGCAGATCAGATCGATGGTGGAGATTGATTTGGAATTTTGCACCGGCGGAAACGTTATTTCATAATAAATTCGACAAATTTAAATAAAACTAAGGTTTAGACTTTGGGGGCGAGAGGTTAATTTTCGATATGGTTTGGCACCCGTCTGCGGGGCCTTTGGGCATATGGGAGATAATAAGACCGAGGGTTAAAGTACAGGTCTAATCGACATCGGGTGACGTGATAAGCACCTGAAGGGTTGGCGCTCAGTTCTAGCACCAATACGCATGGAGGGGAGGATTAAAGACTTAGTCCAAGGGGGATTAAGTCCATAATATATATAAAATATGCATTTTAATGGTTTTTCAATGGTTTTCAAAGGAATTTGAGAGTTTCGATAAGGCTAAGATGGAGTCTTAAAACCTTATCAAGGGATTTTGAATAAAGGGAAGAGGAGAAAAACATGAAAATGAGGGATCTTGTGGGGAAACAGGAGAGAACAAGAGGTTAGTTTTGGAAAAGGGGGAAAGGGGAAAAGGGTCGTTGCAGCAGTACTCTTTCTTGGGAATCAGCAGGATTTCTGAGTGTAGAGTGGGCACAAAAGTGAAGATGGGACAGAGACATGAGGCCTTTAAGAGTGTTCAAGAGCCAACACTTTTTAGCAATAAAATTTGTTCCTTGAAGGCTCAAAAAAGTTTTAGCCACCTTTTGCTGTAACAAAGTTATAGGTGGCTAACAGTGGCTCCACTTGGGGATGGTGCCTTCTTGAAGGCATCAAGAACTTCAGACTTGCATTCTCTGGGAGGCTGACCTGTGCCACATCCTTTGTGTTCTCTAGCAGGCTGACCCATGTCTTATCCATTGGGATGCCCATCCTTTGCTGGGATGATCTTGCTCTGAAAACATATTAGCAACCATAAAAAAAATGGATCTTTCATCAACAAACTTTCTACCTACCCAATCCTACAGATATAACACTTTTTATTCATTAGAGTGCACTTGGATTGGCAAACTCTTTTCAAAATATTTTATTCTTTTGAAAGTAGCATAAAACTAATCTAATTCTACTCCTTATTTCTCCCTGAACTCAGATTAAACAGTTGAGTTCAGATGCTTCTCTACCTATTCTACCACCTGTTGGGATTAAACTGTCCAACAGAATTTTTTTCTCTAAATTCTACAACAGAAATTTAAAAACATTCAAGTCAGGATTGAATAGTCTAACTTGATGCTGGTCTATGGCATAGAAACAGGCTGCACATAGAAATTATTTTGCACAAAATTTAAAACTAAAATTGAAGGCTTGAGATCTGAAAGTTCAAAGTACTGCCTTCTCTTTTTACAGCTCTATTTTGACTTTTGTTTTGAGCTGTGTTTCCTTTGCTAATTGGTTCAGATTTTGAGCTAATTAGAACCAGATTTACATGTTTCTTGACTTAGAATTTGAGACAGATTTGAGTCATTCTCTTTGGAAACCTTAGGTTCAGATTTTGAGCATGTTTGAACCTTTAATTTTTATTCTAAACTATCTACTGATAAGCCAAGATTAAACAGTTTGGCAAATCGAATTCACTATCCTATCAGCAGAAAATTTAAAGCTTATTAGTCAAGATTAAGCTGTTTGACTAACTATAAATGTGTTCTTCAGGAGTGGCATTTGATATTTCACACTTTCATATGTGTTTCTCTTTTTTGGTATGGGGCTATACCTTTCTTGTTTTCACAATCTGCCCTCTTTTCTCTTTTCATTGTTTTTGTATTTTTCTTTTTCTTTCAAAGCAGAAAACAACAACTAACTAAATGCTCAAGGCTGAGCTTTATTGAGATTCCTATCTAATCTATTCTAAACATGGAGTATTTACATATTCACATGATACAAAAGTGCCAATGTAGGAAGCTGAGTAATGTCAAGAAGAAGAAGAAACTTTGGTTGCTTGTCAGAGGTATCCATAGTATATCTTGAAGATTAATCTTTAATACCAAGACTATCATAGGAGGTGACATCTTTTCATGTATCTGGCTCTTGCAAAGGATCACAGCTTGATAATTTGAGCCAGTTGGGATTTCCACACACTCTTCCATAGGATCAACAAATAAAAGATGAAGATTCTCTTCTTTTTGGTCCTCCATGTCTGGTAGTTTGCCTACTTCTAAGACTTTAGTTTTGAGGAGCATATCTTCAAAAAGTTTCTTGGAAGCTTCATCACTCTTAATAGGAAAGGAAGAATATTCTTCTTGAGAAGATGGTATATCCTCAGTAGGACAGTCTTCTATTTTTTTCTCTCCCTCTTCTTCATCATCATCTGAACTGGAGGACTCATCATATTTGGCAGTGTTGTCCTCCTATAGCCCTGGTAAGCTCTGGTTTAGTGGACTGTACTCTACGAGGAGGTTATTATATTCTTCAGCAGTGCTATGGTCAATTGCTTCCTCTTTTTCAAGAGAAGGCTCCTTGATTTCAACTTGCTCAAAAATTTCTTTGTTTCTTTCTTCCTCATCCTTTAAGCCGAAATTCTGCTGAGTCCCAATCACATGGAAATTATTACTGATGAACTAAAATGAAACAGAGAAAATATCGAATGGATCTTGACTCACTTCTAGACTTTGAAAACTTTCATCATCAGTATCATAAATACTCTGCACTGGCTCATTAATTCTTTGAAGGAACTGATCTTCCTCCCAAAAATCTGCTAATGATGATCCTGCAAAATTAATCTTTGTTTAGGAAGCATCATCACTAGATAGATCAAAGTTAGGAGAATCACGAATATAAGTAATACTACCAATCAAACATACCAGGTTATCAACAGGTCCTTCTTCATTTTGATCTACAAAAGAACTTTCTAAATATCTACAACAAATTTCTCTATGTAAATGGGCAAGAGTGTTTGTTTTGCAGAAAGTTTCAGAGGCTGAATGTTTATAAATAGTTAGATCTATCTCTTTTTATGTCAAAGGGAAGGATGTTTCTACGTTCCTTTGAACAAGAGTACAGCAGTTCTCTGTCTCTTGCGAAGACTGATTTTGAGGCTAGATGTCTTCTTGAGCCTCGGCTATAAGGGATGATGAATCAATATTTGAGTTTTCAAGGATATCTTGAGGAATGTTCTTTACTGCTTGAATCATCTCTTCCTCAACTGATTCATCTATGTTCTTAAAATTTTTCAATAGGATATTAAACTCATGAATGGTTGTTAAAGAATCTTCAGGATGCATCTCTTTCAAAGCTTCCTCATTATCTATAATGTGTTGGGTGATGTTTTGTGATGGATCATAATATATTGCACCCAATGATAATGATGTAGTGTTTTCTTTATAGTTCTCATAGAACACATATTCAAGGTCTCTTAAAGAAAACAAACTACTAGATCTTAAGCATTCATACCAATCCCTAGCTTTTCCTTCTAATGTTAACATGAACATTTTCGTTAGGCAGTCTTCATGCCATTCAATTTTCAACCTCCATACATGTATA
Organism: Pinus albicaulis; assembly: GCA_034641835.2. NCBI lineage: Eukaryota > Viridiplantae > Streptophyta > Pinopsida > Pinales > Pinaceae > Pinus > Pinus albicaulis. The sequence continues at coordinate 1,403,486,155 of CM076582.1, forward strand.
TGAAATTTGATGAGATGTAATAGACGGTCGTCAAACTTTTCACCTTGAAAAACAGGAAGGCTGTAATCCAAATTAACCTGGGGCATCTTATGTGGAAACCCAGGGATATGATCTCTACTCATTGGGGCATATCTTCATTGTATTCTTGGAATCATTTTTGTAAATAAGGAAAGAGGTCACTGTGTCTGGTCAATCAGTTCAGAGTCTTCTACCAGTGGAGTCATTTGGTTTTCTGGGAGTTTCAGAGTGTGGAGTCGCCAAGTGAAAGTTTTTAGCTCTTTTCAGAGGTGAAAGGTTTTATGGTCCACCACCATGTTTATTTGATACCAATATGAAATATTTTTTGGTTTTTCTGAGTTTCTGTGGTTGTATGGAAAACTTAAAGAGTCTATAAAAGCTGTCCAAGCAACTATGAACTCAAAAATATCCCCAATGAAGTCACCAGAAATGTTAGCTCCCTATAATCAACAAGATTAGCGAAAGTCCGGTCACAGGGAGAAACATCGTTTCAACCACTTTGGAATTCTAGGATCTAGCCCTCCTGAATCCGGAGAGGGATCTCTCCACTAAGTGCAAAGATGGATTTGTCTTTGAAGTTTGGGGTAATGATATTAGGCTAGTTGTGAAGGCCAAGGGTTTTTTTTGTTTTTGGATGGTTGAGCATGATTACTGTTTGAGGTGGAAATTTCTAAATGTAAATAGTTTCAAAGGTAATTACAAGCTTTGGCCAGGAAGATAGATAATTGCAGGTTTTAGTCCAATGGGCTATGGGGTCATAATAGGGTTTAATTGGAACAACAAGAGGCAAGAGTGGTCCATGGGGCAAGTCATCTATGTCTAAGGATCTCTATGAATATTTATTTATGGAATGAAATGATACAACAAGAAGGAAAATTAAACAGATGCAGAACAAAGAGAAACCCAGGATCTGGTAAGTACTTTTAAACTAGCCAGCCTTTGATACACTTTCGACAGAAAACATTTTAAAACAAAGGGGAAACATGAAGGCAACTGTTGGAGTAGAAACTAGTGGGCCAGGCTCACCACAAATCCTCTCCTAGCTCTGCCTTACTTGGTTACATTCAAGACAAAAACAAAGATAACACAGAATGGCCTAAGATCTGGTAAGTACTTCTAAACTAGCCAGATTTTAACACATTCCAAGGGAAACATCCAGATAGCCTTTGGGGATAAGACTAGGACTAGGGCACACCATATATTCCATAGTTCATCTCTACTTAACTAGTACTAAACATAAATTTCAAGAAAAATATTCCTCTAAGACAATAAGATGAGGGTACGCCAGCATTCCTATGCTTAAACTGAATTAAATCATTCCCAAATAACACAGATTGGAAGAAAACATTCAGATAAAGGTTTTCGGTCAGAGAAGGGTACTGATATACAGTAGGTCCTAACTCTATGCATGTTTTTCTTTATAAGAGAAGATGAAACACAATGAAAACAGAAACAAAAGGACAAGTTACAATAAGAAAAACATCATCGTCAACATAGACCAGGATCCCATAAATCAGCTTGTATTGATGCTCCAAACCAGTTACAGCTTTAAGTCCAATGCTTTAGTTTAGCAACCATCTACACATCTCAGCCTAACCTATATGCCACCAGCAGAGCTCCAAGGGCCCGTGAACACTACTTACAGATATAAGTCTCAAGCTTAATTACGTTTCAATGTTCTACAACCAACCCCTCATTCATCTTCTGCAGGAGTATATATAGAAGGATGAGTAGGTGAGATCTGATAAAAGATCTCAAAAACTAATTAATACAGACTTAAATGGCTTCTCGGCCTTTGAGGGGCTCAATAGAGAAGCTTACATAGGTGTCTTCTGTACTAAATTATTTACATAAAGATTAAGCTCAGTGGGAGCTTTTGTTGACCTTTAAGGCTTTGTGTGATGTCGAGGTTACTCTGTTGATATTTTTTCATCAGTTTGCCTACAGAATTTATCCTCTGGATATGTTGTGAGGCAGAAATTTTGTCTTGATCAATAACTTTGGCCCCTGATTGAATACTTTGAGGCACAGGTGGCATTTCGGTAGCTAGGAGGAATAAATTTGCCTCAGATGTGTCAGTGGAGACTTTTTGTTGATAAAAAACTTAAGATTTTCTTTAAACTGTGTTTTAATTGGGGATTAGGCTTTTGATAATCATTCTTAGCTGTGATCCCCACAAATCTGTCTTCAATCTTCTATCCTGGTACATTTTTGTCTTCGACACTGATACTCTCTGACTGTGCTTGATTTACTGTGTTATGCTGGTATGCAGGGCGACGTAGGGGTGATATGGCATCAATGCCTCATGAAACATCGATGAAATGTGAAGTTTAAACCCTGCGATTGATTTTCTTTGGTGAATCGAAGGCAGGAGCATCGTCACCCTCTGCCTTTGAAATTTCTTGATTTATGGCAGAAAAACCATTAAAACCCTACAAAGTACAAAAAAAAATTATAAAATCCTGCTTGTATAGGTTCGCTGCTTCAGAAGGTACATGGAGGAAGCATGGTCATTGGATGGCATCATCCAATGGTCGAGATTAATAGAGAGAAGTCAAAGAGAAGGCAGAAGAAGGAATATGAATTGGAGTCGTCGATCGTGCAGAGATCGAAGGTCCGGAGTGGAGGCGAAAATTAAAAGTGGAGGAATTAGGGCGATGAATGGTGGGCCGTCGATCTGCAGATCAGATCGACGGCGGAGATCTTTTTAAATGCCGCGCTGTAGCCTGGTTAACTGTCGGGCTTTTTTGTCGATCGATCACCGTCCGATGGGCAACCTCATTTCGGACGACGCGCATGAATATCGCATTGGGTCCACATCTGATCTTTAATGTGCGATGAGCGGCAGTTTTCTGAACAGTGCACAAGACACGTGTCGGGCGATGTATGGAATCGATGTCGATCGGGAAAAAACCACCCTCCGCTTGAAGGTGGTGCGATGGATATCACCCGGTTTTGGAGTGGTAAGTGGTTGGTGGGGACCACCGACTGCGATGGATTGCACGTCGTCGATCTGCAGATCAGATCGACGGTGAAGATTGATTTGGAATTTTGCACCGGCGAAAATATTATTTCATAATAAATTCGACAAATTTAAATAAAACTAAGGTTTAGACTTTGGGGGCGAGAGGTTAATTTTCGATATGGTTTGGCAGCCGTCTGCGGGGCCTTTGGGTGCATGGGAGATAATAAGACCGAGGGTTAAAGCAGAGGGCTAACCGGCATCGAGTGAAGCGATAAGCGCCTGAAGGGTTGGCGCTCGGTTCTAGCACCAATACGCATGGAGGGGAGGATTAAAGACTTAGTCCAAGGGGGATTAAGTCCATAATATATATAAAATATGCATTTTAATGGTTTTTCAATAGTTTTAAAAGGAATTTGAAAGTTTAGATAAGGCTAAGAGGGAGTCTTAAAACCTTATCAAGGGATTTTGAATAAAGGGAAGAGGGGAAAAACATGAAAATGAGGGATCTTGTGGGGAAAGAGGAGAGAACAAGAGGTTAGTTTTGGAAAAGGGGAAAAGGGGAAATGGGTCTTTGCAGCAGTATTCTTTCTTGGGAATCAGGAGGATTTCTGAGTGTAGAGTGGGCACAGAAGTGAATATGGGACAGAGGCATGAGGCCTTTAAGAGTCTTCAAGAGCCAACACTTTTTAGCAATAAAATTTGTTCCTTGAAGGCTCAAAAAAGTTTTAGCCACCTTTTTCTATAACAAGGTTATAGGTGGCTAACATAAGCAATACCTCCTCTTAATTGTGTATTATCCTCCATATGAGATGTAACTACCTCAACACTCAAATTCTGCCTCTCTTTTTTGTCTTCTTTGACATCACCTGAAAACATACACAAATTATTAATTTCAAAATCATAAGGCTCAATTGCCTCCACTGATGTTTCAGACATCACTACTCCATCTTCAGGTTCAAAAGAAAATTGTTCATCTCCAACATATTTGTCTTGTTGTAGCTCAACTCCTTCGAGCTTCTTTGTCCTCAATTTAACATCCATAATATTCTCAAGCTTCCTTAGCTACTCTATTAATTGCATATTCACCTATTTCTCTCTCTTATCTTGTAGCTTATGCCACTTCATTTTCTTTCTAATTTTGTAACCAAATCTCTACTCTTATTTACTCCTCTGGAACAACTTTATCAACAAATTATATTGCATTCTTATCTTAGACTTTTCTCTCTCATACTCTTCATCCAAGCCATCTTCTTTGACATATTTCTTCACCATTATTCTACTATGGTCTCTCTCAGAACTTCTGATATGACTATCAATAGTAATATTCTCCTCTATCTCTATGGGTTCCTCACTCACTATGAGTTGTACTTAAGCCTCTGCAATAGCAAGTCCTCCCTGCAACATTTACCTCACCAAGCTTTCCTCTATACTTGGCCACTAGTCCCCTCTCTAGAAATTTCTTTGAGCATTCCCCTGCTCCTTCTAGGCTTCAACTCATCTTCACTTTTGAGAACAAAAATGTCCTCTTTTATTTCAATCACGAATGAAATACTAAGTTCTGGCCACACTCTTCTTTCACTCAGAAATTCCTACTAGCTTCGTTCATCACTGCTTCTTAAGGTTGTGATCTTCTTTTGCTGAGATATTTCATCAGCTGCAACTATCAATCTTCAATATTTCTTTAAAATGTAAAACTCAAATCAGAGTTAAAAAAATAAATACCTGCATGATTTCACAAGCAATCTCCATCCACTCTTCACATTCAGGTGAATCTCCATTCTCCACAAGAAAAAAACCATTTCTTTGCTTTCTTTACCCTTCTGCAGTTTCTTCTTAAGAGTATCACACTCCCATATTCTGCCATACTTCACCTCTGTATGCTTACTACTTGTCAGATTTAAAAAATGATATCCTCTTTTCTTCTACAATCACCCTTGTATTCTCCTTCTATTCCACGTTTAATCTTATTATGTTCTGCTACTAAATTTCTTCTGTAGAGTTTAGCTCTACAATATTCATTTATAACAATTTTTTTCATTAAATCGGCTCTAATACCAAATTGATGCAGCCAAAATGCTACAAATACTCACAAATTACAAAAAATTTAACTATCGGCCGGTTTGAAAGATTATTACTCATTAAAGCGTATACACACATTGAATTGTGGCTTTATGTCCCACACAGAATGAACCAATTGCAGCGGAGTCATACTTCGCCCCTTTTATAATTTACCTCCCCCCATATCCTCAGCTTTAACATCTTTCGCGATATTGTGATTTCGCAACTCACAACGAACTCCACATCATAGCTTTTAATGTTTCACAATAAACATATCCCCTATCCTTTGCGATATATGATCGAATCGAATTGCATAAAAAATAACTTACCATGCGGGATCTTAACGCTAACACTAAAATCTCGCATTTGCGAAATCGCTCTAGGTGCGATTTAATCTCCACTATTGATCTCGCCCAGATCTAACAGTTCCATTGTGCCCTTGCTAATCAAATTCGCATCACAACACAAATAGATTTCCTACCAAGCCTTAGAATGTAACTAAAGAATCTTCAATTACAATGTGCGCTTGGATTCTCCGCCAACACGTGGCTCCTGTTTGCAACTTCCCCAACTTAACTTGCGAACTCAATATATTTCATTTATCTTCAATGATAATCATTGCGATTTAATCCTTGTTGTCCCTTCTCTTCCTTTGGAAATATTTTAAAGACTTTATTACCTTAGTCTTCTCTCTGTTTTCTTTGACTGCTAATGCTTTGCGTCTCCGTTTTCTTTACGCTATCCTTCCCAAGCTTGTTCGGTATTTTAATTATGCTAATGTCTCCTGATATTTTTTTATTTATTTCGACTTGGAATTTTCATGCTTGTTGTAGACCTTGCATGCTTCCTCAATCCTGAATACAAAACACCCCTCTATATTAGTTCTCTGAATCCAGAATTTAGATTTGTTTCTCCTTCTCGACCTGCACACAATTTCTAATTACTGCAGACTGGAATCGCACATGATTCTATGCATCCATTTAATCCTTTATCACTCAGAAGACTTATTTATTCATTTTGAAATCTTTTCATGGAATTATTACACAAATATCAATTTTTTTCCATTATGGATCACTCAGCACATAATAGAAGTAACACACAGTCGCAAGGAAATTTCATTTCCTCATTAAAAAAATAAATGTACAAATACAATAAGAAAACCTACGTACAATCTAGCTTTGGCCTACTCCTCTCTTGGCATGGCCTTCTCTTCCTATAGAGAACCCTCTTTGTCTCTCAGCTCTCGTCTCTCTCTCTCTTTGCCTAATCTTCTTTATTTAATTTGGCCTCCCTCTCTATTCTCGTCTCTCTCTCTGGGCCTGGTCTTCTTTATTTAATTTGGCCTCCTTTTTCTTCAAAGCTTACCATTTAATTTATAACACAATTAAGAGCTTATCCAACTCATACAACTAATTCCTACATATCAGCAACTAACTACAATTTCTAGAAAACCATACTTAACTCTATCTATGACTCATTCACTAATTTCTCAAGTCATCCTCCATGTCATGGATTTGTTACATAGTTCATTATGACCAATACTCATCTAGTTAAAATCCACTAACTCTATGCTTATTCACTAACTAAATACTTCTACATAGGATTTGCAATGTCCTTTTTACAATAGTTCCTTCTTGGATAAATGTCAAGACCCTAAGGTATGATTTCTTCTTTTACTTTTGACTTAGAGCATATGCTCCTACATCAAGCAGTGAGAGTGATTAAATATCTATTCAAACTTATTTTTTAGTGGAAAACTTGAGAAAACATTTTCACCTCAAGATATTTAATTCCTCTCTACATTTGATAGATTCATAGTTAAGATATTATTTCTTAATAATATTATTTATAATTAGAAAAATTTCTTATCTATATATATACATATATATACATATATATACATATATATACATATATATATATATATATATATATATATATATATATATATATAGATATAGATATATATATACACACCTACTAATATTATAATTTATCTTTTCCCTCATACTCTTTATTTCCACACAATTCCTCCTTAAATTTTGAAGTAATAATATTTTAAATAGTATCTCGATGGTCTACTCCTTTATTCCCAATGGTCTAGAGAAGACTAGAAATACTTATGCCACCATATCTTGAGTTGAAGGTGGGAGGTTTAGCTAGACAGAGAAGAAATTTTAGGAAACTTTATGACATCTATGTTGTATAATTTTTTATTATGCATAATATACGTAGTCATATCCATACTTTCAATGCAGAAATGATTGCTTCAATTAAAAGGATATGTTAGGGAGTATTTCTTGTAGGTTATAAATTAATTTTGGATTTTTTAAATCTCACCCCATGAATCTCTAGATATATCACAATGCCAAAACTTTCATCCACGTCTCTATAATGTAGCAAGAGTGAAAATGGTCTCAAAGAGAAGTTCTTTCTATCCAAAATAAAAATATCTGCTAAATTACAATTATTTTCAAGCTTGTAGTAAGCCTTCTTGCCTTTATTTATCACTTTCTCAATGGTATAAATATAAATAAGTTTAAGTTGCATGTCAAAAACCACATATTTGTATCAAGTAAATTCCTTCATGTAGTTGTTGTTGTCATAAATGAAAGTATTATAGGTCTTTTTTTTGGATTTAATTATCATTATTTACTTTTGGTGATGTTTATGGATATGTGTGCGTCATTTTTCTTTCTGATGTTCTATAATTTTTTGGAATTTGATTAAGATGGCCTTTTCTTTTAATTCTAAAGTAGTTCTAGAAAATTGAAATTACTTGGCTATGTGAAATGCTCCATTGTTCCTCTCCCCCTTAGTCGAGTCACTTAACCTACCAATTTATTGGGAACTTGGTTGGGGAATATATATATATAGATCCCTTATCAAAAGACTAAGTGAGGATAAAATCACTTATTTTTGACATGATATGATATATATATAACTGAAAAGAAAAATAAGTTTTTATAAATGTTTATTTTTTATATGTTGATTAGTTATAATCAAATATAAAATTAAAAAATATAATGGCTAAACAATTTTATTTTAATTATATAATTAATTAATTAAATTAATTACATTTCGGTATGTTTAGTAATTATATATTATGAAATATTGTGATTACCAATATTTATTATTGTTATTTAAATTTATGTTAGTGTGATATGTCTTTGGTAAGTTGATAGAGTGGAATTGTTGAGTAAGTAATCATGTAATATGGCAAAGGGTATGGTTAAGATTTATTAGTTGATTCCTAGACGTTACAAATAATTAATCATGTAATATAGCAAAGGGTATGGTTGAGATTTATTAGTTTATTCCTAGACATTGCATACATAATAAAGAAATATTTTGTACAATTAGTTTTATCGCTCACAATTGGAGGGAGATAGTTTATTTTGGAAGTGCTTTATCCTTTCTTTCTTCTCTCAACATGACAAAGTTTTATTCCAACTACTCCACTATATACTTCCAAGTACCATGCTAGTTTTTTATTGTAAAATCATTGTCAAATATCACAACCTACTCCCTATTCATCTAAATGCTTCTTCTTCTAAGATATATTCTACTTCCTCTACGTTTTCAAATTTATCCTCCTCTTTCGTCTTCATCTTTGTCATTCCTCTCTTCTATTTAATATTATGATATTTCTATAATTATTAAAATGTATCATGTATTCTCCCCTATCCTTTAGCTTCTATTTTCTCATAAATGTCAGTTCCTTTATTTTTTTACCTCCAAGGTTTACCAAAACTATTTTTTTGGTTTCCTGTTAGTTTTTCTTTTCAATATTATGCCCATCACTTATATCATCATTGTTACGGGTTTTCTCTATTTCTACTATAGTGGAGGAAAATCCATGTTGCTCCTCATCATATCTAGTTTCTTTAATACCCTAAACGAGGTTGTCTAGGCTTCACTGGGCTTTAGAATATTTCAGCCTCTCTGTCACAATGCTCAATTCCTTGTACAAGGTTGTGCAGGACAATTTAAAAATCTCATGAAAATTTTTCTACTCTTCTTGTCTCCTTAAATTATTAGCTTCAAACGTAGGTTGAAACTAATAAATTAATATTATTTTCCCTTTCTTCTCCCCCTTAACTATTGGCCAGACAATTTCATGGGTGTCCTAGACACTAGTTTTATGAGGTTCAACTAAATCCTCAACATTATTATCCTCTCCTTCAAATGCATCCTAATTTGTTATCTTCGTAATATTTTCTACCTCAAATCCCTCCACTCCCATTATCCCTAGAAAATTCACTATTTGTTTTTGCATTCCTCTCAGGGTCATCCATTTAGACATGTCAATTACTACACTATTCATTTCCTCTTCTACTACTATATAATGTATCCTTGATCATTTATATGGATTTAAACATCCTTCTAATAAAAAATCCTCAAGCGCCATGAAGGACTTTATTTTCTTACAATATTTTATTGGGTGCTAATTATTGCTCCATGTAACATCCTTGGTCAAAAATTCATGGAAAAAATGTTAATAGAGAAAAAATAATACCATGGTCATGGAACACGTATTCCACGCTAAATTTTGGTCAAAACATATTATTTTGGGTGTTCATTTGGTTTATTATGGCTAAGGGAAATTAGGAAAGGGAATGGAAATTATTTGGAAAGGAAAAATGGCATTTTTTGGTCATTTATTTATGAAAATAATGGAAATTATGAGAAAAGGAAGGTGAAAGGTCATAGGTTCTATGTGAGGAGCAAACTTAATGAAAATAATGGAAAATGAAGAAAATAGAGGTATCATTAATAAAAAGGCACATGTGCATGAGTTGGTACCTTTTTCAGTTCTGTTTTGGAGATTTCTCTCTGTTATCTCTTTCACACACTCGTGGACCCTTATATTTTTATTAGAGAACTTCAGCATTGGATAAAGTGAAAAAAATGAAGGACCAAGAAGGAAAATGGAAGCAAATATGAATTAAGGAAGAGCAGGATCAAATAGCTATAATAGGATTACTTGTAGGTATATATTTACATGTGTGATTGCCTTGTTAGATTTGGCATTCATGGTACATGCATGTGTGGTTTTGGTTCTCTTGTTTCCATTTGCATGGGTTTTTCAAGGTCTAAAAATGTTATTCAATATTGCCTTGCCATTTCCAAATAGCTAAGGTGTGATGGGTTCAGTTATATTTGATTGAACTAGATTGATGGATGGTTTCGAAACTAAGTGAGGTGGTCTCTGAAAGAAAAAACACTTGAAATAGGTATCCATATATCGAAGAAGGTGGGATTGCAGTCAATCTGAATTTTTTGTTCTTCGGTAGTAGAAGGAATCCTATACTAGTAAATGGTGGGATATACAGTAATTCCTAGAGGTGTGTGCCCTCTATCAGGCCTAGGAATCCTTGATCGGTGAATTTCGGGATACACGGTAAAACCTATAGGGTGGAGTCTCTATTAGGTGTATGAATACTCTTCCAGTGAATGGCGGGATATACAATAAATCCTAGAGACTAGGAGGTATCTAAATTATTCACGGTGTTGGTGGAAAAATCCAATGGCATCCATTCTTTTTAAGGGCTTAGTGATCAGGTGGGGATTGCACTAAATACTGAGGAAACATGGTTTGGTTAGATTTTTTGGCCCACATTCATGCTTGGAATATGGAATGGGGTTGATTGACTAAAATAATGATTTGGTTCAACCAATCTATGGTCAATTGTTTCATAGAAGTCTCATAACTAGTTGGATTTTGAATTCATTAATAAGAGCTTATTATCCTTGGTGTTTTATGTGTAAATGTATTGGTTCTTACATGGATTTTATGGTTATTATATCCTTTTTATTTATGTTGGTTATATGATGGTTATGAGTATGTTTTATGATAGACTTGATGTATGGCTCTTATCTTGTTTTGATTAGAAAATGAATGTACAATGGATATATGACCTAATAAATGATAATACAACTAATGTGATAAGAAAAAAATGCTTCTTTATGAATTTTAGATAAGTATGAGACCCATATGCTTAAATTTGTTGGTATGCCCTGTATATTACATATTTCTGTCATGTTTGATGAAATTCGTGTCATGGCTAGAAGAGATCAGATCAAGCACCTGTATCAATATTTTCATAGCCTTGTTCCAATGTTATTATTCATTTTCAGAAGTTTCATGAGGTTCTGGGCATTGGCTCAAGACCTAGCCTTGAAAAAGTGTCTCAAAACCCAAGGTTCCTGACACATAACTCTGTGATAAATTCAACATCCGATGGCATTCCTTGTTGTGGGAGATACTAAAAGGTCTCATTTTCATACATGGATTATTATGGGAGTGGTTAAGGTTTCATATTAGTAAAAATTAAAGTTACCTTAGGGGTTGATCCAATGGATGGTTTGGTTGGATCCTAAAGGTCCTCTAGCATGTGTGGAAGGTTTGTTTGGTTTTGTTGCAATAGTTCCACTTCCTTAAGTGTACATATGGATTTCAATCACATCATAGAAGCCTCTTGTCACATGTTTACCCCAGTGGAATGGTTAGTTTGGGTAAATTTGGGAGGAGGGTGTTACAGAGTGGTATTGGATCACGGTTCACCCCTAGTACTTGATGGGAAGTGTTTAACTCATACATTCATGTTGGTTGCATGCTTGCGGTATAGGTTCTTATTGTCTATACATGGTGGTGGTCATGGTTGCAGTGTGTTGCCATGTGAAATTTGATGGTGTTGTTGTTGGATGTGGTCATCATGAGTATATTTCAGTTATGCATTGGTTATAAATACTAATTTTTATATGTTGTTATGCATACATTGACATGGTGAGAGTTTTCGTGTATGAGGTCATCATATGTGGTCGGTATGGTCACACATTGATAAATTGATAATTATGGTAAAAAATATGATTATATTCTGACATTGTTATGATTATAAATTTTTCACGCTAAACTATTTGATCTTGCAGATGAGATATCCCACCTTGAAATATACTAAGGTATGTTGATTATGTTATGTTTTGGTTTTAGATGACATGGTATACTTGTAAGAATAATATCAAATATGGCTAGAAATATGGAAGACTAGAGTTCATGAGACTCTCTGTATGGATCAGATGAGAAACATGGTGTTGGGAATTCTTCTAACTTGATAGAAAAATTAATAAGCTTCAAGGCATAAATAAGAAGTTTCAAGGAAGATAATGATAGGATCATGCAGCAAGAGGAGAAATAGGAAAAAATTATTGGAGTAATCCTTCATAGTCTATCAGAATTGTAGAGATATGGAACGCTTCAGATCAACAATTGGTAGGAGGATAGAACTAATGGGGCATATGGTAGCAGATCTCATGGTGGGAACAGGTCAGACAAATATGACATGATCAGAGATGGCAGGCTCTTGGATACTCTAGATAGGATAGGTGATGGACACTATTTATATTCAAGTTCTAGTTCTTACAAGGACTATGATTCTCATCGTTATCATACTTGCAGGAGGAGTGATAGGGGATTTTTTCTAGATGATTTGAAGAAAGAAAAATCACCTACATTTGATGGATATTTGAAGAAGTCATAGGATGCAAACGAATGGTTACTTGGGATTCATAATTTGTTTGAGTTGCATGAGTACACAGAGAATATGAAGTCTAGAATAGTTATGTTAAACCTCAAATGGAAAGAATACATATTATGGGAAGATGTGAAATGGGTAAGAGACATCATGACATAAGAGTTGAGTTTCCATGAATTCAAGAAACTTTTCAGGAAGAAATACTTGTCGGAGAGGTGCTATGAAATAAAATACAATGAGTTTTATCAGCTTAATATGGGATTGATGATAGATGAGGAGTGTACAAACAAGTTTCTAGATTTATTTAGGTATGTTTTGTAGCTTAAGGATGAAAAGTCTAAAGTTTAGAGGTTTGTCAATAGATTTTCATTAGAATTTAGACATCTGGTTGAGTATAACGAGCCTCGGTCACTTGAAGAATTCATTGGGAAATTGAAACAATATTATGAGCAATCAAAGCACAAGAAAAAATATCAGAAATGCTGGAAAGGAAAAAAAAAAAAAAAGATAAATAGAAACCAAAAAGAACAAGGCCCCATAATGCAAAAGGGAAATAATATGTTTCACTTTATAAGAATTTCAACGTAGTTAGACAAGGACATCGGTCATAGTATACAGGAAACAATAATAAATTTGATGGTACAGGACGGTTGTAGTGTTGGACATGTGGTAAGGAGCATATTTAAAGGGATTTTCCACATAATTGGCATGGTAGGCCTCATATTTATAGTGCACAAGAGGCGCAAACTATTAGGGATGTTGGGTAGAGTATTCCTCGTATTTATGCAACATTGGATAATAGGTGGGATGATGACTGTAATTATATCATTGATATGGATGGTAAGCTTTATGAAGTTGTTCTATTTTGATTGACCCCAGATCTAATTATAGTTATATTAACCTTGAATTGGTGGATAAGTGTGGTTTGAATAAACAAGTGCATGTATAATATTCGTTAGTGAAGTTGGCTACAAGTAAAAAGAATAGAGTTCATCATTGGGTAAGAGCTTGTACATTTAAGTTTAATTCCATCCATACTATTGGGTGCCAATTTTGCAGACTCTTCCTACATTTTTTTTCCCTATTTTGCCTCATGGCTATAACCAATGGGACTATATTTGCCTCTTTTTCCTACCTTTCTATCCTAACTTTTGATGTTTCGCCTTATTTTCATTACTCTGCCATTTCATCAATTATTATGATGTATTGTGCCCTTTTATGAATAATTGAGGATGAATTTTTGGGGAGGATCTATGGTCTTTGTGTTGTCTTTCCAGATGTCATTTGTAGCAGAAAAGGTCCCAAGCACAAGGTACATGGGAGCAGTCAAGGGTGTGCTGTTACAACGAGCGATGTTGTTACGCCTTGCTGTTACAGACCCGTCAGAAAACTGTTGTTACACTGTGTTGTTACATACCCACTAGAGAATTGCTGATATAGTTGTACCACTGACTGGAAATCATCAACAGCTGTTGTTGATCTATCCTTTAGCTGTTACACTACAACTGTGGTTTTATTGTGATAGCTGTAGAAGTTGTTTAGCATTTTATTTTTGGATAACAACCTATGGGGCAGTTTTGATTGTAATCTATAATTTTTTTGTCATAATTTTATTAAGAATTCATTATAGCTATATGTATTCTATTTCGATCAACATGAGAATCATAAGATTCTCATGACTGATCTCTCCCTTGATTTTCTAAGATGTAACCACTATATATTTCTCGGCCCTAGAGTTCGGAAGGTTAGCGGAGAACAACATTATTTTGGCTCTGCAATGTTTCTCATATTAATATAGATTGTCCTGTTATTGTTGTTACATGCGTTATTCAGTGTAGTTTATGTTAAGTTCTTTTCTCCACCTATGCCCTGCTAGGGAGGAAGGGCCCTCCTTCTTAGCAGGGATTGTAGTGATTAAGGTAGTTGTGTATATGTGTTTTTATTTTGGTTTATGTATCAATAGAGGTGTTGATGCTGATGTTTCAGCTGTGAATATATCCGCTTCAATTTCAATACTTTGTATGCTGATACACATATGATATTAGAGACACCAGCTGGGTACTTGTTGTGTGGCATGCTAGAACAGATTAATTGAAGTGTGATTCCAGTCTTGTAGATCATTTTATTTCTACATGAGTGATTTGCTTCCAGAATTTACTTCAACAACAATTTCTTTTAATTGGAATTGCTTCTGGTTGAGTGTATCGGCATAGACAGTGCAACTGTCATTGAAATAAAAGACATCCCTGGATTGATAATTTAAGTGTATTGTTTAGTCATTCAATAGTGATTAATATAGCCCAAAATTTTTGGCACCGTTGCTGGAGATGGCAGTGACGTTCCAATCAATCAGATTTGTTTATTAGAAGTGAAATTTTTTTGTGTTTTTAGAGTCTCTCCGGCGACATAATTTGGGCAGTAATACAAGAGGTAAGAAACTGCGCAACACTTTAACGAAATTGAGTGGGCTCAAAAATGTCTTGATGGGACACTTAGGAGAGTGAATTTCTTAGCATTTTCTTTTTCTTAGAGTGTCTCCAGTGACACAATTGTTGAGCAGTAAGACGAGATGTAAGAACTTGTGCATTGCTATAACGAACTTGATCGGGCTCACTAATGTTTTGTTGGGACACTTAGGAGTTTAATTTTTGGGTGTTATTTTAGGGTGTCTTCAACTATACAGTCATTGCGTGGTAAAATGAGAGGTAAGAACCTGCGCATCGCTCTAACGAACTTGGGTGAGCTCACTGCTGTAGAAACGGAATCACTTATAGGATGAATTGATACACATAGGGACCATGTGTGCCGGTAGGATAACATCAACATTTACAAACACCCCCCACTCTTCTGACTATAGGAAAGATGGGTCGTAACAAGGAAAAGAAGAGTGTAGATTTGGGAAGAAAGACATTCTTTGGAGATCTAATCTCAAGGGTAGAAAAGGAATAATCCACATCATACAGAGATAATAGGAAAATAGGGTAATAGAAAGAAGCTATCATATCAAAGCCTGGACCATCAGTGTATTCCATGTCTGGACCTCACCATCCTTCGAACAACATTTCCACTCCTGATACTCAGACTCTAGATTCAAAATAGTAGTGGAGAATCATTGAACAAGATCTGAGAATTGAAGGACATAGAGGGACCAGTGGGGAGCATCAGGGACCTGAGGAACAACATTCAATTGATCATGATTTGGACGTTGGTAGTGCTGCTAAATGGTTGGTCTTGGAGTAGCCTGATCCTTTTATTTGTCAATATTTAGTACACTCCGAGGTTAGTTCATCACATTAGGAACAATCATCTATGGGAGATGAGAATGTCAAGACAGATAGCTCTGTTACTTTTGAGTTCCCAATAGTAGTAACACGGGATGAGGCTCTTATGAAGAGTATTCCTTTATCATCCCTACCATCCTTTCAAGGGAAGGTTGTTGAAGACACTGATACCTTTCTGTTAAAGTTCAATGTGCTATGTAGAGGTTATGACTACACTTCAGATGCTCAAAAGATGAAATTATTCCCTGCTACTCTGAAAGGAGCAGCATTAAGATGGTTCATGAGACTGGGTGCTGGAACGATTCGAAAATGGAATGAATGAGAGAGGCCTTCCTCTTTAAGCATCAAGATTACTGTCAAACCAAGGATTTGAAGGAAGAGAATTTCAGAATTGCACAGAAGGAGGAGGAAAGCCTTGAAGACTATATGGAGAGATTTCACTACAATTTACAAAGGTCTAAGTTCAGTAAATTAGATCCAGAAATTATAAATCCAATATTTTTAAGAGGTATAAGAGATGATTTTTTGGAGCATTTGAACCTATTAGGAAAACGAGACATATGGCAAGAACAACTTGATGAAATAATGAAGCTTTTCCTGCATAGCTCAAAAGGATCGGTCAAAGGGAAATTTTCATTTTGAGACCCTTCAGTCGACATACAGAAGTCCACAAGTGGAGGAGTAACTAGAGCAGAGATCGGAAATTTATTTGAGGAATTTAAAACCAACCTCCTTAGCACTCTCTCTTCCCAGATCACTACCATACAAGTCAAGAAAGCACAAGAAGACACTGAAGCAGCCTTGGCCATATTCTGTCCCCGATGCAAAAAGAAACATTTGGAAAGAGAATGTGGACTGAATAGTGTCAGCCAGTGCAACATCTGTGAGTTGGAAAATTATACGAATTAATGTTCTGAATTTCTTAGACTGAAGACAATACTTCAAGAATCAAGTGATGATGTTCAATATTCTTATTTCATTCGATAAAAAAGACTATGGTAGTCGTGACCTAAAGGTATGCCTTCAAATTTTTTCTATTTTTATCCTTTGAATAATGTTTATAATAGTCAGCAATATCCATGGCAGTATCCTACTCCTTCTTCAACAAAATTCCCTTCACCATGGAACCTGTGGCCGTCTCCTCCACCAATGCAATATCCTCCATCAAAACCCAATCCTTGGGGTTAGAACTAGAGAAGTAATGGCCAGGGTCCAGCACGCTCTCCAATACCAATACAGCGGCAACAGTTAAAACTGCCTTCTATTCAAAATCGTACACCTTTTGTCTGACCCCAATTACCTACGCAACCTAATCCCAATCCAAATAATAAGGCAGCCCAGAGCATGGATGCTCTGGTTACCATCCAGACTTATCTTATTACTCCTACTGGACTTAGCGAGTTCAGCTTCAATCAGTGAAATTCAATAGATTTGAGCATACTCCCATTATTACCGAAGAATGAGAGTCACTTAGAAGGGAAATGGGAAATTATAAGGTAGTTGTTACACATGTAACAACTGATACAACACCTGATGTTACATTTGTAGTATCCATCTTGGGAGGATCTGTTGTTTCTAATACAACCAATCTGGAAAGGGTCGGTGCATCTGTGATTGCTGACTCAATTGTTAGCATTCAAAATCCTCCATACCCTTACTGATTAATTGAAACTAGTCTAGTCTCACAACTTGAATCTGAATTCCTCTAGGAACTGCAAAATTTGTATGTACGGATTCTATTGTTACAAGCTCTTAAATAAGTACCCATATATGCTAAAATAGTGAGGGATCTATGCGTCAAAAGACCTAGAAGGAAACCTAAAGACCATGCTACTATCCATGTCATGAGGAAATTGTCCGATCTCATGATTGATCAGCCTTTGTTGACTGAATATAATTACCCAGGGAACCTTATAGTTATTTTCCATATCGATAATTAGCCTATAACCAATACTTTGATTGATCTAGGGGTGGCTATTAATGTCATGACTCAATACCTCTTCATCTCTCCAGGACTTGATGGACTTGGAACTACACCGATATTGCTTCAATTAGCAGATAAGTCCCATGTCAAGCCCGAGGGAATGATAGAAGATGTGGTTATCACTGTGGCTTCCTCAAATTATCCAGTTGATTTTCTCATTTTACAAACCAAATCCAACCTGGGGGGTTATCCTTTAATCTTGGGGAGACCGAGGCTGGCCACTGTAGACACATATATCAGATGTAGCTATGGATCTATGGTGATCTCAGATGGATAGGCCACTCAGAACCTAAACCTTTATTCCCCAGAAAAACCTCATATGGATTCGAGTAGTCCTTGGTGGGAAGAATTTGCACCTAAATCTGATCTTTCCCTACCTCTTATCATGCTCAGAAAGGCACAATACTTTAAAGATGAAACATAGGATGATATCATTAATGGTTTTATTAGTAATTCAGTCCCTGTTGCCTCCATTAGATATTTGGGAGAATAATATGAGGTAGATGATGCAATTATTGAACATTTGAACACAACTCTGCATATTATCAGTAGTCCCGTTGAAATCGAACCTGGGAAATGTTTAAACATCAATCCTAACCTGACTATTGAACAAAACATATTTTTGATACAACTGTTATAGAAATACAAAAAGGCATTTGCATGGGACTATACGGATATGAAAGGAATCCATCCTGGCTTATGCACTCACCACATTTACCTTAAAGAGCACTGCAAACTAGTTAGACAACCGCAACGCCAAATGAACCCTATACTTAAGGAGATACTGAAAGAAGAATTGCAGAAGCTCCTTAATGCTAATTTCATCTACCCCATTTCAGACAGCTAGTGGGTGTCTTCGATTTTCATAGTTCCGAAAAAGAATGGAAAATGGAGAGTCTGTGTTTACCATACAGAGCTTAACAAGGCCACTCAAAAGGACCATTTTCCTTTACCATTCATTGATCAAGTCTTCGATACTCTTTCTGGAAAAAAAGAAAAATTCATTTCTACATGGGTTTAGTGGCTATACTAAAATACAGATTTCCTTGGAAAACTAATACAAGACAACCTTCACTTGCCAATGGGGTACTTTTGCATACAGATTCCTTCCCTTTGGCCTCTGTAATGCACCAGCAACCTTTCAGAGGGAAATATTGAGTATTTTTTCTGATCTTCTGAATGACTACCTTGAAATATTTATCGATGATTTTACACCTTACGGGGATACCTTTGAGACAACATTAGCTAACTTGGAAAAAGTGTTGGAAATTTGTGAACAAAATAATGTTTCTATGAGCATGGAAAAATGCAACATGATGATGACCGAGGGAATTGTGCTGGGACATCTCATTTCGGTAGATAAAATCAAGGTAAATCCTGCAAAAATTGAAGTAATCTCAAAATTCCTGACCCTAAGACTCTAAAAGAGGCACGCAGTTTTTTGGGAGATGTAGGATACTATAGGAGATTTATAGAGAACTTTTCAAAGACTGCATCTCCTCTATTTTAATTACTCATGAAAGTTGCATAATTTGTGTGGACAGGGAACTCTGAGCAGGAATTTTTAAATTTGAAAACATGTGGAACATCAGCACCTTTTTTGCAAGGACCAAACTGGGAATTTCCATTTCATATTGCTATAGACGCATCTGACATTTGTGTGGGTGTTTTTCTAGGGAATTTGTAGGAGAAGAAACCTTACACCATTTATTACATCAGCAAGAACTTAAATCCAACAGAACTCAACTACACTATTACTGAGAAGGAATTCCTAGCAGTAGTGCATGCTATCAACAAATTTCGTCACTACGTTACTAGGTACCAAGTATTTGTACACACTCACCATGCTACAATTTGATTTTTGATGAATAAGCCTATTACTAATGGTAGAGTTACAGGATGGTTATTACTGTTACAAGAATTTTATATTACTATTTTAGATAAACCCAGAAAAGATAATGTAGTTGCTAATTTTCTTTCTAGATTAACTATAAGTGATGATTGCACTGTCACTAAGGATTATTTTCCAGATGAATATCTTTTTGCCATCTCTACTTACTCACCATGGTATGAAAATATAGCCAATTACCTTGCTACAGGAAAATTCCCACACCAGTTGTCTTCCAAGGAAAGAAGGAATATTATAGAACATAATGCTACCTACTCCTCGATAGAAGGCAATCTCTATCACACTGGCCCAGATTTTCAAATTAGGCGATGTGTTAGAGAAGATGATGTATTTGAGATCTTGAAGGCTTGTCATGAGGAACCTTGTGGAGGACACTTTGCTAACAATAGGACAGGACATAAAGTGCTCTCAACAGCGTACAACTAGCCAAGTATATTCCAGCATGCCAAGAAGTTTGTGAAATGATTTGATAGTTTCCAAGGGATGGGTTAGCCTCTGAAATCAGATGAGATGTTGTTACAGCCTAAAATAGTGATAGAACCATTTTAGAAATGGGCCCTAGATTTTCTAGGGCCAATTAATCCATCATCATAGCAAAAATCATACATATTGGTCTGCACCGATTATGTCACAAAATGGGTTGAAGAAAAGGGACTAACTAGAGCAACAGAGAAGGTTGTTTCAGACTTCCTATTTGAATATACTTTTGTTCTCTTTGAGATACCCAGAGAGATAGTGACAGATGGGGGACCTCAGTTCACATCTCATTTGATCAAGAAGTTGGTTGAAAACTATAGAATTCATCATAGAATCACTTCACCATATCACTCACAAGCATATGATCAAGTGGAAAGCACCAATAAATTCATTGAGGGAATATTAACAAAGACAATAGCTAGCCACTGAATAAAATAGGCTGAAAAGCTTCCAAAGATACTGTGGGCTTATAGGACAACATGCAGGAATACTACAAGCTTCTCACCATATTAATTGGTGTATAGTAAAAATCGTCTATTCCCCGTAGACTTCGAAATAATGACATTAAGAATAGCATTATAGGTTGATCTGGATTTGCGTACAACACAGACACAAAGAATGAACCAACTCAATGAGTTGGAAGATAAATGGTTGGTTTCTATTCAACAGACAGAGATCATTCACCAGCAAAGAGCTATATGGCATGATGGGTTTATTAAGAAGAAAAAGTTCCAGAAAGGAGATTGGGCTCTTTTTTATGATTCAAGGTTCAAATATTTCAAAGGAAAGCTCTACACCAGATGGCTAGGTCCTTATGAAGTGGACATGGTCTTTCACAATGGGATTGTACAATTAGTCACCATCGATAGTGCTAAGACATCATTACTTATTAATGGGCACTGTTGAAGGTTATATCATCAACGCGCTTTGAAGGAATCATTTGTCAACATTGTCGTGGATTATGATCTTCATGTTATGACAACAGGGGAACATTCTCCTCTGAAGCCTGAAAATTAAAATTCCAATAAGTGCAGCAGTTGAAAACCACCCTTGTGGTAGCTGTAGGACCTCTTTAAAAAAAAAAAAAAGAGATTATATATATATATATATATATATATATATATATATATATATATATATAACAAAATAAAAAGAAAATAAAAGAAAAATAATAAATATAACTGCGAAACCTTTCCGCTTCCGTACACATAGTTGGTAATAAATCGTAAAACCACTAGAAGGTCACAGCACCCATGTTTTTCTTCTCGAAGCATCATCTTCCATTCTTGATCTATTTTAAAGGATGATGGTATTCATTTAATTTTCTTTTTTGTACCAATTTCTCCTGATTTTTTTTTTTTTTGAAGAATAATCTAAGGGTTGTCTTGTCTTTTACACATGTAACAGCCGACAGTCATGAATATTGTTTCCTATGTTTCATCCCATAATAGCAATAAGTGTGCCAGCCAAACACAAAAACACGAGCACTGCAAGAAGAACACCGCCAATCCGAAAACTTCCTCCACGTCACCTCAAGTATGTCATTCAAAAGATAAAGTTATCATTTATGATTTGGTGATTATTGGCAAAAGTAATGATATTCTCGTGATGGCTGTGGGTGGCCATCACCATTAAGGCGGGGGAGAAGATATGTATTCAAATCATTGCAAAAATCCATAGTCATAAACCTCTATCAAAATTCATATGTACCCAATTAATAACACATAAATACGGTTGGAAAATAATGTGTGTACTAGATCCCATTACCTTCCATAACGAGGCATTTATGAATATTAGTGTGAGGTACGATTCAGTAATCCGTAAAATCTGTCACCTCCCATCAACCTCCTCGACTGAAACTTTGCATCCTCATTGAAAACTCATCAATTGGGATAAGCATAGACGCCGAGTAGCAGTGAGCAGAGTAGTGATATTACAGTGGGGCTGAGAAGCAAGAAGCGAATTCCGAAAGAAACAACAAGATGGGTGGAGTAGCGGTAATGCACGAGCTAGATTCTATGGATGCCTTGAAGAATTTTCCAGAAGCCTACCATATACTCAGAGACTCTGGCTGGATTGAGTATTTCCATAAGCTATAAGGCTGAGATGAGGTGATGGCAATCGAATTCGCTTAGAATTTGAACAAAAATCAGACCCAAGGTAGGGTTCCACAAGTTGGGGTGACTGAAGAGGTAATTGTCTGGGTAACTACATTTCCATTAGAGGGGTGGAGATGATTTAACAGAAAAATCAATGACCCCTCCTTGAAAGAATACTTCCTAGAAGGAGAAGAAAAACTGGAGAATAAAGGGAGAGGAATTGATAGGTTGTCGCTTCCTCATCCTTGGGCAGATGTCACCTTGGGTTTAATTAAATATATCACTTCTAAGGAAAGATCCACGATACTGTTTAACTATCACTTTCCTCTACTTAATCACCTTCGACACAAATAAAATATTAATATTCCATTCTACTTGATAGGGAACATCAAGCATATGGCAGCAACAATAAAGACAACATCACACCCAGAAGCATGTGTGACCAAGCTTAGACTCATCAAATTAATCACCCTGGATGCACTAGGCCAGCAAGGAAAACCTTGGGAAGAATTCAAGTGAAAGAGGATGAGGACAAGCCGGGGGAAGCAGACCACGACTTCAAGAGGAAGTCAGGCATAGGTGGAAACCCAGACTCGCCCTGCTAAAGTTAGGATTGGGAAAGAACCTATGGATGAACCAATTGGGGATAGAAGGCCAAAGAAAATGGTGAAAGTGAGCATACCTGTAGAACCTTTGCCTACGATCGGAAAGCAGATAAAAGCAGCAGTATTAGAAGAAGAAAGGAAACCCTCCTCATCAGGTAAGGACAAAACTCATGCCCTATTTTTAGAAATCGAAAATCTAAGAAAATAAAATGAAGGTTTAAAGCGAAAACCATCTGAGGGGAAGGAAATCCTAGTTTCTGTATGCATGACATGTTTTCAAGAATTAAAAGCAGCAGGATATAAGGTTTGTAGAGAAAACATCAACCCAATGGAAATAGAGATAGAACGGCAGGAGGCTATTACACAAGAACCTGCTGAGGATACTACTGTTACACAAGACCCAGCAGTTAAAGTAGAGCCTCCTTTAATAATTGACCTAGAAGATGACCCAAAAGAACCTATGGAGGCCACTCCTATTGTAGAAGAAACAACAATGGACACAGAGGCTACTCTAGGTGGAAACAAAGGGGTTGACACACAAGAACCCACCGAGGAAGCTGTTGTTACACAAGAACCAGTAGCAGAGGTGGAACAACCCCATTTAGCAGAGGTTGTTACACCCATTATTAATGTGGATATTGAATGCAGAATAATGCGAGGTCGCATATCGGGATGGAGTTCTGAGAAAATATTGTTAATTTCCGAATTAGAAAAGTGGAAATAGGAAGCAATATCCCTTCGAGACGGGATTATTTTGCTGAAAG
Source organism: Pinus albicaulis (assembly GCA_034641835.2). Classification (NCBI taxonomy): domain Eukaryota; kingdom Viridiplantae; phylum Streptophyta; class Pinopsida; order Pinales; family Pinaceae; genus Pinus; species Pinus albicaulis. The sequence goes on from CM076582.1 coordinate 1,403,509,850, forward strand.
AAAATCAGAAAGAGATAGACACCTTACACGAAAGATGGATGAAGGAAGAGTTGAAGAAAGGAGAATTATAAGAAGAAGGAATCTCTGAAGAAACATGGGGAACATCTGTTTCTATTAGAGTAGCAGGTTTGGGATCTTACCATAAACAAGAAAAACTTCATGATCTCGCCCTCAATTTGCTAGGATGTAGGTGACCTTCCCCATCGTATCCTATTTTTATATGGGAACTTTAATTCCTATTCCGGATGAAAGCGGTTATGGAGGATAGACCCTATTTATGTTCTTTCACTCGTACATTTTTAGATGTGTTCTGTGCCTCTGATTTTGATGAGCAAAGCTTGGTGTGTGAGTTATTCTTACAAAATTTCGTTTCTGATCATGTGAGTATGTAGATGGTTGTGACAGTATTCTCCTATATGGGGGATCTTCAGTTGTGATCTTTTGTGTCCTTCATGAAGAATCAGATTGAGTGGCATTTGGCCATCAAATATATGGATGCTAATGAGGAGAAGATGGAATTATGTGTCCAGGCAGAACCGGGACAGGGTGCCGAGTTAGGGTAAGAATTCAGGATAATTTTGAGTACTTTTGGGATAAAGGAACCAACTACCATTTATAGAAGAAGGATTGTGAACTTTTGCCTCAAATACTTCTCAATGATGAAGAGTCGAGCCTTGACTGGGTTCTTGAAAAGCACAGAATCCAGCAGTGCCGAGGTACTGAAGGGGGACCCATTCTCATTCCAAAATTTAGTGGTGGTTGTTACACATGTACCAGCACATGCACAGATAATATAATCCCTTGGTGCTTTGTTTCTCGGATTGAGATTCAAGTTTCCTTTGATTTGGCTTCCAATTGAGTATTATTAGAGTAATTATGAATTGAGTAATTATGAGTTAGAGTCCTGGGTACGGAATTTGATGGCCAATCAGGGGTACAGTTCTACAGACAAAGATACATCTGGTGCTTATGATCTCACCAACCTGCACCAGAGATACTCCCATGAGAGATGAGTTTCATGAGGACATGCAAGTGTTTCAGTTGCTGGGATATGTTGGGTGCAAGTTTTTCACACTTCTCCTACATTTTTTTCCCTATTTTTCCTCATGAATATAACCAATGAGACTATCTTTGCCTCCTTTTCCTACCTTTCTATCCCAACTTGTGTTGTTTCACCTTATTTTCATTACTCTATCATTTCATCAATTATTATGATATATCATGCCTTGTTATCACTAATTGAGCATGAATGTTTGGAGAAGACCTATGGTCTTTGTGTTGTTTTTCCAGATGTCATTTGTAGCAACAAATATCCCAAGCACGAGGTACACGGGAGAAGTTAAGGGTGTGTTGTTACAACGAGTGATGTTGTTACACCTTGTTGTTACACACCCACTGACAAACTGTTGTTACAGACCCGCTAGTGAACTGTTCATACAGTTGTACCTCTAAATGGATCTCATCAACACCTGTTGCTCACCTGTCCTTTAGCTGTTACACTACAACTGTGGTTTTATTGTGATATTTGTAGAAGTTTTTTAGCATTGTATTTTTGGTTAACAACCTATGGGCGGTTTTGATTGTAATCTATAATTTTCTAGTCATAATTTTATTAAGAAGTGGTTATAACTATATGTATTCTATTTCTATCAGCATCAGAATCATAAGATTCTCATGACTGATCTATCCCTTGATTTTCTGAGATGTAACCACTATACAATTCTCATCCCTAGAGGTCGAAAGGTTAGCAAAGAACAACATTATTTTGGCTCCGTAATTTTTCTCATATTAATACAGATTATCCTCTTATTTTTGTTTCATGTGTTATTCAGTGTAGTTTTCATTAAGTTCTTTTCTCTACCTATGCCCTGCTTGGGAGGAAGGGCCCTCCTTCTTAGCAGGGATTGCAATGATTAAGGTAGATGTGTATATGTGTTTGTATTTTGGTTTATTTATCAGTAGAGGTGTTGTTGTTGTTGCTTCTGTTGGATCCCCGTGATTTGCAATATTGGAAAGAACAAACTCTGTAGGGAACCACATCAGACCACTTTGGAGTCCATGGACCTAACCTTCCTACACTCATAGAGGGCTCTCTCTATGTAAGTTTTTGTAAATGATATGTCTTCATGCTTTTGTTTTATGATTTTAGGCTAGTTATGAAGTTCTTAGGACTATTTGTTTATTTTATTGGATTGGTTGATAGATAGAATAATCGTGTGATTAAGTGATAGATTGTTTTGGCTGAATAGATAGACTGAGAGAAATATTAATCCATTGCGCTATGGAGTCATAAAAGGATTTAATTGTTCACCAAAACTGCAAGGGTTTTCATATGGAAAGCTAACTATATCAAGTGGATCGCTTAGATTAGATGTAATATGAAATGACAGTAAGTTGTGAAAATAGTAAAAATAAAGGGAAATTCAGAATCCTTCAACTCTACTTCAACAAGAAAATAATTTTAGGTAATTGTTTGATACAAACCAAAGGATAGGGTGTACCATAGACTTCTTTGGTCAGACTTTAATAAGAAAACCTTTAAGACAACAATCCAATAATCCTCGAATTACTTTCAGACAAAGAAAAAATTCATGATAACAATGAGTGAAACTAAAGAGAAAGATACATCTATATTATTTAATCAAACACTCCAAAGACCTTCAAAGTAACAGTTTAATGAAAACCAGAGGACAGGGCGTACCATAGAATTCCCTGGTAGGACTCTACCAAGTATACTTCAAAGAAAGGCCTTAGAAATAATATTTCAAGCTACACCAAAGGACTAGGCATACCATAGAATTATTTGGCTTAACTCTATTAAATCATTTCCAAGACAACAAGCTAGGTGGAACCAGAGAGAAATTAAGAACTCTCCAATCAGACCTTGGAGAAGAAAACATTGAGATAAATAATGCAGATAGAAATGGGGTGCCAAGATAGCATATCCTAATCTAAATTTATGTTCTTTTATGAGAGAAATAATGGACAGAATGGAAAAAATAAGGAAAACATTGACAAAGAAGGAAAATTCACCATTAACATAGCTCAAGAATCATGTGAACATGCTTGTATTAATGATTTTCAAAATTGTTACATTGCTCCAGTACAATAGATCTCTACAACTTAGATCTTCCTCAAATCCAGCCTAGTAGTAATCAACTAATCAAGCAGCCAACCAGTCCACCAACTAACCAGCCAACCAACATTAAAAATGAGTGATACATGCAGTATTTATCTGCAAAATGAGGAGGTGATCTTAAGCTAGGGTTTCAAATGTCATTTATTACAAAGTTAATGATTTTTTGACCTTTGAGACCATGCAGGGACCAAGGAAAAAATATCTGAGACTGACTCACTGTAATAATAACTCCTAACTTAACTATTGAGCTAACTTTTGCAAATATTTGACTTTTAAGGCTTTTCAATAAATTTTACAATAACTGCTGAGTAGCTGAGAAATATATTTGACTGTTTCAATAATTGTCGATGTTTTTATTGGAATAAAACATGTTGTAGGTGCCAGAATGTGCTTTTGAGGAAGTAAATTTTTTCTGTTGAGTCATTTGAATCTTCCTCTGTGTTAATATGTCTTTGTTTTATCCTTTAAGCTCTCTTTAGGATATTTTAATCTTAGGTTTGTCTTCATTGTCTAATTTACTGTATTTTTTATTTTAATTCTTCCTTTATCTCTGATTTGTGACTAATCCTTTTGATTTGTCCTTTAATCCTCTAATCTTCACAGTCATAGTATTATAACTGTTTTCTTCCTTCAACTTTATCTCTGTCTATATTTGTTCCACATTGGATCATCTTCTAGTGCTGGAGTGATTGAATAATCACCAATGGTCATGATCCATTGGTGTTTTTCTCGATCTTACTCTTTGGGTTCTCCTAATGAAATAAGATCTTTGGATTGTCACCTAGAACTTTATTCAAACAATTTTGGACCCTAGGAATGCAATTCTCGCATTCCTGCCATGATACTTGCACAATAAAATGAACAATTAGTTTTCAAAACATACGTTGTGTCTTTTCTACATTTATTCAAGGTTTTCAGTCTTTTGGAGTTCTTCGGAAGTGTTAATAGCAGATGGGCTTCATCGCATAGCCACAGGGCTCTGGATAGTTTGAATCAGATAGTGTTATTGGGATTTGGCACGAAGGAGGAAGAGTGCTTTTTGCATGGGATGAGGAGTGGTAAGAAAGTTTGGGGGATGGTGTGCAATTCCATTCAACGAGCGCTGCATGGAAGATGGCACATGGGCAAATACTTCCAATTTCATAGGGTTTGGGGTTTTTTAACCCTCGTGCAAATAATGGTGCAATATGCAATGGGGGTCGTCGGATCTTGGGGGAGATAGATCTCCGGTTGTCAGGGGATATGGAGTGATGGGCAAGTCGGATGAGGGGCTTGGGTTTATTAAATAAGTGCAGGTGCTTATTCTACGATTAGGGCCGAGGTTATATGGCCGCAGGGTTAGGTGCATGGGGGTGAGGGCTTAAGGAGAAGGAGCCTGGGAGCTTTATAAATGGGGGCGAAAGGAAAGGTTATATGGGGGTTTTTAACCAAGAGTAGGGGTTAAAAACATTAAAGCAGAGGGATTTAACATTTATACAATGGTGGGGTTTATTTTAAATAATACAGAATTTGAATATAAAGGATGGGTCCCCAAAAGGTTAAAATTTTGATTTAAAACAATGTAAAAAAAAAAATTTTACATTGTTTTAATCAAATAGGGGTAATTTATGATGTGAGGGGATTTAATGGAGTTTTTAGTGGGGAAAAAGGTGAGAATGAGAGGATTTTAGGCCCATACATGAGTTTTTTAAGAGCAGGAGGGAAATTTTTAGAAGGCACACTAAGAGATAGTGAAAAAGGTTTTATGAATAAAATGAAGGCAGTGAGATTTCTGAAGATCGCTAATAGTCAAGAAATGCTATCTTTGGCAGTTTGTAGAAATCCCATAGTCACCTAGTGAAAAATTTAGAATACAGGAGGATAACAGTGACTCCATTTGGGGAGGGATCTCCTTTAGGAGGTGTCAAGAACCTCAGAGTTCAAATCTCTGGAATTTGTAGACCAATGCCTTGTTTGCAGTTGGTATATTTTTTCGTTCTTCAATTGTTGATCTGTTGTTTTTCTTTGTAACTTGGACCTTTAAAATCTACAAAACACTGCTTGTTGCAACATCAATTCTACCTACCCATCATACTTTTCTATCATTTTATCTTCATTTGGGTGCATTTATACTGGAAAACCCTTGACATCATTTTTTCTTTTGAAAGAAAAAACTATCTACTTCTACCCTTATATCATCCAAAGGCTCAGATTAAACTGATGAGCTCTTTATTCTCTACCTAGTCTACTTATCTGTCAAGTTTAAATAGTTTGACATATTTTCATTCTCTAACTTATCAATAGGAAATTAAAAACATCACCAAATCAAGATTAAGCAGTTTGATTTGTCATAAGCTATGGTAGCTTGGACAAGCTACACACATTTTTTATTTTTGCAAAAAGTAAAACTAAAAACTGAGGGCTATAATATGGAATTTTTCTTTCATCCCTCTCTTTTCTCCTTGGTTCAAATTTGAACTTTGGAAGCAATATTTTTTCCTATATAATCTATTGGTAAGCCAAACTTAAACAATTTGGAAAATCCTCATTTTCTAACTTATCAGCAGAAATTTAAAACTTGTTAAAAAATGATTAGGATGTATGATTGAACAGGGATTCCTTTTCAAAAATAGTGGAATTTGGACTTGCACACTTTTAGAAACATTCCCTTTTGGTATGCGGCTTTACCTTTTCTTTTTATTTTCCCTATTTTCTTCTTTTCTTTCTTTTCTCTTTATTTCTCTGATATTTTTATTCAAGCAGTGTTATATACAATGAATAAAGCTTTAAACTGGGACCTTTAAAAAATAATGCTTGAGAATCCTACCATTGATAGGACCTCCAAATAATTTTGTTCCATCCATTTCTTGTAGGTAAAATGCATTGTTACCTCTTGCAGAATGGATGATGTATGGACCTTTCCATAGATTGTCAATTTTTCCATGCTTACCTTTTTCTTCTGTTCTTGAATCCCACTTGAGTACTTTGTCTCCAACATTGAAATAATTTTCCTTGGTTATCTTATCAAAAATCTTCTTGATATTTTCCTGCACTTGCTGTGTTCTGTTATATACTTCTTTTCTAGTTTGTTGCAACTAGACAGTCTGGTTTATTCTTCTTTGCATGTCATTTTCTTCAGACTGTGCTACTTGGATGAGCTTCATAACTGACACTCCTAAACTCCTTGGAAAAATTGTATCTTCTCCATACACTAGCGAATAGGGATACATTCCAATTGATTTTTTGTTTGTTAATCTGTCTGCCCATAGTGCATGCACTAGTTTGATCTGCCATGACTTCTTGTTCTCTTCTAGCAAATTTTTAATGATTTTTACCAAACTTTTGTTTGAGGATTTTTCCAACCCATTATGTTGAGGGTAATAAGCTGCAGAATTTCCCAACGTAATCTAATATTTGTGGCAGAATTCCACCATTTTATTGGATCTAAAGGTAGCAACATTGTCAATAATTATCTTTCTAGGACAACCAAATCTAGAAAAAATATGGTTTGCAAGGAATTTGGTGATTACTGAGTCTATAGAAGTTATAGAAGGAATGGCCTCTATCCATTTTTTTAAGTAGTCAGTTGCAGTGAGGATCCATTTTTTTTGGGAAGATGAGGTGGGATGGATTTCTCCAGTAAAATATAGACCCCATTGTTGAAAAGGAGATTCAACAAAAATAGGATGCAAAGGTAATGGCGGCAGCTTTCTTTTTCCTTCAAAGATTTGGCACTTATGGCAGGAAATTACCATTTTATGGATGTCTTGAAAGAGGGTGGGCCAATAGTAAGCAGATCTAAGGATTTTGCTGATCGTAGTTTTCCAATAGACGTGGCCTCCACATTCTCCTTCATCAAACTCATGCTTGATCTTATCTGCATCATCCTCATGAAAACATTTAAGCAATATACCACTAGCATTTTTCCAATATAAATTTTATCTAAAATGCAAAATTTTACAGCCTTTAACTTTAAGAATATAACATTTTTTCGGACAAACCAGGAGGGACATTCATATTAAAAATCACATATAAAATATCAGCATACCAAGATGAATTCATAAATTAATCTTCAATGGGTGGAGTTGCCAGCTCCTGTTGTTCATCTAGTGAATTAACTATATTCATGTCCAGTGCTTGAATGTTTTTTTCAGCCATGACTTTAGCCAGTCCTTGCCCTTTTATTAGATTAATGGGTTTGATTTCTACATCATATTCTAATATAATAGCAATACACTTAACTCTTTTTCCATCAGGATCTTGTGTGAGTATGTTTTTTACCACTGAGTGAGGCACAAATGAAATGATGTGTGAGTGCAGAATGTAAACTTTGAAACCTTTTAATTCCTTGATCAAGGAAAGAGATTGTTTTTCCATTATGTTATATTTCATAGGTGCATCTCTTAGTGCCTTGTTAAATAATGATATGGGATGTTCATGTCCTTTTATATTTTTCTACAGTAGGACAACAACAACTGTATGTTCTGATGGAAAAGAAAATATGAATAAATCTTTGGTAAAATCAGGGTTGAACTGAACTAGTGTTTGGGTAAGTGCTTGATTTACCAGATCAAAGGATTGCTTTGTTTCTAAGGTCCATTTGACTCCTATTTGTGTTTTCAGCACGTTTTTGATGTTTCTTAGGAGTTCTACAAGGTTTGGTATGAACCTTCTTAAGAAATTTATCTTTCCAATGAAATATTGCAGCTCTTTGAAATTTCTTGGATGGTTGATCTGCAATATTCCTTCAATCCTTTTTTGGTCAATATTAATCCCTTCTTCAGTTTTGATGTGGCCTAAAATTTTTCCTTCTTGAAGGCTAAACAGGGTTTTCTTGGGATTCAAAGACAAACCATATTTTCTACATTTTTCAAAGACTTTTATTAAGTGAGCTAGGTGTTCTTCATCATTTTTTGAATAGATTGTGATGTCATGAAGGTATATCACAATGAAGTAACCTATCTCTTCTGAGAAAGAAATATCCATGGCTCTTTGAAAGGTGGCACCAACATTCATTAACCCAAAAGGAATTTTAACATACATGAAGGTGACCTAGGGTGTAGTGAAGGTTGTTCTGTGTTGATCATCTAGATGTACCAACAACTTATTGTATCCTGAAAATCCATCCAGGAAATATATTCTTTTGGAGCCTACTAACCTTTGTAAAATGTGATCCATTTTTGGTAAAGGGTAGTTGTCTTTCAAGGAGCCTTTGTTTAAATTTTTGAAGTCTATGCATAACCTAATTGCTCGTGTTCTCTTCCTCACTGATACAAGATTTGAAACCCATTCTGGGTATCTCATAGGGACTATTATTCTATCATCATACATTTTCTTAATTTCTTTCTCAACCAGGGGTAGTTGCATAGGGTTTATTCTGCATAATTTCTCTTTAAAGGGCTTCTAGTTTTCTTTCGGAGGGATCTTATGCTGGATTATCTCAGTGTCTTATGACTTTAAATATTGATAACTCCAAGAAAACACATCATTAAATTCTCTGAAAAGCTCAAGATATTTATTTTTTGTATGAGCTGGCAGTGTTTTGGATAGTTTTATCATTTTGGGTTCTTGTTCACTACCTATATTGCACTCTTCTATTTCAGCTTCAGTAGGTTCCATCTTTGGATTTTTAGCAACATCATTAAAGTCAAATAGTTCTTCTGGAGGAAACAATCCCTTTGGAAAATTATCATTATTGGACTGCAACACCTCAAAGTATTATTTTCCTGAATCTATGCACAATTCTATTTCATGTTGATGTTCTTATCGTAACAGATTTATATCAGCATTATCAGGATGTTCTTCTTTGTAATATTTCTCTTCAGCAGAGAAGTCTTCTTCAGAATCTAAGTCTGAATTTTGCATTTCAAACCCATTTCTCCACTGCAGGAAATCTTATATCTATTTATCTCCCTCAAAAACTTGCCAATATTTTATGTTATTTGGGACTGGTGGTTTGTACTTGACTTGTACTGTGAATTTTTTGCTAAGATAATGTTTTTGACATGTACTGGCTGCAAATTCTAGACCATTCGCATGGATGTTCTGATTTCTAGGGATGAAGGTAAGATCATAATCTTTGAATTTTTTCAAGAGGTTAATGACATCATCCCTATATGATTTTAATCTAGGATGCGTAGCTATGTATTCTCCTTTAATCTAGATAATGACTAGCTCAGAATCTCCATGAACAGTTATCCTCTTGGCTCCTAATTTCTTCAATAATTGTAGCCCTAGGAGGAGTGCCTCATATTCAGCTATGTTCGTTGTGCATTGAAAGTTTAGCTTGTATGAGTGACCTTCCGCATGATTTTTTTGTGTGTTATGTACCCATATACCCACTCCTAAACTAGTTTTTCCACAAGAACCATCAAATCTCATAATCCAAAGAGGTTCAATTTTAGATTTATCATAGTGTTGGTTGTGGCTGCCACCATGTTTGTCATTGTTTTGTTATTTATGTTCTACACTATGTTGGCTACTTTCTATTTGGGCTGACTGTTTTGACTGTTCCTCCTTCTTTTCTTTCTCTTTTTCTATTATTTTCTCATTTTATGTCACTTTTTCATTAACATTTTCATAATTGTAAAGGATAAATGAATCAAGGTCTATGTGAATAGAATAGAGAGGGGAATTATCTGGGTTTTCTTTACTGCTAACCATTTATTTCATGTGAGTTTCTCTATATAGTCTACTTGGTTGACTGAAGACAAGTATGGTAGCATACCTCATGTCCATTTGGAGAGTGCCTTGGAGTTTGAATCCCCATGATATTGAAAGGAACATGCCGTATTTAGGAGGAATGTTAGCTACTACAATATCCATTACTAGGATTTTTGCTAGTATTTGTGCTAGATTAACACAGAAATCTTTGATTAGCCCTAAACATTTAACTCTATTGGAATCAAAAGGGTATAAATATTTGTATGGTCTATTTATCTCAAGGCCTAGTCTTTCCATTACTACTTTTGGCATGAGGTTGTGTGAAGCTCCTGAATATAACATGGTGTTGTGGAGAATGATATCATGGATGTTTAAACTGACATAAAATGGAGTAACACCTCGCTCTTGAAATTTACCTTCTACTTCTGGTCCAAACAAAAGTTTAGGTTTGTCATTGTTTGAATTCACAAAATCAATATTTTTTCCTATGTTTAAAGCTTTTAAAAGTTGGGATCTATATACGTCTTGAGTGACTAATTCAATAAGATGAATAGAGATTTTAATCTTGGAAATTTCATTCTCTATACTGAAAGGTGTCTGAGTTTTTGGAAGGTTCAAATCAGTTTTTTCGGACACTATTTTCACAACAATTTCAGCTTGTTGGTTTTTATTAGGACACCCAGTTAGAAAATTTTTGTTAGGGGCACTAGTTGTATTGCTAGTGTTGCTTTGGTCACCACTGTTCTTGCCACTAGGTTGGTTGTTTTTTCTTCTATTTTTATTAGAACTTGCAACCACTATGTTTAGAATTTCTACTGTCTTTTTAAGAACATTTTCGGGGATCTTCCTAGCAAAATTTTTAGAGGTGTTTCTTTTTGGATTGTCTTGGTTTTTATTTCTTCTGAGGTCATATTGTCTAGATACTTCCATGATGGAATTTTCAAAGCCTTGTTCATAGTCTTCATATTTTAGGCTTTCTTCCTCATTTGCTGCAAATATGCCTTGTTCTTCCTCAGTGAGGAAAAAATTATCCTCATTATTTACTCGCATTAAATTTATGTGACTTTCCTCAATTTTTTCAATCACCCCTTCATCCTCATCAGCATAGTTTTCTTGGAAAGTAGACCTGATTTGCTAATTAGGACCTCTCTGTATTATTTGAGGGGGGTTTCTCCTAAATTTTTGGTTTTGGTTTTGATTTTGATTTCTGTTTTGAAGAGATGATTCATTTTATCTAGGGTAGGCTCTCTCATTCATGTTTATTCTCTCCATCATCTGTTGCATGGTTTTGAATAAGTTATCAATATTTGTATCATATGTGGAGGCTGCAACTTCTTCCCTATATGTGACTCTTTTTTTATTCTTCATTCTAATTCTTTTGGAAATCAGATTGGCTTCTACACTTACTTCTCCACTTTGCATGTATTCTTACGTGAGGGCTTCTATTTCACTTAATTGATAATCCATCCCTGGATCAAAACCATTATGGAATTTCATTAGAGCTAGACCTTGTGGAGGTTTCATGTTTGTAGGGAGGGAATTCTATAAACTATTGAACCTAGTGCAGTATTCTTGGACACCCTCTCCAACATTCCTCTTAATGTTTTCATACTCTGTTAAGATTTGGAGAGAGTTCTTCTTGACTTCCCATTTGTTTAAGAATAATTGATGAAATGTAGAGAGGTCATTTATACTACTAGGGGTTAAGCCTTTAAACCATTTTCTTGCTTCTCCCCCTAAGCTTTGAGAAAACATTCTTAGTTTAATAGTTTCATCATCTATTTATTGTCTGTCAAAGTAGTCATTCATTATTTCCACATTTTTTTGAGTAGTAGTAGGAGCACTTGCATCATATAAAGGAATCTTGGACTGGTATTCCTATGGTAGAACAAATAAAGGCAATGGTAGAACTAGGGGAGCATACCATGTTGCCATGATATGTGGCTGGGGAAACAAATGAGTGTTAACAAAATGAGGTACAAGGTTAAATGGAGGAAGGTGAACATTGGGGGATGAGCTTAGTACAATAGAGCTCTGCTGTAAGGTGGATGGGTCTAAAATTATTTGAGTTATCCAACTCTGATATCTAGTCCTAAACAAGCTTTGTTCTAGGGGCGGGTTGGAGAGGATATTCTGCAAGTCTTTAAGGTTTTCAGGTATGGAACTTGCTTTGTGAATAGGTGTGCTAATAGTTGGAATTTTGGACCTAGGAGACCTCCTAAGGATTCTTTTAGGATTTTCAACTATTGTAGGAGGATTTGGGTCTGGATGAGATCTGGTACAAATTCTTCTAGAAGCCATGATTTGGACCCAAAAATCAGAGAGGTTGAAAGTTATAACAATCTTAAGACACAAACAAATCTGTAAAAGAGATACTTAATCCAAAAAAGTATTCTTGACTAGGTTCTGTTGATGTTTAATGATAAAATTATTTTCCCAGTGGAGTCTATAGAAAACTAGTGGGGTCAGTAGGCCTACTGAAAACTAGTGGAATCACCAAATGGAAAATTTTTAATTGTTTTATGGCTGGATGTTGTCCACCATCAGCAACCATGTACCATTCTTGGCTAACACTTGATTCATATAAGTTAAAATGAGGTTTTTTGAGCTCTTGAGATAACGTTTAAGCTATTTATTACTCATTATTCCCCAGTATGGTCACCACTAAGTTGGCTCCCAGTGACTTGCAAGATTCGCAAGAACAAAATCTGCATGGAACCACATTAGAACACTTTGGAGTCCATGGTCCTAGCCTTCCTAGACTCAGAGAGGGCTCTCTCTATGTAAGTGTTTGTAAATGATATATCTTTATGCTTTTGTTTTATGATTTTAGGTTGGTTATGAAGTTCTTAGGACTATTTTTTTGTTAGATTGGATTGGTTGATATATAGACTAATGGTGTGATTAAGTGATAGAGTGTTTTGGCTGAATAGATATATTGTGAGAAACATTAATCCATTGGGATATGGAATCATAAAAATGATTTAATTGTTCACCAACTCTACAAGGTTTTTCATAGGGCAAGCTAACTATATCAAGTGAATCTCTTAGATTATATATAATATGAAATGACAATAAGTTGTGAAAACAGTAAAAATAAAGGGAAATTAAGAATCCTTTAACTATACTTCAATAAGAAAATCCTTTTAGCTAATTGTTTGAGACAAACCAAAGGACATGGCGTACCGTAGACTTCTTTGGCCAGAATTTAATAAGCAACCCTTTAAGACAACAATCTAGTAATCCTAGAATTAATTTCAAACAAATAAAACATTCAAGATAACAATGAGTGCAACTAAAGAGAAAGATACATCTATCTTATTTAATCAAACACCCCAAATATCTTCAAATTAATAGTTTAAGGCAAACCAGAGGATAGGGCGTACCGTAGAATTCCCTGACAAGACTCTACTAATTATACTTCAAAGAAAGGCCTTAAAAATAATATTTCAAGCTACACCAAAGCACAAGGCATACCATAGACTGACTCACTCACTATAATAATAACTCCTAACTTAACTTTTGAGCTAACTTTTGGAAATATTTTACTTTTAAGACTTTTCAATAATTTTTACAATAATTACTGAGTAGCTGAGAAATATCTCTGACTGTTTCAATAAATGTTGATGTCTTTATTGGAATAAAATATGTTGTAGGTGCCAAAATGTTCTTTCGAGGAAGTAAATTTTTTTCTGTTGAGTCATTCAAATCTGCATCTGTGTTAATCTGTCTTTGTTTTATCCTTTAAGCTCTGTTTAGGCTATTTTAATCTTGGATTTGTATTCACTATCTACTTTACTGACTTTTTCTTTTAATTCTGCCTTTATCTCTGATTTGTGAATAATCCTTTTGGTTTGTGCTTTAATCCTCCAATCTTCACTATCACAATGTTCTAACTATTTTCTTCCTTCACCTTTATCTCTGTCTGTATTTCTTGTTCAGTGGAGCATATTTTGGTGCTGGAGTTCTTGAATGATCACCAATGGTTATGATCCATTGGTGTTTTGCTCGATCTTACACTCTGGGTCCTCCTAATGAAATAATATCTCTGGATCGTCACCCAGAACTTTATTCAAAAAATTTTGGACCCTAGGAATGAAATTCTCACATTCCTGTCATGATACCTACTTAATGAAATGACCAATTAGTTTTTAAAACCTGTGTTTGTGGATTTTATGCATTTTCTGGGGTTTTTGAGCTTTTGGAGTGTTGCGGAGGTGTTAATATCGGATCGGGCTTCATCACAAAGCCACAGGGCTCTGGACAGTTTGAATCGGATGGTGGTATTGGGATTTGGCGTGAACGAGGAAGAGTGGTTTTCACATGGGATGAGGACTGGTAAGTGGGTTTGGGGGATGGCGTACAATTCCATTCAGCGAGTGTCATGTGGCAGATGGGAGATGGGTGAATACCACCCATTTGGTAAGGTTTGGAGTTGTTTAACCCCTGCGTAAATAATGGTGCGATATGCAATGGGGGTCGTTGAATCTTGGGGGAGATAGATCTATTGTTGTTGAGGGATATGGAGTGACGGGAAACTCATATGCTGGGGCCCGGGTTTATTAAATAAGCATAGGTGCTTATTATACAGGTTGGGCTGAGGTTATATGGCCGTAGGGTTAGGTGCATGTGGGTGAGGGCTTAAGGAGAAGGAGCCCGAGGAAAAAAATAGGAGCGAGGAGATTTAGAAATGGGGGCGGAAGGCAAGGTTATATGGGGGTTTTTAACCAAGAGCGGGGGTTAAAAAAATTAAATAAGAGGGCTTTAACTTTTATAAAGGGGAGGGGTTTATTTTAAATAAAACTGAATTTTAATATAAAGGCTGGGTCCCGAAAGGTTAAAATTTCGATTTAAAACAGTGTAAAAAATTATTTTTTACATTATTTTAATGAAATAAGTGTAATTTATGAGGTGAGGGGGTTTAGTGGAGCTTTTAGTGTGGAAAAGGGTGAGAATGAGAGGATTTTAAGCCTAGAAATGAGTTTTTTAAGAGCAGGAGGGAAATTTTGAGAAGGAACACTAAGAGATAGTGAAAAAGGTTTTATGAAGATAATGAAGGCAGTGATATTTCTAAAGATAGATGATAGTCAAGAAATGCTATCGTCAGCAGTCTGTAGAAAATCCATAGCCACCTAGTGAAAACTGTAGAATACAGGAGGATAACGGTCTCAATTGTGAATATATCCGCTTCAATTTCAGTACTTTGTATGCTGATACACATATGATATTAGAGATACCAGCTAGGTACTTGTTGTGTGGCATGCTAGAACAGATTAATTGAAGTGTGATTCCAGTCTTGTATATAATTTTATTTCTGCATGAGTGATTTACTTCCATAATTTACTTCAGCAATTTCTTTTAATTGGAATTGCTTATGGTTGAGTGTAATGACACAGATAGTACAACTGTCATTGGAATAAAAGACGCCCTTGGATTACTAATTTATTTGTACTATTTAGTCATTCAATGGTGATAAATACAACCCAAAACCTACATCATCACATTTGAATGTGTTGTCATTGGGATGATATAGTATGCTTTTGGGTATGGATTGGTTAAATATGCATAGGACTAATTTGGATTTTTATGACAAATTTATTGAGTGTTTGGATGAAAATGGAGGGAAGAGAGTCTTGTAGGGTAAGAAAAAGGCAACATTAGTTACAATGGTGAAATTTTTTTGGCAAATCACAATCACATAAAAGGGTGTGCGCTATTTGCAATGCATATTTCTAGTGATAAAGGTAAGAAGTATGAGGAAGCAGAGATATTAAGAAGGTAGCAAATATAATAGTAGCTTTAGAATTTGTTTCCAACATATATTTTAGATTTCTCACCTCAAAAAGAAGTGGAATTTTCTATTGAGTTGGTACCTATGGCAACACCAACATCAAAGGCATCAGACTAGATGAGGACTTGAAAGTTAGTAGAGTTGAAGTTGCAGTTGAAGGAAATTCTTGATAAGGGACACATTAGGCCAACTGTAACACCATAGGGTGAACTAGTGTTGTTTGTAAAGAACAAGGATGGTACTCTTAGGATATCAATTGATTAGGGGCAGTTGAACAAGGTAACCATCAAGAACAAGTATATGTTGCCAATGATTGATGAATTGTTTGATCAGTTGAAGGGAGAAGAAATGTTCTCAAGGATTGATATGTGACTGCGATATCATCAGGTTCACATCAAGGAAGAGGACATTTATAAGACAAATTCTCAAAATAGGTATGGATGTTATGAGTTCGCCGTAGTTCCATTTGGTTTGACTAATTCTCCAACTACTTTATGTACTTGAAGAATAGTGTGTTGTGTCCTTATATGGAAAAATTTGTTATTATATTGATTGATTCCATCTTGATATATTATAAGAAAGAGGAAGATCATGTTGAACACTTAGCTATAGTTTTCAAATTGCTAAGAGAGCATCAGTTGTATGCTAAGCTCAGTAAATGCACCTTATTTCAGAAAGAGGTATATTACATGGGACGTGTAGTTTCCAAAGAAGGAATAGGAGTGGATCTAGAAAATATAATGGCTATCATGGAGTAGGAAACCCCTAGAAATGTTGATGAGGTAATATAATTCATGGGAATATTGGGTTATTATAGAATGTTCACCAAGAACTTCTCTTGTATTTTATATCCTATTATGTCATTGCAGAGGAAATATAATAATTTTATATGGATAGAAGAATGTGCACTAAATTTTGAGCAAATGAAGAAGTTGTTGACGAATGCTCTACTGTTAAATATTACAAATCCAGAAAAATATTTTTTGGTGTGTACATACTCTTGTAAGAGAGGACTTGATGGAGTCCTTATGAAGGAAGGACATGTAGTGTGTTATGAGTCATGAAAATTGAATGAGCATGAACAAAATTATCTAACATATGATCTTGAGTTGGCAATTATTATCCATGCATTGAAAATGTGGATATAATATCTTCTTGGCTGAAGGTTTGTATTGATGAGTGATCACAGCGGATTGAGATACTTATTTTACTAACCGAATCTGAATTCCAGGAAATATATATGGTTGGCCACGATCAGTGAGTTCAACTTTGAGGTCATGTACATCAAGGTTGAAGAGAACATGGTTGCATATACTCTTAGTCATAGGATTCATGTGAATCATATAGAAACTATGAATTATTATGGGACAAGCTTACCTGATCATATCTTACAGGTAGGACAAGATGATGACGAGTACATGGAGCTTATGCATAGGTTACAGTAGGGTATAGGTGACCAAGATGCAGAATATCATCTTAGAAAATATGGCTTTATCAGATTTAGGGACAGGATATATGTGTCGAATGGAAATGAGCTCAAGAAGACTATCTTGTCAGAGTTTCATGCAAATTCATATTCAAGTCACCCAGGATATAAGAATCCATTGAAAACAATAAATAGGTTTTATCATTGGCCAAATCTGAAGAAGGGTTTGGAAAATTTTATGGCTATATGTTTGGAATTTCTATAGCTAAAGGCAAGGTGTAAGCATCCAAGTGGACTACTACAGTGGATTCTGATTCTAGAGTGGAAATGGGAGGTCATTTGTATGAATTTGACCAAAGGGTTTTCAAGGACATATATATAGCATGATTCCATCATGGTTGTGTCAGAGAGGTTGAAAAAGGTAGCAAACTTCATTACAGTGAAGTATACTTATTTAGCTAATGATGTGGCAAAAGTATTCATGAGATATTTGGTAAGATTACATGGCGTTCCACAAAATATTGTGTTAGATAGGGATGCTAAGTTCACTTCCAAGTTTTTAAGGGAGTTGATTACAGTTTTAGGGGCAGATTTGGCCTTCAACACAACTAATAATATGAAGATATATGGACATACAAAGAGGGGAAGGAGGATATTGGAGGACATGTTGAGGATGTATGTGATGCATCAACATAGGAGATGGAAGTACCTTTCGTTGGTCGATTATGTTTATAATAATGGTTATCAGGAGTCACTGAGGATGATTTTGGTTGAGGAACTCTATGGGAATATTTCTAACACTCCCATTAGTTGGAGTGATCGGGGTGTTGATAGGACACGATATGTTGGCAGAGTTGGAAAAGGAAATGCAAGTAATAAATTATAATCTAAAGGTAGCACAGGACAAGCAGGAAGCACTATGCAGATCTGAACAAGATTTCTAAGGAGTTTTAGGTTGGACAACAAGTGTTTTTTCACATCAAGGCCAAGAATATCTCCTTTAGGATTGGATCATATGCTAAGTTCTCACCTTTGTTTTGTGGACCTTTCAATATTCATGAAAGGATTAGACCAGTAGCCTATCGACTTGCACTCCCTCCGATAGTGAAATTCCATGATGTTTTCCATGTTTCATTACTTAAGAAGTATGTTAAATATTTTTATCATGTGATTAAATGGTTTGTATTTTTGATGGAGATAGAATGAGAATTCCATTCGGAACCACAATGTATTTTGTAGAGAAAGACGCTCATGCTTCGGAACCGAGAAATCGAGCAGGTTAAAGTGAAGTGGAAATAATTTGGGCCCAATGAATCTACATAGTAGTGGATGGATCAGATGTAGGCTGTGTATCTTTACTTATTCATTAGTTTAGCACATGTTTTATGGCATATGTTTTAGTTATGTATGCATGTATATGGACACAAATATCTCCATGAGTTGTGTTGTAAAGCTCTAATAAGTGATATGGTTGTCATGTCATTATGGTTGTTATGTTGTCATGTTGGTTTTATTTGTCAAAGGGTTGATCATTGTAAATATTGCAACGAGTTAATTTATAAAGCTCCATGGGAAGTATTTTTTTTTAAGCAATCTTGTTGGATGTAGGTTTTATTGAACACCAAGGATGGTGTTCCCCTAGGGGGGGGTTCTGTAATAACCCTGGTAAAAATATCATGTAATAAAAGTTAATAAATGAAAAATAAGACCATGGTCATGGGACACATATTCCAAGCTGAATTTTGGGAAAAAATCCTAGTGTGGGTGTTAATTTGGTTTATTATGGCTAAGGGAAATTGGAAAATTATTTGGAAAGAAAAAAATGGAATTTTTGGTAATTGATTTATGAAAATAATGGAAATTAGGAGAAAATGAAGGTGAAAGGTCACAAGTTGCATATGAGGAGGAACATGAATGAGATTAATGAAAAATAAATAAAATAGAGGCCTCATTAATAAAAAGGTTTCTAAGGATCAGTTGCTACCTTTTATTAGTTCAGTTTTGGAGCTCTCTCTCTATTCTGTCTCTCTATTTATCTCTCACTCTTAGACACAGAGTTTTCTTTGAGAACTTCAGAAATAGATGAAGGAAAGAAAAGGAAGGACCAAGAAGGAAAAGGGAAGAAAATATCGAGCAAGGAAGAGCAATATCAAGAAGCTACAACACAATTACTTGTAGATATCAATTGACATGTGTGATTTCCTTGCTATTTTTGGCATTCATGGTACATGCATGTGTGGTTTTGGTTTTCTTCATGTCATTGGAATGAGTTTTTCCAGGTCTGAAAGTGTTCTTTAACCTTGCATCTCCATTTTTGGATAGTCATGGTGTGATGGTTTATCTTGTATTTGGTTGACCTGGACTACCAGATGATTTTGAAACTGAGTAAGGTGGCCTATGAAAGAAAAAATACATGGCCTAGGAATCCTTGTATCAAAGAAGGTCGGATTGCAGTAAAGCTGAATTTGGTATGAATTGGTAGGCCTATGAATCCTCGACGAGTGAATGGCAGGATATAAGGTAAAGCCTATAGGTGTGTGCCCTTGATAAGGCCTAGGAATCCTTGACCAATGAATGGTGGGTTATATGGTAAATCCTGGAGGGTGGAATATCGATTATGCATAGGAATAATCGATCGATGAATGGAGGGATATATATTAAATGCTAGAGACTAGGAGGCAGGGAAATTTCTCATGGTGTAGGTGGAGAAATCCAAAGGAATCCATGCTTGTTCAAGGACTAGTGATTATGTGGATACTGCGGTAAATTATGAGGAAACCTGGTTTATTTTGGTTTTGAGTTCCACATTCATTCTTGGAATATGGCATGGTAGTGATTAGCTAAAATAAGGATTTGGTTTAGAGAATATATGGTCAAGTGGTTCATAGAAGTCCCATACGTGGTTGGATTTTTCATTCGTTAATGAGAGCTTCTTCTCCTTGGTATTTCATGTGTAAATGTACTGGTTCTTATGTGGATTTTATGGCTATTATATCCATGTTATTTTTCTTGCTTATATGTTGGTTATGAGTATTTTTATGGCAGACTTGATGTATGGATATCATCATGTTTTGATTATAAAATGAATGTAAAATGAATATAAGACATAATAGATGATAATTCAACTAATTTGATAAGGCACCATGACTTCTTTACAAATATCTGATAAGTATGAGACCCTTATGCTCAAATATGTTGTTATGACCTATAGATTACATATTTGTGACATGTTCGATGAAATTCTTGTCATGGCTAGTAGGGGTTATATCAATCACCTGTATAAATGTTTGGATTAATAGGATTTTTTTAATGTTATTATTAATTTATTGATGTTTCATGAAGTTTTGGGAAGTGGCATAAGACCTAGCCCTGAAAAGGTGGCTCATAATCTCATGTCATTGGCACAAATGTGCCTGAAAAATTCCATAGTCACTGGCATGCCCTACTATGGGAGGGTCTGGAAACCCTCGGTTGCATGCATTAATCTGATGGATCAGTTTAATGCTCGAAATTAAAAATTTTAAGAATGACTCAAAACCAATGCCAAAGCATAGATATCGACATCCTCAATCCAACACAACTTGTTTCAATCAAATACGATATCCGAAGATCCTGATATCACATTTTTTCTGTTTTGGGAAACAGCGAAAAAAATTGGACTTGGATGCAAGCGTGTGATGTCAATAGTATATACTGCTGACTAGATGATGACACAGTAGGTTGATTGTACTCCTTCGGCCAGTGGTTGGTTGATAAGTGGCACAACATTATTGGTTTGGTTTTGGTGTTATTTGGTTGATTGTTGTATTGATGTGTCGGAGAAATCAAAGAGAGCCACGTGGGCGAACCAGAGGCTTCCAGGTGGACTCTTGATCGCCAAGAAAAATTTGGTTTGTAGGGTGAGCAGCCCATGGGATTCAAGTGTGAGACATTCCACGAAACAATCATACCTCCTACCATCACGGCTGCATTAGTTATTGATATCTATAGGGAAAAGTTCATATATATAGTTTAACCATTTTGCATTATGAGGTGGGGATAGGGGCTAACCCCTGACCTCGATCCATTATCCAAGGTCAATGGCTAATGCTAGCCCAAGACCTTACAAGAATTTTTAACCAAAGTTTTTTTTCCAATGTATGTTGGCAGATAACCATACCATATGACACCCCCAAAACATTATTATAAACCACATATTCCAAAGTATGGAAACGCATATGTATCAGTGGAGTGCCATATATTACCACCGCAAAAACCTATGTAAAATCCATATCCAAGTTTTGTTGTAGTGATCTGGTTGATAGTTACGATGATGATTAGGTCTAGTTTCAGAGTTTTCACATGGAGGGTGATCCAGATTTATGTAGGAACTTAATGAAATACAAAAACATGGATCAGAAGGTCTCCATTATTTTTTTTTCCATGGTGGTGTGAACCCGGAAGGTATGCAACGATGGTTAGACTGCAGTGATCACATGTGTAGGTGGCTCGAAATTTTTTTTTTCCATATTTAGTTGGTGGCTTCCACTAACTCAACCACCATATAACTGCATCAAAACCGAAATTTAAAACTAGAACCCAGGGTAACCTCCGATGGGAAATTTGTACAATGAACCAAGATCAACAACGAATATGCAACCACTTGGCAACATTTTACATGGATAACGGTCGACATAAGAAATATAAAGAGCCGAAAATTTTCACCCGGTGAAGTGGGAATATCACCGACACTGGGAAAATCTGTTGCCCCATGTGGTCGCAAAAGGTGGAATTTGTAGACCAATTTGGACGTAAGTGTGAATTGTAGGATAGTTAGTGAAACACTCCATTGGAGCATAACAAATTCATTTTTTTACATTTTTTGGAGAAGAAAGAGCCCAGCTAGGGGTTTTTGACTATTCTGGAAACATTGGAGACATTGTTTAAGCCATATGAGAATTTTAGCTTGATGTAAACACACGTTTTTGAGCATAATGAAAGATGCCCAACCATTCAAGGCTGAACCAGGAGATGTAGCTTGGGAGGGGTGAACTCCTTCATCATTTTATAATTTTTGTATACTATTATGGTACTGATGTATTCTTATTTTCTGTAAAAAAATGATTTTAAGAGCATGTGAATGTATTCATGAATTTTACATAAGAGGTTAAAAACCCTAATATTTTCACATGTTAAATTTGACATTAATCTTGAAGATTTCATATAAATATCATGCAAGGCGTGTAAGGGGAGTGTTTGAGGGTCTAGAGTAGAAAAAAGTTAAGTTAACGTAGGGGTTTGTCACCTGGAAGGGTTGGTTTTCTCTTGAAAGTCTTGTAGCATGTGTGGAGGGTGAGTTTTGTCTCGTTACATTGATTCCAATTCTTTAATTATACATATTGAGTTGAATCACGTCATAGTAGCCTATCATCGCATCTTTACCCCAATTGTTTTTTTTATATTAGGTAAATGTGGGATTAAGGTGTTATAATCCACTATCTATCCCTCTAGTAACTTCATTAATTTCCACTCGTTCCATGGCCTTCTACACCTTTATTGCTTCTCAATATTATGTTAATCCAATAAAGGTGCTCCAATTATACTCTTCCTTTTCCTTGTTAATGTAAATTTTACAATCATCCTCATTAGTAAATCATGAAAAAGGTTTATCTTATGGGGTTTAGCCTCTTTAATCATCATGCTCATCAATTGTAATTTCTTCAACAAGAACTACGAAATATTAATAAACTTACTATGTCTTATATGGATGATCAACTTCAAATGATACCCAAATACCATTTTTTGTTTATATTTGCATGTAATTAAATTATGGATACCTAGCGACACACCTATCAAGGTTAATGCAGAGACACTAACTCACTCCCCTTTTCATTCCCTTGCAAAACTACTTTTTTTAAAGCTTCCTCATGGGGCACTTTCATAGTAGTTTTTATTTTAAACTATTGGTTTCCAGTTTGCGGTACACTAGTTACCATAGCTATCCTTTCCTAAAAAACCTATATTTTCATCCCTCTTACCATCATTTCTTACTTCTCATACACATAAAAAAATCTCCATAAATACCATCCTATGACCTTTCTTAATGTTCACGAAGGAAACTATGTATCCAACTTCTTCAAAATCCTTACTAATTTAGCATTTCAAGCAATACTCCTAGTATTATATGGTTCAATATTGATGTGTCATCCACATAGTATGATCTGGAATTGATGCAGAGTTTCTCCTTTCGAAAAACTTAATTTTCCTCTGATATTTTGGAAGTAAAATCGGGTCTTATGTAAACACAAGTTTTTTGGTGTCTTGAAGGATAATGAGTTATTTTTCACATGAGCTTTAAAGAAGAGACATATCATCATTTAACTAATAAAGGAAATAAATAAGAGAGACAACACATAATTTTTTGAAGCTATTCGCCCCTCCTAAGATACATCTCTAGGCCTACTAACATAGCTAAACTGCTCCATTGATTTCAGTGATAAATATTTCATAAACTGTGCTGACGATAGGAACGGGTAGTTTCCCCTTCAAGGAAACATTCTCTTGCAAATAATTGTCGCTCTAAAAAGCATGAAAACCTATATTCAGTCATGAAAAAATTAGCAAGAAAATGGTTCTCACATAAATACCATATACTCCATATGAAAATGAGCATAAACAATACAAGAATTCCACATTTAAGTACTAAAATAAAGCTTTACTCAAGAATACATAATGAGAAAAGAGAAACATGAGCTACACCACGATGCAACATTTGTTGTAGATAACAGATGAAGGCTGGAAAACCTTTACAAGGT
Source organism: Pinus albicaulis (assembly GCA_034641835.2). Lineage (NCBI taxonomy): Eukaryota > Viridiplantae > Streptophyta > Pinopsida > Pinales > Pinaceae > Pinus > Pinus albicaulis. Next base: position 1,403,533,642 of record CM076582.1, read on the forward strand.
CCTCTCCATGCTCAAAATCCTTCGAAAACTTCTTCAACTCATTGATTTATCCTCACACCCATAGACTCAAACCTATAAAAAAATCTCTTCATAAGTTCTCAAATCAATTAACAAAGGCTTATGTTCGATTCAGAATGTCCAAAAACCCATATCTAAACACTTCTTGAGCTAGAAAATGCCAAAAACTAATCAAGTTATGGATCTGTCTAGTTTATGTTGTTATCCATCCTCCAAATTTGATGAATCTTCTAACCGAGTGAAAAATCCACCCTTAAATTTGTTTGGGAGGTGAAAATTTTTCCTGCATCTAGTGAAAATTATCGGATAGTTAATTTTCCCAATAAAACTTTTCCTTTGAATTTTAGCCCCGCCTATGGTCGTATGGGCCACCTGGCTGGGGACCAGGGTAACTCCCCACCCCCTCCACTCTGCATTAGTCACTGAGATTCATGTTCACATTCTTCCCATAATGTCAGGGGTCATGGCTAATAGCTCGCCCCTGCTGAGGTAGCTCCCTACAATTTCGCCGGCGGTTACATGGCTACCACGAGACTAGAGCTAGGTCCTTAATTTCCACCCGCCGGTTTTAACTTCCTCAATGGTATAATGATGGCTATATAATGTGGGGCTAGGGCTTAGTGCCTCGAATTTCAACTAGTAATCATTCCATTTTTTTGTGGGGTGTCTATAACTAGGGGCCAGGGCCTTCTCTCGGGCCCTCCTCCCAACGAAATTTACATAGGATTTAACATAAAGTCAGAAACATTGTATAATAAGAAACATATCCATGGTGTAGTGGTAAGGCTTGAACTTATTGTATGGCAGGTAATGAGTTCGATCCTGTTGGGCCTGTGGGCCAAACCTTAATAAATTTTAGCCAAACCAGAGGTGCCATGTGGTGGCCTCTAGTTGGGCCATGAGGCATCCTCCAAATGGTCCACTAGAACTCAAGTTCGTCCAATAAAAATTTTCCATCCTACACCAGTATGAGCCTACCACTTGGAAGGCCATGATTGGTATGTACACACCCAGTAGGCTTGCTAACATTAGTGGTATGTATTTCCCAATCAACAGTCGAGTCAACCGACCTACAATTTTTTTTTTTATCGACCAAGAACCTCATAACATAAAAAATTTCCCACACGACATCATATTGGGGTGAGTCAAGTGTCGTTAGAATTAGAACAAAAAAAAATATAACTTGATTCCATTTTCAAATGATTCTAGGCACTTTAATTTTGAGCTAAATTTTTATCTTTGGATCATGCCTCCCCACTACAAAAAAATTTACTCCAAAATTTTAGCTTCTCCTAGTAAAACAAATGAGGCAAAAAAAAAAAAAAATTCCCAAACTCAATCCTTAATTTTATGTTTTCAATTGGTGCCTTCGAGCTCAAATAAAGGTACTCCACCTATCCTCTACATGAGGACCTTACCTTCCTCTTAACATTCGAGCCACAATTCTTATCATCATGTAGGAACAAAACATCGGTGGATAAAATTTGAAAACTCTTTCTAAAGCCATCTTTCATGGCTCACACAAATTCACATTGAAGTTACATTGTTGAAGAGAAACTTAACTTTCCATCTTGGAAATAATAAGTAACTCAATTTTTTCCATGAAATTATTCAAAATTTTCTTTAGTGTCCTCAAACTGTTCTTGTATGCAAAAGTACTCTATATACAATAATTCAATGAAACAATTGGCTTTGTCAGCACAAACATATTCCTTTCTTATACAATGTTTATCAAATATTTCATTCATAACAATATTCATCTTGAACACTTGTATCATTGGGTACATGACAGAACTTTAGACAAACTCGATGACAAACATTTTTCATCCCTAAAGTCCTTAAATAGTTTGGACTCATAAACAAGCCAACATAACATGTCATGTCAATGAAAAACATACTTGTTGAAAATATTGACTATTCTTGTTTCACTTTACAAAGTACCCAAAAATAGGTAATGACAACAACAATCATTTACAATTTATAAAACAAAATACTATACATATAGTCTACACAATCTTTACCTCTCTTAGACTTATGGGTTTTATTTCTGCATCTATTATTTTTTGAAGGTTTCCTTAGGAACTATGCCAGTATCCTCTTTGCCACCTATTTATTTCCTTTCATTGGTTTTCATAACCTATTTATCCTTCTCGGGATGAAAATCAGGAGGAAGTTTCCAACACCTTTCATTTCCATGCCCATGCATGTTACGATGGGTACAAAAGTACTTTTTCTTGCCCATCGAGAAGGAAGTATTCAAATGTGAATTATTTTTTTCACGCTTGGTGCGAAGAATTGTTTCCATTATTTTGACCATCACCTTGCATTTCTCACAATTAGCTACACAATGGTCAACTGCATCACAAACGTGGAAGGATAAATGTCCCACAAATAATCAAAATTACCAACGTTTGGAAAATTCCATCGAAATTTATACATCTCCCTTGAGTTTTAACTTTCATGATGTGGAGTGGACGATGAAATGAAAAATACTTTAAGCATTCATCTCCCTTAGGAGAAAAATTGACATTATCGCTACTATCTTGGTGTGACATATCATTATCTGTTGATTTCTTTGCCTCAAATAATTTAGAATACTCTCCAAACACTCTACACCCATATTCCAATCCTTGATATCTTGGTCTCTCTTTCACCATGATAGGATTAGTGATTCCTTGGCCATTAATTTTGAGGCCTCCTCCTTCATAACCCATCCTAGTTAGAAAATTCATACCACTTCCTTTAGTATGTTGTTCAAATGTTGCAAAATATATGTTATTAACATAAACTGAATTATTTGAACTACGAATTGCGATTACCTCCTTCAATTTTCCACCCATATTTTCTACTTCATATGCTGATGAAAAATTTGAAGATGACTCAAGCCACCCACTTTTACCAATAGGAATATAATGAGAAACTTTGAGATGTTAACAAAACCCAAAAGCATCATTCTCCATATATGGTCTATAACTTGTGTTTGGACCATGCCCACAAATTGGCTTCACTTTGGAGGTATCCTTTGTTGTCAATGGAATGGAACTCTCAATAACTTGTTCCTCAAGCACATGTTGCAACTGAAGGTGGATATTTCTCTTCTCCTCTTCAACAATTTCAAGCATTCTTCTCAATTCAACATTCTCCATTCAAAGAGACAAGTCATATCCTCTAGTTCTTAGAGACTTTCCATATTCTTTCACATACCTGCAACTTGGTCATAACTGGATATGATACCAATTTATATGGAATTTTAGGAGAAATTCTCCTTCCTAAAAAATGATCGTCCTCTAATGCTTTACAAGTAAAAGTGGGTCTTATGTAAACACAAGTTTTATGGTATCTTCAATGATAATGAGTTAATTATCATGGGATATTTTAACAATAAAAATATCACCATTTAAATAATAAGGGAAGTCAAGAAGAGAGGCAACAAAGAATTTTTTGAAGGTGTTCACCCCGCTTGGGATACATATTTGGGCCTACTAATACAGATAAAACTGCTTCATTGGTTTCAATGATAAATAGTAGATAAATTGTGCTGACAATATGAGTGGCTAGTTCCCCCTTCAATGAAACATTCCCCTGCAAACAACCCTCACTCTAAAAAACATGACAACCTATAATCATTCATGAAAAAATCAGCAATAAAAGGGTTCCCACATGAAGACCCTATACTCCATATGGAAATGAGCATAAAAATTACAACAATTCCACATTGAAGGACTAAAAGAAATATTTCGTCAAGAAGACATAGTGAGAAAAGAGAAACATGAGTTGCACCATGATGTCACATCTATTTCATATAACATATGAAGGTTGTAAAACCCTTACAAGGTCCTCTCCATGCTCAAAATCCTTCAAAATCTACTTCAAACCACTAATTCATCCTAGAACCCATAGACTCAAACCTGCAAAAAGTATCTTCAAAAGTGCTCGAATCAGTGAACAACGACCTCCATTGGATTTAGAATGTCCAAAAAATCCTATTTGGACTCTTCTTGAGCTCCAAAAGGCCAAAAAATCATAAAGTTATGGATCTCTCCAATTTCTTCTATTACTGATTCTTGAAATTAGGTGAATCTGCTAACCGAGTAACAAATCTGCCCTTAAATCTGCGCAGAAGGCAACAAATTTTCCCACATCGGGTGCAAATTATCAGATAATTCATTTTCCCAATAAACCTTTGTGCTTGAATTTTGGCCCCACCTATGGTCGTACGGGCCATGATGTTGGGGGTTGGGATAACCTCTTTCCCCCACCACTCCACACTGATCTCCAAGATTCACAATCACATTCTTCCCATAGAACTAGCAGCCAAGGCTAAGAATATGCCCCCACTGTGGTAGCTCCTTACAATTTAGTCGGTGGTTACATGGCTTCCACGAGACTGGGGCCAGGACCATAAGTTCCACCTGCCCGTTTTGTCTCTTTCCGCAGTCTCATGATGGTGATAGAGCCCAGGGATAGGGCTTAGAGCCCCACCCCCCCGTCACCTCCTGATCGAATTTGCACCTTGTCAAGTGAATGGTCATATTAGTATTAGTTATGGCTGGCCCCGAGCTCCACCATCAACACTACGTTACCATGGTCGTGTACAACATATGTGACCATGAGTCAGGATAGGCCCTGATCCTTCCTCATGGCTCCTTCCATGGTTATATGAGGTGAAAATAACCAGGGGCTAGGGATTAGTCTTGACCCCTCCCCCCAACACAAATTTGAATAGGATTTAACATAATGTGAGAAACATTGCATAATAAGAAACATATGCATGGTGTAGTTGTAATTCTCGACAATTTTGTATGGAAGCTCATGAGTTTGATCCCGTCAGGCTTGTGATATGAATATTAATAAATTTTAGCCAACCCTTTGGTGCCATATAGCGGCCTTCGGTTGGGCCACATGACATCCTCCAATTGGTCCACCACAATTGAAGTTTGACCAATAAAAATGTGCCATCTTGCACCTATATGAGCATGCCACTTGATAAGAAATGTTTGGTCAGTATGCACCCAGTAGGATTGCTAACATCAGTGGTATGGACTGCCTAATTAGCAGCCCTATCAGCCCACACAAAATTTTTTTACTATCGACCGAAAACTTCAAAACATCATAACTTTATCATACGACATTGGATTTAGGTGATTCAAGTGCCATTGGAATAAAAAATGCTAACACTACTACTTGACACTAGTTTCAAAATATTATAGGAAATTTCATTTTTTAGCTAAATTTTGATCTCTGGATCACGATATAAAGGAAATATAATGATTAAATTCAAGCTTCCATTATAGAGAAACTATACTCATTAAGTTCAAGCTAACAAGATCATATTACACTACAAAGGTGTCTCTACAAGGAAATTTTCAATAATGGTATGGTTTTGTGAGGGATGATAAATGGATAGTTCATTATGGTAAATTAATTATGGTAGCATCATGGTAATGATATGAATTAAGAGAATCAATCACTGTGATAGGAACTAATTCTCCTTGGTCTAACCTGAGGATTAAGGAATGAGTTTCTTTAATTATTTGATAACATTTTTGGGTACCTATCTCCTTATTTTTAATATATATCCAAATTCATTCATTATTTTGGGAATAACTGATTATGCTATTTCGGCCCCATCATGATACATAATCAATTTATGGTAGAATTCCTAACCATACTTGTTCAAATAATCATGAATTTACTAACCCATTTATACCTTGAAGGTTATTTTTCGTGACATCCCTTTAGTCTTGATATAACTCTTATTCCTCCTCAAGTCCACTGCATCTTATTTTGTCATTTTATCCATTATTTATTTTCACCCTCTTAGTTATTATTCATAAGCCCCATGTTTGTTTTTTGACATTAATCTTTCATTTTTACAATTATAATTAGGTTATCCTTGATATTATACTCTAAATAAAAATAAATTTTTCACTAAACATCTTCATCCATTATGCCTTAATTTCAGTAAATGAAATTTTTGGCATGATATTCTACTACATTTTATGTTTTCTAATGGTTACCTTATACCCTAATTCTAGTAAACCTTCACATATGGTCATCAATATCTCTATTATAAGGTATTTGGTTAGATGATTTTCAAACCTTGGTCCCATTTTCCCTATTGGCGGACAACCTTAGACTGAGCAATAATATTGTTGGAACATGGGTGAAATGACCCATGTTTAGGAACAGGTCAACGAAACCCCCTTAGATATCAACATTTTCAACAACTAAAAGCAGGAAAGATCTCACCTAAGGTATGTTGATGGGTTTTTAATACCTTTTAAGGCCATGTAGGGAGAAAATGTAAATGAATACTATTTTGGCTCAAGGTAACCCATCCAAACTAAGTACATTTTCCATATGTTGCAAACAAACCCATTAAATAGAAATATATTCAAAATCCATTCTTTTGTACATTTACATAATTACCATCATCTACGACATACATTGGTCACACATAATATATGCTTTAAACAAAACATTCTATATTTGGCAAGCCTTCATCACATACACATATAACTGAATTCGATGTAAAAAAGGAAAGGAATAGAGTCCATTTTTTAATGCAATGATACAATTATTTACAACTAGAAAGCATTTACATAGACACTTGCTAGAAACATTGAAGAGAATGCATATCTTATTCATTGATTTATCCATTAACATTAATAATTTAAACAACATAACTATAATTCTAGGAAAAAAAACTCATGGATAACTCATATATATATATATATATATATATATATATATATATATATATATATATTAAATATAAAAAGGGAAAATATACAGCAAATCCATATGCCTGACTTCGAGAACTCGGGCTATCATTATTCATATAATACTAATATGTCTAATGTAATGAAAATAAACCAATTATATTATAACAATATATTGACCAACTACTAGAGCCCCAACATTATCACTCATAGAACCAAACAAGATAACCAGTATAATATCAAATAACACTAGTTGTACAAAAAAATCATCGAACATAATAGAGAATAACCAAAATAATATTGACCAGTGATCAACCAATATAACCCTTGATCATCTACAGTATCCCTTTGTATAGTGTTAGTATTCCATATATGGATTTAGGGAAACTCCATCCAACTCACCTTGATGAGTTTTCCTCATACGTTCGAAGTCAAAACTCTTTACTGGACTAGATCAAGAGAAGTCACCACCTTTGTCAATATCTTATCAACATACATATATGGAATATACACTCTTAGCTAAGTATTTTTTTAGTTACCGTGCAAATATATTGGCCTTTATCACATCTATGTGTGTTTTTTTGGAAATCTTTGTGGTATGTTGTGCACGTTGTTGACCACACTCTACGTAGTATCCCAATACTTGGGAAACTTTAAAAAAAAAAAAATCCCTCTTTTCCTCGAAAACCCCAATAGGTTCCCAAAATTATTCATGGCTTATCCCTAATCCACTTCATCCTTGTACTTTGAGGGAAGGGAGGAATCCCTAAGTATTTTCCACAAATTTCTCAAACAATCTTTAGCCTTGTGAATTGTAGTATTGGTTTCTTCCACTATTCCAATAATTATTGCGACAATAAATACAAGAATAGGGATTTATTCTGGGGAATAAGGATGTGAGCTATATTTTGTTCCAAAAAATATCATTTTTGAGCTACATGGCATTGTGTTATAATTACTCTCCCTTATATGCCGATTTTTTCTACTCTTCACTCCTCTGGTTTAAATTTCTACCCAATGTCATTCTTCTGATCATAGTAGCTTGTCATTCAAGTGTGGAAAGATATATAATAATATTTTATATAACTTCACTATATTTCTCGTAAGTCTAAAACTTAGAGCCAATTGTTAGCTCATTTGGGCTTGACCCAGGTTCAATATTATATTGTGCATCAAAAAAACCCTTGTTCAGTGACCCTTTTGCCAATGACCTTCAACCAGATCACATTCTCACCTGAGGTTACTATGGGCGGTTGTACAACCATGTTTCGACATCCTTGAGGCACTGTGTGATGTGGAAAATATACTCTAATTCTATTATCTTTTAACATACATAAGTTGATTACTTTGTATAAAACCCTTCACTTACTTCACCACATTTAATAAAACACATTATACAACATCATAAAACTACAATTTTATAAAGCACAACCGTAACAAATACTTTGAAACAACTTATATTAATCAAATAAACAAGAAATACATAATAACACAAAATATCTTCACAAAACTCCTTCTTTTCTATTATGATGGATAGTTGAAATGAAATCAACTCTTAGACCTGTGCACATAGTTGCAGGTGGTCTATACACTAAGTTGCAGACTCTTCCAAGGTCTTTTCCCACTTATTTGTAGTTCCTTTCCTTTGCTACAAAAGGCAGATACAAAACTAGCATGTAACCATAGAAATTACAATGATCTATTGATTTTATCTAGAATTACATTAATTTAAATACTATTACATCATTAAAAAACCATGGTCCAAATACCATGGGCTCCCTAAAACAATCAAATATAACCCGAACCTGTTACAAAAAGGATTGGATTCAACGTACCATGAAGGCCCTAAGATACCATGTGATATATCCATAATCATTGGATGTCTGGTATACTTCATTCTCCGCTCCTCAAAATGGAGAGACTTGGTCAAAATTGAGGCCATGTTGGAATATGCCCAATAAGCCTTGAACACTGACACGTGACTCATCCCCTGTTACTGAGCTTCTTTTCCTTTGATCTTTGATGCTATGCTATTGTAGGCACTTTTGACCTTCTGCAACACCTCTGCAACCTTCTTCTCCTGACTATGAACTTCTTCCGAAAAAGCCATCCCTGTGATTACAAAGTGAATAATTTTTTGCAATGCGGTCATATTCTACTCTAATTGCAAATAATTGTGCATCAGGGACATTATCTTCTATGCTATTTGGTCCTTCTCTTGTTTCCAATCTTGACAGATGGTCAGCACCTGCATTCAGCTTTCTCGGTTTAACAACAACTTCAAATTCATAATTCTGAAATAATAATAAAAATTTGAAAATATTTCCTCCTATGACACACTCATTGAACAACTACTTCAATGAAGAATATCTGTAATAATATTAAAATGTGATCCCAAAAAATAATGTCTGAATTTCTACAGGGCATACACCATATCTAGACCTTCCCTTTTTGTGGTAGTGTAATTCTTCTTAGCTATAAAAAATTTCCTACTTGAAAAGGCTATAAGATGGTCAATTTCTCCTTATACCACTCCTTAATTTATGCAAGAAGAATCGACATGGAAATGGAATTCCTTATTTGATTCAAGGAATACTATAATAGGCGCAGTTACCATCTTCTCTTTTAGTATGTCGAGGCCCTTCTGGAATTATTCATCCCACTGAAAATTCACATCTTTCTTCAGCAATTTCTCTATTAGCACATATATCAACACATAACATTTAAATAATTGTCTATTGTATCATGTATGTCCATATTAAGTGCACAACTATCTTGATGTCTTAGGTGGATCAAATTTTACAATGACCAAAATATTCACAAGGTCCACCATGAGTCCTTGCTTGAAAACATGTCCCAACAATGTACCAAAATGCACATAGAATATGCACTTCTTCATATTCAAATAGATATTATGTTGTATACAAGTGTCAAACATAAGCCTTAAACTCCCAACATGTTTGTTCAATAGTCAAAATATTTTCCATTCATCAAAGTATACCTCCAAGAATTTGTGAATGTAATCCTTAAAATATGTGGCCACCACTCTAGTAAATATAGCAGGGGAATTCTTCAATCCAAAAGGCATCAATGTATATTGATATGACACCCATTCTGTAGAAAAGGTGGTCTTGTGTCTATCTTCAGGTGCAATTCTTATATGATGATATCCTGAAAATCCATCTATAAATGAATAGGTTCCTGACCTCCTACTCTAACCAATACTTCATCTATGAAAGAGGTGAAAAAAGGATCGTGTAAGCATGCATCACTCAAATTCCTTAGGTCCACACATATTTTCATTTCTTATTTTTCCTTCATTTCTTGGACCACCATAGGACTTACCCATTCTGCCTCTTCGACAAGTTCAATAATCCCTCTTTTTATCATCTTATCAAGTTCTAGCTTCACTTTCTCCATGTACTTTGGGTTCAACCTATAAGGTCTCTTCTTGATGGGTTTTGATAAGGCTTAAGGGAAATCTTCATGACTCGTAAGTCTCCAAGTATTCTCTTCATATCTAAAAATTTAGTGGGAAACAATTCTTTATATTCGTGCAATAATTTTGTGACTTTGTTGATTGTCTCCTCTTCCTGGTAGTCTTCTACTATTGCAAACTTAGGCTCTTCTTCTTAGGGAAGCAATATCCCAATTCTTCTCCTCCAAACACTCCTAGAATTTTTTAAAATTGTTGGGGCGAGTGTCTAAATGATTTTTCTTGTCTTCCAGGTACTTAATCTATATACTTTTACCCTTGTCGACGATCTTCCAATACTTCAGTTGAGCACTAGATATAGTTTATAGATCTTGTCATTTCCTAGCCACGTTATCTATCTTCTGTATCTGTCGATGTGTAAAGTGTGTGACTTACACGTGTAGGTCTAAGAGGTTAGTATATGGTATATTGTCTATCTACAGAAGCATTTGGGGCACTTGGTAGTATTACATAGACATTATATTTTATGCCTTAGACTCTAAAACTGCCATATTGAGAATCCCTCTCCCATAGTCCAGAGATAGTCTAAGTTTTGCGGGTGTTAGAGGTTGATTCTTTACTATTTTGAAATCTCTTTTTCCTCTTATTTGAAGTTTTATTAGTGATTTATGTAAATTGGTTTATGATTGACACTTCCCCAAGTTGGGCCACTTCCTCTAATTTTGTGGTTGCATGTTCTAACATGGGAGAAGGAAAAATTTCTGCCATGAAATTTTTCTTTGAGGAAGAAGCATATCATTCCATGATATTATTCAATTAGTACCTAAAATCATGAGTCATTTAATAACTATATGCTTTGTGTTGCTAGAAAAAATCTCAAATTTTGAGTATTTTGTAAGTAACCATAAGATCAACAAAGTATTTAAAACTAAAAGAGAAAGGTTTCTAAATCCTCTGACCTCATACCATGGAAGTTGGGAAGGAAATATGGAGGTATTTTATTCATATGAACATTGATATTAGTATCTTGAATGGGAAATCCAAGAGGATATTATTCATTTTCATCATATCCATCAGTTTCTTCTACCTTATATGCCACCTCTTATTGTTCTTCCCGCAAAAGTGGATGATGATGTGGTTCTTACTGCACCATGTTATTAAATGGGGGGGGGGGGGTTGGTGTTAGATAAGTAGTTGTTTGTTTTTATAAAAAAAAATGAATAAGAATGTTAATGCAATGCAATTTTATAAAATTAAATATGCCTAATGCGAAACAATTTTTTTTAATAAAATAAAAGAAATGTATCAACTAGGAAAGACAAAAATACATGCTTTGACACCTCCTGAGCAACATCACCATAAAGTGATGAGCCTTAGTATTGCAACAAGAATGTAGCAACTCCCAAGGATACCAACTTGAATTATAAATCTGAGGTTTGTACAAACATCAGAGGTATTGAAACTATATGTGCAACATGCAATGTGTCCTTCTTTTGTTGATATGATGTAATAAAGTGAAGATGATGGACTAAAGTATAAAATGATTGAAGAAATGGAAATTATTATTTATTTGCAGGGCTGGAAATGCTACTTTCTCAAATGTAAACAATAATCCTAATTGCAAGAAGGTAAAGGTTATGCTATTTGCAGAAATGAAAAGTACTTTTCTATTAGGATAGTATAAACCTTGTGCTACTTGAAACAATGTGAATCATTAGTCTAATTGCAGAATGTGAAAAATTTCTTTGAAAATAAATTAATCATATGCAAGAACAACAAATTGTAATTGAAATCCTAAGAGAATTAATTCAGATAAATAGGCCTAATCTAATTTGTCAAAAGGAAAGTCATAAGTGGTGTTTATTATTCCTCAATCATGGATTTAAATCCTATGGGTAATTATTCAATCCTAAGGGACAAAAACCAATATTTTGGAGTAGATCTGGTCAAGTTTACATGTGCTACATGAGGCCCTATTTTTCTACTGGAGCGAGAGAACTTGCCAACTTCCCAAGTAAATTAAATGAAAATGGGATGTGGAATTTTTTATTATTATGTAGGATTCATTAGGACTTAATTCTAAGTGTAATCACTCCAAAATACCCCTATTAACATGTGATAAAAAAAATAGAAAATTACTACTCTAAAAAATAGAAATTCAAGAACTAGTGAGCTAGTTAACCTACGAAATGCCTAACCTAATTAAGTGAAATTTCTATGGGGTAAATTTTTTTATTAACATGAATTGTTTTATGACCCAATACAATTCTAATTTTTTGGCATTGCCATTTTTTAATTGATACCAACAAGGTCATGGTCATAGTCATGCTTGTCAAATGAATGTGTGATGAATGTTGACTTGGTGGTCCTATTGGTTGGGATGATGTATTGAAAGTGAGATGTTTGTGTTGGAATTTATGTAAAATCTATAGTTCATGCACTTTTTTCAACCTCGTGTTGATTCATATTGTTGGACCATGGTGTGTGTCAGCATGTATGTGTTGGCATTGATCTTATTGATGATGGCACACCCGCGGGATGACATTGATAAAGCTTGATGGTAGCATGATGGTAATGGAGGATTTGGCATGTGTTGGATTTTAAATTGATGGAAATTTCATTATGGTTAGTTGAGGCTTCTACAGATGATGAACAAACCTACATGTGATGGAGATTGTTCATGACACACTAGTTACGTTGTCAACTACCTCTCAATTACGTCTTCATGTTTATTCATATGAGGAGACTTGTTTAAGTGATGTGATGGATTTATGATGGTGCTAAGGAGGTTGAAAATGTTCTTCAAATAGTTTTTAACTTGTTCATAGGTATGATGGAGAGTGGAAGACTTGTTGGCATACTTTCCAACCTTGTTTGTTGGCCCTTCTTGGTCAAATTGGTAGTGACACTTGAGAGGCATGTTTTATCTACTTGTAGAGGTTTAAAAGGCCACATAATAAGGTTTGAAGCTATAATATATGCAATTTAAGGTGATCCAATAGTTCGATTAGGTCCTGAGTTAATTCTATAAATAGTCGCATGCACATAATACTATAGGAGTGGTTGGAATCCTATAGTTGCATGAAGGCAATATTAAGTGAGATTTTATAGCTCCAAGAGGCTAAAATAGCATGAAGAACACTGATAAGGGAGCGAATATGGGTTTTCAAGACATTTTCTCCACATTCCTCGCACTTTTTGGAACCAAATTAGATTGGAAAATCCCATAGGCTTCTAGAAAGATTGAAACAAGGTTGTAAATGGTTTTAAAATTTCCTCTCATGATGTGAACACATTTAGTGCACTAGTAGTGACCTTAGTGGATTTCTTTGGTCCAATTTGTGCACCTTTGATCCTATCCCCAATCTCAATTTTTCCCTACATGTTTTATATTCATGCATTGTGAGATTTATGGTTGTTGATGGTGTTAGATGTAGATTTTATGTGTGGAGAGAAGGACGAATAGAGATATTGTGACTAGGATATATTAGAGAGACTATATTCATCATTCCATGAGTTTTCATGACTAAATAGTGATAATATTTGAAGCATGCTACAAACTAGAACAGATTTGGAGTTGTTGGTGTAGAGATTGACTGGAGAGTGTGGCATGTTGTTGGATAGAGTTTTTGTGGATACTCTCAAAGTTTTTTTTGCAGGATTTTCTATTAATTTTGGTTCATATCCTTAGTGTTATATTTTTCTAATTGTAGTATGTAACAGTTAGATTCTGATGTGAGGGTTTGATATCAGATTTGTGTGGAAACAAATTTCCTATATTGGAATACATTTTTTTTAAGGTTTTATACTTGATTTGATGGTGATGTATTACTGCTAAGGGAATTCATGTAGAGATAATTTTTAGTTGATCATAGTGTCTTGGGATCCATTTTTAATTTACATGAACGTAGTTTCGCATGGTGGTGAAGAGAAGTGACTCCATGGAGGTGGAGAAGTGAGATCGAAGCTTCAACAAAGGAATAATTTTCTCAATCCAATTGTGGTTGGATATTCAAATGGTAGTTTGGTGAGGATTGTCTAATCATGGTAGAATTTAGTAGATGGTAGTCCATAGAGATCCATAGAGAAAAAAGTCTTCTGATCTGATCAGTAGAATCGAGTCTCCTATACGATGGGTGTTGGAATTTTGTATATGAGTTCAAGTCTCCATTCTCATGGTAGTCAACCAACTATGTAAAAGATCAATTTCTCAACATAATATAAAATCATAGCAAATAATCAATATCAAGGGTGGTTTTTTTCCTGGTAAAGGGTTTTGCACAAGATATATTGTGTATCATGTGTTGAATCCTTATTGTGTTCTTGTTCCTATTTATGTTGCTCATATGGTTTATTTGTTTCTTATTATTTATGCATATATTTTCTAATGTATAATGAGTTTCTTTTAATAAATGCATTTGATTCAGTAAATGAAGTTAATAAAAGGAAAAAATCATATATAGATCACACTATTGATTCACCCCCCTCTCAATAGTTCTCAAAGGTTTCCAACAATTAAAATCAGAACAGGGATCTTGGTTGGAGCTTTATCATTGGAGAGTAGATCTTGTATTTGTTGGTGTAATTTTTTTTTTTGGAATGGATGTCATCACTACTGCAAATTACAAGGTATGGAAAAAAAATGGAAAATCTCAATTTTTATCTTTTGGATCTAACATTTGGAAAGTAGTGTGTGAATTTTGTGGAAAATATCCAATTGCATATGAAGTTTTGCAGCAGGATGAATAAGAATGGTGTATAATATATGAGAATATCCATAATGGTGATATGAAGATAATAGTGTGTTTGAAACGTGCCAAATATATGTGGGCCAAGATAGACTCCATAGTTGGATGTTACCAACAACAATAAGGATAATGAGAAGAGAAATAAGAAGAAGAACAACAAGAAGACGAACACAAAGAAGAGTCTCCAAAAACAAGAATCTTAGTCACAAGAGTCTCATTATTCCAGTTCACATGATTCAATAGATGATGGGAAGAGATTATAAAGTCATGTTCCTAAAGGTACGAATTTTAATGTTTTTCTGTGGAGTTATAATTTTGATTCATATATATATCATGATGAAGCACGGAGTGAAGATGAGAATATTACTATACTAACAACTACATTGATGGTTCAAGATAAATTATTGCATATTTTTTATGATAAGGAGTCCAATCTCAAAGAAAATATTGTGAGACTAAAGGTTAAATTAGTTGAAGCTGAAAAAGTTGAGGAAGGCATGAGGAAACAATTTTAAGAGAATTAAAAAGAGATTGAGAAATTTGAAGTTGAATTTGTTTTCTTGATAAAGAAGTGGAATATGGAGAAGAGCAGCATAGCCTTGGATAATATACTTGAGATACAAAGATAACCAATACCTAAAACTAGTCTTGGACTTCAAAAGGGCGAGTCTAGTTTGTATGCAGACAACAAAATAAAATAAAAAACCTAAGAAACTTGTAGTAAACAATACCTGTGGCAAAAGTGAGATCCAAGGAAATAGGAAGCAGATCCAACAGATAGTTAGCAAACAAAAGAAAAAGTATCCAAAAAGGAAGCAGAACCAACAATTGATAAAACAAAAAAACCAACGTCAAAGTATAAAATCGCAAGGAGCACGTATATTAACAAGATATTTTCCTCCTAGAGATAATAATGAAAAATATTTAAGATTTCAAAGGAATAAAAGTCATTTTTTCCTTTTGAGAATAATATAGAATGTTACATCTCTCAAAAAATTTTCCATGTTGCATCAAATTTTTGGAGCATAACATATATACTATATTAGTATATATTCCAGAAATTCCAGCATCCAAGGAGAATGGCATGTAGGTTTTAACCATGTATAGAAATTATCTGCAAACAAATCTTAAAAACAAAAAAAAATAGGGGAATTTTGAGGTCTAAAATGGGCCTCCTAAAAAAAATGTATAACCAAAATAAACTTTATAAGAACCAATAGGTTTCAAGATGATGATTTCAACCATGGGGCATGATTCATGATTTTTTAATTAAAAGGGTAAAAACATTAATAAATAATAAAACAATAAACTACTTTTTCAACTCGTATTTTCAACATATATCCTAAATTTTTTACTCAAATTTCATGCATGAGCACTCATTGGATGAAAAATTTAATTCCTCATCCAAGGAGTACCCATTTTGCATACTTTTGATAGACCTTGCTACATGAAAAATGAAAAATACATGAAAAAATGTGATTGCAATCATGTTTTTCATGTATTTCTCATTTTTCATGTAGTATGATTTATCGAAAGTATGCAACATGGGTAATCCTTGGATGTGGAATTAAATTTTGCATCAAATTAATGCTCCTGCTTGAAATTTTAGTAAAACATTTGGGAGATAAGTTTAAAATATGAGTTGAAAAACTAGTATTTTATTTTTTCTCTCCAAAATTTAATGATGTAATCAAATCTTATTTTATTATTTCCACTATTATTTTATAATTTCCTTAGGGGGGCTATTTTAGACCTCAAAATTCCCCAAATGATAAACAATAGCAAGAGAATAAAAATAAAAGAGATATACACAGATATTTTCCCCTGGATCCTAAATCAGGACTATCAACTTGATTTTTCATTATATTCCATTTAGTGTTATAACACATATATATACATGCCAAAGCATTCATAAACCACAATCCATTCACCCTGTATTAGAACATAATCATAGTTCTCTTGACCAGATTTACAAAATACTAGGGGTCGAAAACCATCTTGCCCCAAAACCATGTGCACACCCATGCACAAAACCATCGGCGGGTCCGCCCACCGAAAAATTGGGTCCGAAAAATTTCTATATCCACTTCCCGACCTTCAATAGTAGAAGTACAATTTCAGACCTACTTCATTATGCCCGACAACATACGCAGTTCACCACCTGCACTTCGCGACTACAAGAGTGCACCAATTCCATGTAGTTAACAGAAACATACCTGAAGATTTCCATTTGTTCTTTATTTTTCCGTGATAAAATAGGAGAGCTTAGTCATTAGCAAGATCTGAAAAACCCATTGTTTCTCTGCAACAAGAGAAATTTTGAGTTCTCATAGACTTCATTAATGCATCTACAACATTCTTCAAAGTGTCCACATTTACCAGCAACACCCTTTTATTCTCAACCATATCTCTCACAAAGTGATATTAAACATCAATGTGCTTTTTATTTGAATGATAAGTAGGGTTCTTAGCTAAGAAAATTTCACTTCAGCTATCAAATCTATCCTTATGGATCACTACACCAACCCCATACTTGAACACAATCTATGAAACCAATATGCTTCTTTTCTTGCATGAGTGGATGCCATGTATTCTGCCTCTGTATTTGAAAGAGCCACTATAGACTATATTTTACTCATCCAACTAACTGCACCTCCAAATAGGTTAAACACATACCCACTTGTAGATCTTCTTTGGTCTAGATCTCTAGCCCATTTTGCATCAACAAAACCACGAATGTCTAAAACGTTGTCCAATCCTTGTCTTCCCTGGTAGCACAAACCATAATCACTAGTGCCATGCAAATATCGAAAAACCCGCTTCACTACTATCAAATGCTCCTTCCATGGTTTTGACATAAACCTTCTCAATACTCCCACTGCATGTGCAATTTGTGGTCTAGTACAAACCATTGCATACATTAAGCTACCCATAGCAATTGCATATGGCACATGAGACATATCCTCCTCTTCTTCTTATGTCTTGGGACACTATTCAATAGATATATTTACACCTACAGGAATAGGAAAATTCATCGTTTTACTATCCTACATATTAAACCTCTGCAATATTTTCTCGACATACTTCCTCTGGTTTAACGTCATCTTCCTCTTTTCCTAATCTCTCTTAATTTACATGCCCAAACTATACTTTGCAGCACCAAGATCCTTCATGTCGAATTTGGAGAACAATTGGGTCTTCAAATCTTGCATAATTTCTTTTTCATTTCGAATCAGCAACATGTCATCCATATACAAGACCAAATAAATAACATGGTCACCAATTAATTTAAAATAAACACGGTGATCCCATTTTCTTCTGGTGAAGCCAAGTCCCCGTATATAGGTATCAAATTTCTGATACCACATCCTTGCTGACTATTTTAACCCATAAAAATATTTTTTAACATGCATATCAGTTCTTTCTTACCCTTCACCATAAAGCCTTCAGGTCGCCTCATGTATATATCATCTTCCAGATCCCCATGAAGAAATGTTTTCTTCACATCCATATGTTCTACATCAAAATCAAATGCAACAGTAATCTAATAGAAGTAACCTTGGAAACAAGATAAAAAATATCATGAAAATCAATTCCTAGAACCCAGGAATAACCTTTTGCTACCAACGGAGCTTTGTATTTCTCCACCTTGCCTTCTACATTCGTCTTCTTCTTAGAGACACATTTTCTCCCGATGGGCTTCCTTCCATCTAACAACTCCACCTGATCCCATGCCTCATTTTTCTGCAAGGATGATATTTCATCAACCATGGCCTCTGTCCAGAGTTTTCCATCCTCTGAATCCACTTGCAACCCTGACAGTTCTGGGATCATCATCAGTGATAGTGAAAGAAAAATTTGAAGAGAAAGCAGATGGAATATACCTTTCTAGTTGTCTTCTTTCCCAAACTGATCTTCTCACAGCTGGATTTTTTGGCTCTTCCTCTTCTAATTATTCTTTTGTTGTAGAGTTTGATTCATCCTCCTTTAGCTCTAACTCTATCCTCTAAGGTTCCTCTAGTAGGACTTCATGTTTGAAAACATATTTCGCATCTCTAAACACCACATCTCGGCTTTACACAACCTTCCTTTTTTCTAGATTCCAAATCTTGTAACATTTTAAACAATGCTTATACCCAATAAATATGCACCTTTCATATTTATTATCCAACTTGGTCCTTTTCTGCTTTGGAAAATGTACATATGCATCACATCCAAAAATCCTTAGATGTGAAAGAGAGGGTTTCTTACCAATCCATACCTCATGTGGAGTCTTATCCTCCAATGCTGATGAAGGTGACCTGTTAACCAGGTAACATGCAATCTCCACTGCCTCTTCCCAAAATTCCTGTCCTAACTGGGTACCACTAAGCATGCTTCTTTCCTTTTCCATCAGCGTTCTATTCATTCTTTCCGCAAATCCATTTTTCTGGGATGTTTATGGAGTATTCTATTATCATGCTATACCATACTTCTTATAGAACTCATCAAATTCCTTCTTGCAGAACTCTCCACCATTATCTATCCTCAACAACTTCATCTGCTTCTATGTCTGGTTCTCCACCAGAGCCTTAAATTATTTAATCTATCAAAGACTTCATATTTATTCCTCAAAAAATGTATCCATGTATTCCTTGAGAAGCGATCTATGAATGAAACATAGTACACAAACTTGCCCAGTTATGGAACCGACATAGGTACAAACAAATCATTGTGCACAAGCTCTAATATCTTCTTTGGCCTCTAAGCACTAGAAGTAAAACTCACCTGATTCTACTTCCCATATACACAATGTTCATAGAAATAAAAATCCAAAGATAAATTGGACATATCTTCTACCATAAAATTACCATGCAGTATCCTAAGGCTCTTCTCTCCAATATGTCCAAGAATTTGATGCCATATCATGGTCTTTTCTCCAAAGACCACTAGGCTTTCCGCTCCACTTTCAGGAATCACATAACTGTTGCATCCATAAATAAAAATGCTACCTTGAAGCTTCTACATATTTCAAATCTGAACTCCTTGCATTAATACCAGTGCTCCTCGAACCATCTTGCAGTTATATTTCTCGAACATTTGTTTTACACCTGCATCGTCCATCTTTATTATAGAAATCAGATTTATGGCCAATGCAGGAATATGAATAACATATGGAATTGTTCTAATCCTTCGACCTTGCAGCTTCAGCTTTAATTTTCCACGTCCTATGATTCTAGCCTTCCTATCATCCCCTAAGAATACATCACCACCATAATACTTCTCATACTTGCAGAACCACTCGCTATGGGGAGTGAAGTGAAAGGATGCACCCGAGTTAATCAACCATGCCTCATGATATACATGTGTATTTCAAGAAGAATCCAAATACACATCCCTACCTTCATATGAGGTGGTTTTTTCCTCTGCCGAAGGAGCATCATCATATCCATTTCCTTTCTCAGGAGTTTTAGATCTGCAGTCCTTTTTGTAGTGCCCTTCCTTTCCGCATTTCTAGCACACCTTTACAAACATTCCTGGAGATTTAGATCCCCCACTAGAAAACTTATTTTTGTTTATGTTTTGGGACCTTCCTCTAATAGATAATTAATCTTCATTTTGTCCCTTCATATTTCTCCGTCTCATTTCCTCTGAAAACAAGGCTGAGGCAATTTCATCAAAATTCAAGGTAAGTGTATTGCTACCTATTGCAATAACTAGACTGTCCCAGGAATATTGTGGATAACATAGAAAAGTGATGCACTTATCTTCATCTGAGATTTCAATATAGACATATGAAAACTGCCTTACCACAGTGTTGAAGGCATTTAGATTCTCTGCCACCGAGTCTCCATCCTTCATGCTTATAGGTTATACAACCTTTTCGATGGCAACAATTTATTAACCAGAGTCTTAGATTGGTGTAAAATCCCTAACCTGTCACACAAATTATTCGACGTAGCTTCCCTAGATACATTCAACAATACTGAATCTAAGATACACAACCGTATTGTGCTCTTTTCCTTCCGATCCAACTTCCTCTAGTCTTCATCTGACATTGTCGTTATTTTAGTACTTGGATCTACCGCGATCCACTAATCTTTATCCACTAGTAGATCGTCCATCTTGAGCTTCCAAAACTCAAAAATATGAGCATTAAATTTCTTTATATCTACCTTTCCATTTCTCACCATCTTCTTTCACCGCAAGAATCAATCCCGCAGATCTCCCACTAAACAGGGTCTACCACAGGCACAAGAAAAAAAACCCACAACAGTAAAGAATTCCCCTTGAAGCTGAAACAACTATGATACCATATGTCGGTTCTTACCCTGTATAGAAATTATCTGCAAATGAATATTAAAAATAGAAAATAAACAAAAGCGAGAGAATAAAACATAAAACAGATATACACAGAGATTTTCCCCTGGATCCCAAATCAGGACTACCAGCTTGATCTTTCATTATATTCCTTTTAGTGTTACAACACACACACATATATATATATATATGTACATGACGAAGAATTAATAAAACCCAATCCATTAACCCTAGATTAGAACATAATTTTAGTTCCCTTGACCGGATCTACAAAATACTGGGGGACAAAAACCATCGTGCCCCAAAACCATGTGGAAACCCATGCGCAAAACCATGGGCGGGTCCTCCCACCAAAATAATATAACACATACCCAACATGGTAAAAAATTATAACTATTCCTTTTGTTATGACTCTAATAATTCTTAAGTTGTGATATTTTTTATTTTAAGTCTAAGAACATTAAAGGTAACCATAGACCAACTTTCAAACTCTAATATCTAGCCTTTTAACTTTGTTTTAATTATATGATATTAGGCTAGTTATGATGTGAAAATTTATTTTTGTTTGGTTTGGTTTGGTGAGAAAAAATAACTTAATGAGATGGATAGTGAGAAATATGTTTGTCCATTGGGCTAAGGAGTCAAATGTCAAACAAACAGGACTAGGATCAAGGTCAAAACATCAAATGTTTTTAGGGAAAGATAGACAAGTCATTGAAGATATAGGAAGGTTGATTGGTGGAGTGGTTTGATTGGAATAAAGAGCAATCAAGGATTCTATGATCCGGACAAGGAAGGAGAAGACAGGGATAATTCAAAAGAGGGATCAATTAAGGGTTCCCTACTCTGGAAATTAGCAGAAAACATAGAAAGATAACTAGTTAACGACAGGGTACTTTTAATAAATCCTATAATAAAACTCCTAATTTATCATTCAAATTTGGAACACATATATGGATGCATGTAAAACATAATAATGTTAAACAGTGACAGTAGAAAGTATTTC
This sequence comes from Pinus albicaulis, assembly GCA_034641835.2. NCBI lineage: Eukaryota > Viridiplantae > Streptophyta > Pinopsida > Pinales > Pinaceae > Pinus > Pinus albicaulis. Next base: position 1,403,555,875 of record CM076582.1, read on the forward strand.
ACTTCAATGGATCATCACATGAATCCTGAAATATGATGTTAGATGATTTGATCCAGTCTGCTACTTGGACTTGTTAAAAAAAGCCTTCAGGTACAACAAAAATGACTATAGAAATCTTCAGCAATTTTTTCCACAGTAATAATTCAAAAGATGAAGTATATATACAAAAATGTTTACAAAATATCCTAGAATAATCATAGTATTTTTCTAAGGAAATAAAATATCTTTTACAAAAAAATAGTGACATCTACTTAAAAACTTAGCAAGTTGTCCTATTTATCCAAATAAAATAGAAAATGTTGTTGTGTATTGGGTTTAGATGGTTGCTTTGATGTCAATAATGCTGGCATAAGATCTTTTGATTTGTTTTGCAATCTTATCTTTTATTTGATACTCTTTATCTCTGATACTCTTTAATCACTTATACACTATAGCCATTGTTTAATTGCCTTACTACTGTAATTTTCTGTTTTGACTGTGTAAAACTAGAAAACTATTTTTATACTTTTTACTGCAATTTGACTTTTACAATAAGTCAGTGAGTGATTCCCAACATTTTTCATTAGGAATTTTAATCTTTTTAAGCTTCCTAAAGTTCTCGTCTACCTCAATGTATCTAGAAAATGTTGGTTTTATAACAAATAAGTGTTTTATCTCATGCTGAAGATAACACAAGTCTTCAAAACTTTTATGTAAAACCTTTCCTATAGGAATTCCTTGTGATTATGTTTTGGCTACCTGCTCTTTTGCCTGATCTCTTATCTTCTTGTTATAGTCCTCTTGTGGTATGAGTTTATCATTAATAACAAGGATGTTTGGCAAACCTCTTTGCTCAAAATCTCAAATTTAACCATAAATTTGGTTATGGCTATGTTCCTATTTTCACATTTTTCTTCTAATTGCTTCATCAGATTCTTCTTTGTAATTACTTTCCTTATTTCAATGATATTTTTTGTTCTGTCGGTAATATCTATATCCTCTTGTTCTTGCTTGTTCTTACTATTGAGAAACTTGATTAGTTCTAAGGTCTGTTCAGGTTTGGCATCTAGTTCCTCCTTTGTTTTCTGAATCTCTTCTTGGGCTGCCTTCAGTAAATCCCTTTTCTCATAAATCACCTATATTGATCGTCACACATCATTGATGGATTCAATGATTTTACTCCATATTTGGTTCTTAACATAAGACATTAGCTCTTTCAAGTTTAAATCATCTTTTAGATTATTCAACTCAACATTTAACCTACTAGCCCTTTGTTCCTAAGTTTTGGCATTGATTTGGGCTAGCTTTTTAGTGTCTTCAAGATTTTCAATAACTTTCTTCAATCTATTGATTTCATTGGTTTGAAGTGTCATTTCCTCCATGTCTTTGACAAGCTTCCTGGCTTCATCTGTTGGTTGTACTATTGCTATAGATGACTTTGTAGCTTATTTAGTAGAATATGTCACTGGCACTGCTGTGGCCTATTGTGTAACAAGATCCAAAAATAGAAGAATAGAGATATCAATGCCTTATAAATAAGCCACTTCGAGGGGGCAACCTCCAATACATTACATAAATGAACAATTATTGGATGATACAATTACAAAACCTCATTTCTATATATAGGAGTCCATGGGGCCATAATGTAATCCTAGTGGGCCACAATGTAATCCTAGCCGACCTAAAAATAATAATTTAAGGGCATAATAATAACAAAATGGGGGTTACAAGGGTACAATAATAACAATCAGGGGGTTACACTAACAATAATAAGGGACCATACTAGTGATATAGGGACCTAACATGCCCCTCTCCTTCAAAAAAGTGTTGTCCTCAACGCTTGAGTAGCTCCGGGTGCTTCTGTATAAAATTCTCATCCTTCCATGTAGAATCTTCAGTGGGTAAGTTCTTCCACTTGATGAGATACTCTAAAATTGATCGATTCCGTAGCTGTCGAGTTCTTGTTTCCGTGACCGCTTCAGGTTCCAATATGATTTTTCCTTCCTCATCAAGTTCTGGAAATATTGTTTGAACCGGAAGATTTTCACCTATAACCTTCTTTAAGCATGAAACATGGAAAACTGGATGTACTCGCGAAGAAGCAGGAAGCTCCAATTTGTATGCCATAGTACCAATCTTTTGCAACACCTTCTAAGGACCATAGTACTTTGGCGATAATTTATTATCCTTCTTAGCTTTCTTTAGGGACATTTGTTTATATGGTTGTAGCCGTAAAAATACCTAATCTCCTACATCAAAACTTCTCTCGCTGCGATGTTGATCTGCCTGTTGTTTCATTCGATTTTGTGCCAAATTTAGGTTATCCTTTAAGAGTTGGAGAACTTCTTGCTGATGCTCGATGTGATCTTCCACTGCTTGAACCTTCGATTTTTCCCTTAAAGATGATGTGATGGATGGTGGATGATATCCATAAAGTGCCATAAATGGGGTAATTTTTTCTGCAGTATGGAAGGAAGTGTTATACCACCATTCAGCGAGAGGTAACCACTTGACCCATTGTGTTTGTTTATCAGATACAAAACAACGAAGATATCCTTCCAAAAATTTATTTACTATCTCATTTTGACCATCAGATTGAAGATGATAAGATGAGCTATGAGCTAATTGAGTACCCAAACAAGAAAATAACTCCATCCAAAAATTTCCAGTAGAAATGGGATCTCTATCACTCACAATGACCCTTGGGCTTCCATGTAGCTTTTGAATTCTGTCCATAAATGTAGTAGCAACTGTACGTGCTTTAAATGGATGAGATAGTGTGCATACTTGGTAAGTCTATCAACTACCACCATGATGACACTCTTTCCTTCGGACTTAGGTAGACCTGTGATAAAATCCATTGAAATCTCCTCCCAACGTTGACTTGGAATGGATAAAGGTTGTAGAAGTCTCAGGGTCTTAATTGTTTCCACTTTATTCTGCTGGAAAACCAAACATTCTACCACAAATTTTTGAATATCAGATTTAAGGCCATCCCAAGAAAATTCTTTCTTCACCCTGTGGTAAGTTTTTAAAAATCCTGAGTGTCCTCCTGAAGGAGAAGTGTGCAATTCCATAAGAATCTTTTGTTTTAGTTGGGAATTCTTACAAATATATAAGCGATCTTGGTACCATAAGGAATCATTTTTCCAACTAAATGTATCAGATGTACTAGGATCTTGCTGCAACTTTTGAATGAGTGTCCATACATCTTTGTCCTTCTTCCATTCATCTCTTGCTTCAGTTATCCAATCTAGTTGGATAATAGAATTGGAACAAAGAAATGCTTCCACCTCTTCATTATTTCTTGAGAGTGAATCTGCAACAACATTAAGCTTTCCTTTTTTTTAGATTATTTCAAAGTCATAACCCAAAATCTTTGTGACCCATTTTTGCTGCTCTTCTAAAGATAGTCTTTGCTCCAAAAAGTATTTAAGACTATCATGATCAGTTTTTACCTTGAAGTGTCTTCCCATTAGGTAAGTTCGCCACTTCTTTAGTGCATGCAGTATTGCTAACATTTCCTTCTCATAAATAGGTTTATGAAAATACTTTCCTTTGATTGGACGACTTTAAAAAGCAATGGGTCTTCCTTCCTACATTAAAACCGCACCAATTCCATTTCTTGAGGCATCACATTCCACAATAAATGTTTCTATGAAGTCTGGCGTAGCTAAGACCGGTGCTAGGCACATTGCCTCTTTAAGATGTTCAAAGGCCTTAGTTGCTTTAGGAGTCCATGAAAATGCATCTTTATTCAATAATGTTGTTAGAGGTGCTGCTATTCTCCCATAACTCTTAACAAACTTGCGATAATACCATGTTAACCCAAGAAATCCTCGCAACTGCTTTATGGTTGTGGGGACTTTCCATTCCTTAATGGCTTTAATATTGTTAGGGTCTACTTTAACACCCTCGTGAGATACAATATGACCCAGATATTCCACCTCTTGTACTCCAAAGAAACATTTGGATTTTTTTGCATATAATTGTTTCTCCTGCAATAGTTTGAGCACCCTATCAACATCTTCAACATGATCCTTCCAAGACCTGCTGTAGATTAGTATATCATCAAAAAATACTAGCACAAATTTTCTAAGGAAGGGTTTGAAAATGGAATTCATCAACCTTGAAATGTAGAAGGTGCATTGGTAAGGCCAAAAGGCATGGCCAAAAATTCATAATGACCCTCATGAGTTCGAAATGCTGTTTTTGGAATATCTTCAGTCTTCATTCTAATTTGATGATATCCTAAATGAAGATCCAACTTGGTAAAATAAATTGCTCCATGTAATTCATCCAATAATTCATCAATCACAGGAATGGGAAATTTATCTTTAATGGTGAGCTTATTGAGATCCCTATAATCTGGACACATTTGCCATGATCCATCCTTCTTGTGTACCAATACTACAGGAGCAGAGAAAGAACTTTGACTAGGTTGAATTATACCCGCCTCTAACATTTCTGCAATCATACGTTCAATTTCGCTCTTTTTGAAGTAAGGATATCTATAAGGCCTGATGTTTGGAGGAACACTTCCTGGAATCAAATGAATAGCATGATCATGATCACGAATAGGTGGGAGTCCTTTGGGAGTTTCAAACACCTTGAAATGATTGTCCAAGACTTGTTGGAGATCTGTAGAAATAGATGATTTTGATGTCGAAACTTCTAGTGAGCATAATTGTGCAATTACGCCTCGTTGTTCTTTCTTTAGAAGCTTTGTCATGACATTAGAGCTTATTATCCTTCCCGGCTTCCCTTCAATACCCCGTAATTCGACTTCCTTTCCTTCTGAAAAAAATTTCAAGAAAAGTTCTTGAAAATTAAAACCTACCGTCCCCAAAGATTGTAACCATTGTACTCCTAGTACAACATCAACACCTCCCATAGGAATGGAAAGCATTGGACTAGTCAATACATATTCCCCATGGTTAGCTTGATATTATGGCATTTTCCAGAGCAATTTATAGTTCCTCCATTTGCAACCATCACTTGACATTCTGGTGCTGGGTATAGGAAACAATTTAATTCCTTGGCTACCTCACAATGAATAAAATTATGGGTGCTACCTGAATCAATCAACACTATTACCTTTTTCTTCTTGATTTTTCCTTGTATCTTGAGAGTTTGAGGAGTGGTAATTCCTGCAAGTGCATTACACGATATGGTCGGATTCATTTCTTCCTCTTCTAGGGTTAGTTCCTGGTGTATATCCTCTTCTTGTTAATTTTCTTCTTCCTCTTCACAATCTATGTAAAATAATTTCTTCTCAGCACACTTATGACCTTTAGTGTATTTTCTATCACAACTGTAGCAAAGCCCTTTTGCTCTTTTTTCTTCCAATTGTTGTGGTGTCAACCTTGTAGGTTGTAGAAATCTAGGCGTAGCAACACTTCCTTCTTTATAGAATTGAGTGGTAGGCTTCCTTGTCGCCATAATTTTACATTCAACTTTTCTTGCCAACCTGAATGCCTTCTCCAATGAATCAGGTTCTAGAACATGAAATTCATGTTGTATGTTATCCTTTAAAGTGCCTATGAAGAGATCAATCCTGTGTTCCTCTGGAATATCAGTTACCCTTATATTCAATTTTTGGAAGTCCTCAATGTGCTGCCCCACTAAACCCTTTTGTTTGAGATTTATCAATTGGCCAAAGAAGGTGTTGCTCTTTGTATCCTCATAATGTGCTATCATTTCCTCCGTAAAAATTGACCAAGTGACAATTTTTTTACGGGAGCAAAGCCATCGATACCATACAAATGAATTTTGTTCTAAATGTAAAGTTGCAATGCGTACCTTTTGTGTGTTTTGCACATTATGGAGATCAAAATATTGCTCCATCTGTAGTATCCATGTTACAAGATCTTTTCCATCAAACTTCCTCATATCCATTTTTGGAATATGGTGGTTCTTCCCGCCAACATTAGAGTTTATGAAATCACGATTAACATTTATTTTGTTCTCATCATGAGGTTCTTCTACTATCTTTTCACCATTAGGAAACCTTTCTTGTATCAACTTTGTGAAACCTTCGATGTCTGCTTTGAGATCATTCTTCATGCTTTCCATGTTGTCTTTCATGTCATCCATCGTAGCTTCCATGCCATCCGTCTTAGCTTCCACGCCATCCATCTTAGCTTCCACGCCTTTCTTCAAAACTTCCATTTCATTTTTTGTCGCTCTTTGCGAGAGTGAAATTTGTTGCACTTGCTCTTGTAATTTTGATAGATCATGTTGCAATTCTTCATCTTCATGAGTCATAGTAGAACCTTCTGAAGGCTTAATGGGTGTTGAATTATTTTTATGGGGCATATTTTAGAACCCAATACTGATATCTATTCTACAATATGCCCTTGGAATCAATTCAAATTGATTCTTCAAACAAGACTTATGCAATTCGGAAAAAAAATACACACCTTTTTCTTGCTTTTGAAGAGCTCGATATTGAAATTGGATTATCTCTATGATTGCAACACTTCAATATTTGAATTTCAGTACCGACATAGCCCTATGAATTATATTTCGAATGCCATAGGTCTGATCTGATTTGGATTCTCCAACACAAAGTTGTGTCCAATCTCCCACAATGACCTAATTATGGACTGGTTCAGTAGAGCGAACTTTTATGACTTTCCACGTGTCACTGTTTCATTCTTTGTCTCTAAAATTGATAGACAAGAAACTACAGTCCATGTAATTGTGACCACTTTTTACGGCACTCCAATCCGATGCCCAGAGAGAGAGTTATTGAACTTTTCCCACGATCACCTCTTTGAGATGAAATTCAGGAGCCTGAAAAAGCACTACCTTCCACAGATCATATCTCCAAAAATATTGCGAACCAAGCTCTGAAATTTTTTGAAAAATTTCCTCAGGATTTCAGCTTCGCACCATATGAATTTCAGATTCTGAACCTTCGTAGAAAAAAATTTATAGCGCAAATGCCACGATGACCTGTTTAGGATCCTGAACAAATACCTAACTTCCACAGATCATATCTCCGAAAATATTACGAACCAAGCTCTGAAATTTTTATAAAAGCTTCCTCAGGATCTTAGCTTCGTACCCTAAACATTTCAGCTTCTGAAACTTTGTAGAAAAAACGTTATAGCAACAATGCCACGATGACCTGTTTGGAGCAGTGAAACCCTAGAATCCAAACCTCTAATACCAAATGTTGTGTAACCAGCTCCAAAAAGAGAAGAATAGAGATATCAACGCCTTAGAAATAAGCCACTTCGAGAGGGAAACCTCCAATACATTACATAAATGAAAAATTCTTGGATGATAAAATTTACAAAACCTCCTTTCTATATATAGGAGTCCCTGGGGCCATAATGTAATCCTAGTGGGCCACAATGTAATCCTAGCCGACCTAACAATAATAATTTAAGGGCAGAATAATAACAAAAGGGGGGTTACAAGGGTACAATAATAACAATAAGGGGGTTACACTAACAACAATAAGGGACTATACTAGTAATATAGGGACCTAACATGGCCAGTGGTACTTTTGGTGCCAACTCTTCTACCAGAGTCGCACGCACAACTATAGTTGCCATGGGAATTACTGTAGGAACTTATTGTACTTTTGTAGTTTCTCTTTCATGGACAAGCTTGTCCGTTTGGATTTCCATCTCTTTTATATTTATTTTCAATTGTAAAATAAAGCTCATCATATCATCTTTCCGGCTTGCCTCTTGCACAATTTCCTTGGCTTGTGGATGTTATGTTGGTGGAAGCTTGAGTTGTTTCCTAAGTGCTGCAATGTTAGAATTCTTTTTCTTCACCAACTCTTCTACAACCTTCACATTGGCAGGATCATATCCTACTTGAATAACCAACTCTTCTAAAGACTTAATTCTAAGATCTTTAGCATATGAGGAAGCCTTATCCATATTCATTTTATCTCTCATATTTATTATTGTATTCTTAAGCTTTTGGGTACTCATTTCCTTTGTAGTAATGGTAGAATAAAGCATCTCAGAAGTTTCTCTGTGAAAATCAATCTGATCTAATGCATGGATACTTTCTGTAGGCACTTCAAGGTCAAATTTTTTGTAATCTGCCACTGTTTTGGGAGTCTTAACTATTGGTTGAAGCACTGACATAATCAAATTCTTGTTTGAATAATCAAAAGATGATAGAAGTCTATTCTGGATGCCCAGTGTTTTTTTAAATACTGAGAATAAATCTCATTCTTGATTTCTTCATTCTTGACCTTTATCTTCTTATATTTCTCTCTAATGTCAATATCTTTGTCCTCTGTTGACTGTGAGGAGGATGCTTCCATATTTTGCTACTTCTCAACCATTTGTGTGTCTGAATTATCTTTATCCTTCTCATTTATAATGACTGTAGCACCATCTGTGTTTGTCTCTGGAACATCTGTATCATCCACTTCTATGGTCTCTTTTTCGTTATCAACTAGATTGAGCTTAGCCTTTTTATTATACCTTAGTTTACACCTAGTTTCAGTGGTTTCTTCGGCAGAGTAAGTACCTTCTTCTCTGACTCTTTTGGTAGCTTTATCTACTTGATTCACAGTTTCCAAGGTGTCACTAGTATCACCCTGTCTTACTGCTTCTATCAAGGTATTTTCTAGCCACTCTGCTTGATTACCATATTGTTCAATCTCTGGCCTTTTTTCATGAATATAAGGTGTCAATTTTCACTTCACCCTCATTTTTCTAAGAATTCCCTGAGGATCATAATTCCATAAGAAGCTAAATTCAAATTTTTACTCCAACAACTATTTCGCTGCTTCTATTGTTGCATCTCTGTGATTAAAAATGAAGAGTCCTATCTGATTTTTCAACTTAAATTATGTATTCTTTTTGGCTGCTAGGAAGTTGCTAGAATCTGAATTTATGATTTTCCTGATGTACTCCAAGGAAAAAAATTTCATTGGCACATACTTAGGTAGTTTACGGTAAACGATATGACCCAAAAATTCTGATTTCTGTGTGATTCTGATATAAGTATCAATCTCTACTTCTAGTTTTCTCTGATAGCTATAGAAATTTATTTCTTTCATCACTGGTTCTTGGTTGTACTATGTTTGTCAACATGTTTATTAATGGATGAATAAAGAAATCTGTAAATTCTACATAACTTAACTTTGTGGACTCTTTTCTGATCAAAGATGTCAAAGATATGACTCAGAGTGGGTTCTCTTCTATATCAAACTTCTGAAGTGTTATTGGAAACTTGTCTTCTTGGAAGTATAACATATGAAAAAGAAAGGATGTATACCTAAATACTCCTTCAGTTGGAAATTTGACAAACTAATCATGGATATTATCAGCTATGTATTCAAAATAATTGAAAATGATAGAAGGAGGTTTTCCTGGTGAAAAGGTAGATAAAAAACCTAGGATTTACTTATCTGTAAAATACCCTAGGATAAAGAACAACATGGATATGACAGGCCTAGACTCGTCAGGAAATTTTGAAGTAGAATAAGGAGGGTTTAGTTTTTGAATGTCAACATAGGTAGGCATGAAATTTTGGAAAATATTAAACCTTTTAGGAATGTCCAGACCAATTTAAAGCTTGGTGAGTGCTTCTATGGATAAACGAACTACATTGGGATCTAGTTTGAGCTGTAGCATCAAGTTTATTGACTCAACAATAATTGTGAACAATACTTCTTTATTTTAATTTACCATGGCTCTTTGTTCAGGTTCATAATATGACTGACATAACCTTATAACTTCTGGACACTAATGAGTGAGTTTAACTACATAATTGGTTATATTTCACTCCCAAATTTGTACTTCATCTCCGTGATCTAATGAGTTTTCAAGACTCCAGCACTGGATCTGCTATTTTTTAATCCAAATCTTCTAAGTGTGTATGTTTAATGTCTAAAATAGGAGGTTTTAGAGGATTTACAACAATTATGGTTTTGGAAGACACTGTTGGATTTAATTTTGACATTTTTATACCTTCCAGGTAATTAAAACTTTGTATTTTGGATTTTTTGAACTCTTTTGTAAGATTGAATTGTTTGCATAAGTGTTTTTGAATTTAACAGAGGTCTATGGATAAAAATAGGCACAACTTGGCTTTAAAATTGATCTTCAGACTCTTACAGGTACAAGAAATGATAAAACAAGTGTTTCAATGTTTTTTTCGGATAACACTGGACTGAAAATTATTCAAATTGGGCACAGAAGGATTGGGGTTACTTGCAAAGGGTTTTTGGATAAATTCAGATTTTTTTCAAGGTCTGAAAAGGTTGAATATTTAATTTTTATTTAAAAACCAGTTTGCAGTATTGAAATAGGGGTTTATCAGAGTTTTCATAGTGAATTTGTTCTTTGCAGGAAACTACAAGGGTCTTTCTGTGGATAAATGGCTTTACTAGGCTTAATTTCTTATAAATAATCCTTTCCAAATGATAAATAGGTTGCTTCATATGATTAATACCTGTTTGTGCAGGTATTTTGGTATTTAAAATGATTCTGAGGTGTGAGACATGCTTCTAATGGATTTGGAGGTTTCTTGGAAGCAATTTGGATGCTTTGAATGATCTTCACAACAAATCCAGTGGTTGTTTTTAGTTCTCTGGGTGTGAAAACAATGTATATGGAGATTTTCTTCTATCGGGAGGATAAACATACAAATAACGCAGAAAAAGGGTTTAACTGCACAATATGAAGCTTTTATAACATTTTTAGGTTTAATGCAGATCAATATTAAATGCAGTCATATCAGGGCAGAGGGTGGTTTTTGTGTCAAACACGGAAAACCATTGGTGGTTATCGCATGAGCTTTGGGTAGTAAGCTGATTTCTCAGATCGAATGCGATCCAATATTATTTTTCCGCATGTAGGAGAGATAAGGGCTCAAAACATCCCATTTCAAATCTTGAAATGGTTAATGGTTGCGCTTTTAGATTTGCGATATATCGTTTGGATCATCAGATCTGAGGGCATGCATACGAACGATGGAGATTAACTGGAAGAGTTTCTCAACGGATGGGAATGGGGCCTGGGCTTTTTTTATATGGTAGGGTTTAGTTTTAACATTAAAAACCTGTGTTTTTAATATAAAATTAATGTATTATTTTGATTAGCAGGCTGTAATATTTGCATAGTAAGTGAAATATTTACATATGTTTAACAACCATTGGGGGAGGGTTTAAATCATATGATATGCTTAAACCTATGGGGATGTTTTATTTCAGCACGTGGGGTAATTAGAACCGTAGGTTAAAATTAAATAAGTGGGTTTGTGGGATATTTAAATAGAATGAATTAATAAATATACGAGAGGGGTATTATAAGGGATTTAATACATTATGTTAAAAATTAATATGAACTAAATGAAAATGAATGAAAAAAAAAAAATAATCAACTAAGTAAAGTGTAAAATAAACATTTTAGCATAAAAATTATCCCATTTTGATATTTACACATAAACTTAGCATAAATTGTATTTTGTGGGTTTTTGAGCGTTTTTGGATGGAATAAAATTAATTTAGAGGGGATTTTACTTTTTATAGGCAAAAAAGGTGTTTTACTTAGGAAAAGGGTTTGTATTTTTGGAAAAAGGTGAATATACTGAGGAAATGGGTTTTCATGAAGGGAATCCAATATTTTTAACCAATTAGTTACTAAGCCTTGGGTCTGGTCTTAACAAAAGTCAGAGAAATTCTCTGAGCCTCTTTAACTGAATGTTTTGAATATTGGATCATTGTGGGGGAGGGGAAATTAGTAATTTTCCAGATGATGCTTTATTACATGCCTTGCACCTTTCTACCTACCGATCATTATTCTAACATTTTTTACTTCATTTGCTTGGGTGCATTTAAGCTTGCAACTCTAAATCCACTTTTATTTTTAAAGCATAAAACCTATCTAAGTATAACCTTATTTCATCCTAGGGCTCAGATTAAACTGTTGAGCTCCTCTTTATTCTCTAACTATCTACTGATTTGTCAAGATTAAATTATTTGACACATCTTTATTCTCTATCTAAAACATGAAATTCAAAGCATGAAAATTTAATATTAAACTATTTCACTGATCATGGATTATGGAATTTTAGACAATCTGCACATAATCACTATTTTTGTAGTAAAATTAAATAGTAGTGGCATTTTGATTTGCTCACTTTCATGTCTTATTCTTGTTTCTTTTTTCTTTTGGGGTCCATTTTTTATTCTTTTTGATCTTTTCTTTTTGAGTCCTTTGATCTTTCTTTTAGGACTTTTACCCTCTTTTCAATTTTTTATTTTTTTCAAAATATGGGAGAACAACTTGCAGAAAGCAAGGTATGTACATATTTACAAGACTATCAAAGTCAATTAAAAAATTATGAACCCTATTATTATAGGACCCTAACAGTGGCTCCACATGGGGATCACATTTCCTGGTGAAATGTCAAGAACTTTAAGACTATTAGGCTTTGAATTTTGATTTAGCTGACCTTGTAGATGTTATCTGATCTCTGCAATTATTCATACTTATGAAATTTTACCTCTCAAATCTTAGGGCCTTCTCTATAGGCTTCAACTTTGTTAGGAAAACATCCAATCCAATCTAAAATCTTGCAACGTTATGTACAATGGATAAAATAAACAAAATTAATTATTTATTATTTCTAAGGAGTAGTAGTGCTTTAGCATTCTTCCATTGAATGGCCCACCTAGCAGATCTAATCCATCCATTTATTTCAGAAAGAAATAATTTTTACCTCTTTAACCATAAATAACATAAGGTCCTTTCCATAGGAAATCAAATTTCCCATGTTTACCTTTCTCTTCTCTTCTTGAATCCCATTTTAACACTTTGTCTGCAATGTAGAAATCATATTCTTTACTCTTTTTGTCAAAATTTTCTTTATCTTATCTTAGATAACTTGAGACTTAAGATAAACCTCTTCTCTTGTTTTCTACAAGTGAATGGTTTGATTAATTTCTTTGAATGTCATTTGTATCAACTTGTAATTCTTGGATTATCTTCATTACTAGTACTCCTAAGGAGGATGTTAAAATAGCAAACATTCCATAAACAAGATGGTAGGGGATGTACCAATAACGTTTTTGGTGGTAAGTCTCTCTGCCCATAAGGCATTGACTAACTTCTTGTTCCAAGTCTTTTTTTAATCTTCTAGTAATTTATTGATGATGTTTACAAGGCTTTTATTTGAAGATTTAGCTAGGCCATTACCTTAAGGGAAATATGTAGTAGAATAGCCTAGGGTAATGTGATATTTATGGAAAAATTCAATCATATTTTTGGATTTGAATGCAGATGCATTGTCAGTAATAATATTTTGAGGACATCCAAATCTGGAAAGTATGCTTCTTTCTAAAAATGAGATAATGAATGTGTCAGTGGCTTGCCTAGAGGGAATGGATTCTATTCACTTGGTAAAATAGTCAGTGGCTGTCAGAATCCACTTGTGTTGAGCTGATGATGGAGGGTGAATTTCACCAATGAAGTCAAGACCCCATTGTTGAAATGGAATTTCCATTGAGATAGGTTTTAAGGGCAATGGTAAGAGCTTTTTCTTTCCCTCAAATATTTGACACTTGTGACAGGAGGTCACATACCTTTTTACATCTGTAAACAATGTAGGCCAGTAAAAACCAGCTCTCAGGATTTTGTCTACAATATTCTTCTAGTAGAGATGTCCTCCACAATCACCTACATGAAATTATTCTAATATGTTGTCAGCTTCTTCTTTTATCAAATAATTCATTAAAATTCCACTATCATCCTTCCAAAAAAGTACATTGTCTAATATACAAAATCTTACTACTTTAAGCTTTAAGAATATAGCTTTTGTTCTTGATAATCTAGGAGGAGCCTGTAAGTTTAGTAATACAAATATGGTATCTGCATACCATGGTGAATCTTAAAAGGCTTCACTAATCTCTGGAGTCACCATATCTTCCTGATCATCTACTTAGGAAATAAAGTTTATGTCTAGAGCATGAAAATTTGATTCCGCCATGATTTTGGCTAAACCTTGACCTTTTATAAGTTTAGTGGGTTTTATCTCTATGTAATATTCCAAAATTGTGGCAATCCACTTTCCTCTTCTACCATCAGGACCATCCTAAGTTAGAATAAAGAATGTACACTCTGAAATCTTTAATGGCCTTTACCAAAGCTAGGGCCTGTTTCTCCATGATATTGTACTTCAAAATGGCATCTCTAAGTGTTTTGGTAAAGATAGCTATGGACTTCTCATAGCCCTGGTCATTTTTCTGTAGTAAAACTACAACAATGGTGTGTTCTGAAGCAAATGAAAAAATGATGAAATCCTTTTTAATGTCATGACTTATAAGGACTGGAGTTTTGGTTAAAGATTGTTTAATTGACTCAAAATATTTCTTAGCTTCAATAGTACATTTAAGTACCGAGTCCTTTTTAAGCACGTTGTTAAGCTCTGTGATTATTTCAGCGAAATTGGAGATGAATCTTCTTAAAAAGTTAATTTTTCCTAGAAAGGCTTATAACTCTTTTATGTTCCTAGGAGGACTAATGTTAAAAATTGATTCTATTCTGGCAAGGTCTATTCTAATTCCTTCCTTAGATATTATGTGTCCTAGTAACTTACCTTCTTCTAATCCAAATAAGGTTTTCCTAAGGTTTAGAGAGATGTCAAAATTTCTGCATTTAATAAAGACTTGTCTAAGGTGATCCAAGTCTTCATAATCAGTCTTAGAAAATACAGTAATGTCATCTAAGTAAATTACTAAGAATTCATGAATTTCCTTTGTAAAGGCTATATCTATAGCTTTTTGAAAGGTAGCCCCTGCATTCATTAAACCAAAAGGAATTTTTACATACATAAAAGTGACCCAAGGAGTAGTAAAAGTTGTTTTGGCTTGATCCTCTGGTTGGACTAAAATTTGGTTGTATCTTGAAAAATTCATCTAAAAGTGAAATCCTAGAAGAACCAACTAACCTTTGTAAAATGTGATCCATATTTGGTAAAGGATAATTATCTTTTAAGGATACTTTGTTTAGATTCCTAAAATCAACACATAATCTAATTTCTCCTGTCTTTTTTCTGGTTGGAACTAAATTAGAAACCCAATCAGAATATCTGATTGGTGCAATTATCTGTACATCATACACTATTTTTACCTCTTTTTCAATCAAAGGCATCAAAACAGGGTTGATCCTTCTTAACTTTTATTTAAAATGTTTTCGGTATTCTTCTACAGGGATTTTATGTTGTATTATGTTGGTGTAATTGGATTTTAGGTCCTCATAACTCCAAGAAAAAACATCTTGAAATTCCTTGAAAAGAGAAATATATTTTTCTTTTTCTTGATGAGGTAAGGCTTTGGAAATTTTGATCATTTTGGGTTTAAACTTTGTGCCTATGTTACATTCCTCAATATCATATCTAAGTGGCTCCATTTTGGGTTTTTTAGCAACATCATTTGAGTCAAATAAATCTTCTAAAGGGGTTAAGCCTTTTGGTAAAAAACTATCTTTGAGATTTATTATATCAGATTCATCCTCAATTATCTCATCAATTTTTACTTTCTCTAAGTTATCTATATCTGATTGACTAAATTTAGTGGTTATAGAAAACTTTACTTTATCTACACCTATGTTATTCAAATCAATTTTACTATCTAAATCTTGATCTAATGTACAGTCTGTGTCTATTTTACAGTTCTAAAATTCGCCTTCATTATTCATAAAATGGTTAATTTGTTGATCTTGTGGGAAAATTTGCCAATATTTGAGGTTATCTGGAATTACTGGTCTGTGTTTTACTTCTGCAATATACTTATGATTGGGCTGAAAGGGTATATTATAGGCTAGTAAAATTTTCTAAGGAGTGTGCATGTATGTTTTTCTTTCTTCTTATTGGCGATAAATTACATTCCAACAGTTCATCTATCAAATCTAATACATTTTCTCTATATCGGCATAATCTAGGATTACAAACAGAATATTATCCATTTATCTGTTTTACAATCAACTCTAAATCTCCCATTATTGATATCCCTTTTCCTCCTAAGTTTCTAATAATCTTGATTCCTATAATGAGGGCTTCATACTCAGCCATGTTGTTGGTGCATTTAAAATTCAATCTGAAAAAATGGCCTTCTGTATGATTATTTTCCATATTAGTTATCCAAACTCCTGCTCCTACTCCTATTTTATTGACCGAGCCATCAAAATCTAAATGCCATAGTGATTCATGAAAGATATTTTCGTTGTCTGGTATTTTCTTTTTGTCTTTTAGTTCAATTTTGATTTCATTATCATTTTCAGAGTTACATAAGATGAATGAATCTAGGTCAGTAGGTGTAGTGTAAATTGGATAATTTATTGATCTTCCTGCACTACTCACCATATATTTCATTAATGTTTTGCTATAGAGTTCATTTGATTGGCCAAAAACTGATAGGGTAGCATATGACATGTCCAATTGTAGAGATCCCTGTAATTTGGCTCCCCATGACCGAGTTAATAACATTCCATACTTGGGCGGGATATTAACTACTACAATGTCCATGAGTACACTTTTACTAGGATATTGAACTAATGTGACACACAAATCTTTAATTAAACCTAAACATTTAACTTTCCTTGAATCAATTGAAAAGAGATATTTGTAAAGCCTTGTGATGTCGAAGTTTAGGGTTTCCATTATTACTTTGGGAATTAGATTATGTGAAGCCCCATAATATAACATTGCATTGTTTCATATTTGGTCATGAATAGTTAAGGTAATGTAAAATGGTGGAACTGCTCCATCTTGGTGTTTTCCATTAACATCAGGACCAAAAATTAACTCTGGTTGATCATCATTTATGTTTACTGAGTCTTCTCCATCATTCATGTTTAAGGTTTCAGTGATAGTTGTTTTATAAAAATTATGTTTTACCAATTCTGTCAAAGGAATTGGTATTTTTAATTTTGCAATTTCAGCTTGTATATTTAATAAAGTTTGTGATTTTCTAAGTTGAATTAAATCCTCTTTAGTAACTGTAGTTTTGAGTAGATTTATCTTATTTTTCACCAGTTATCTTTTCATTTTCTGTTTGAGTTTCTTATGTCTTCCTGCTTCTAGTTTTATTTTCAGGAATGGTATGAGAAGCAGTAGATGTTTTTTCAGATTTTGAATTATCAGAAGTTGTTTTTGTAGTGACAGCTTTTGGATCTGCTGATTTTGAATCAGCAGTGAATGTTTTGGAATCTAAGTTTGTTGTTTTAGCAGAATTAGGTGTTTTTACAGCAACATATTTTTGTGAATATTTTGATGTTTGAACAAATTCATCTATTATATCAACAATCTTGGGACTAGGTGAAATTTTAAGGCTAGAAACCTTTTGGGATGAATTAGGGTTTTGCTTATTTTCCCTAGGGATAATTTGCAAAACTTTTGTAGTGGGAGCTATTATTGTTTCCTTATTTTATGTTTGTGTAGTTTTCTTAGTAGAAGGATCTGTGTTTTTCTTACTTCTAAGGTTATATTGTTTATGTACTTCATTTATAGTTAAATGATTCACCTGAATCTAATTGAAGTTGTTGCATTTTAAATAACTCTTGGTCTTCCCGAGTGAGAAAGATAGTGTGATCATCATTTATACCCATTAGATTTACGGTGTCTTCATAATCAACATTTTGTTGATAAATTTCAGCATATTTCTCTTGAAATGGGGGTTTTTTTGTCTAATCAGGGGCTGATTGTTTAGATTTTCCTATGTTTGTATTTTTCCTGAAGCTGGGATTCCTAATTTGTTGTTGATTATCCTATTGAGGTCTTCTTTCTATGTTGTCTAATATATCCATCATTCTATCTAAAGTTTTAGCTAGCTGATCTATTTTTACATCTGAACTAGATGTTTCTTCCTTTATGGTTACTCTCCTCTCATTCCTTAATCTAGCTTTTCTAGCCAAAATATTAACTTCTACACTAACAACATCTATTTGCATTCTTTCTAAGGTTTCATCATTTCTCTCCCTCATATGATAATCCATGTCTGTGTCAAATCCATTAGGGAATTTGAGTAAGACAAAATCTCGAGTGGGTTTGAGATTAGCTAGGATTGAATTATAAACATTGTTGTATCTAGTGCAGTAGTCTTGGACTGTTTCATTAGCAGCTCTTTTCATGGCATAAAATTCAGATAATATTTAGAGTGGATTTTTCTTCTTTTCCAATTTATTCAAAAATAATCTATGAAAGACTAATAAATCAATTATTCTACTGATCAGGAGATCAAGTCTCTTGAAGAAAAATGCTCAAAAATGAAGTTGCTCAGAATTGCTCTGGAATAGATCGACTGGAAAGAGCTCGGCGATACAATCCCAACTCCGTGAACAGCACTGAAATCCATTACTGTATGGAGGAGATACTGCATTTTGAAAACGCCCAATAACTTTCAATTTTGAAAGAAAAGTTTTTTAATATTATGTGTTGGAATAATTTTATTTTTTTATTAAAGTTTAATGAATTAATTAAATTATATAGTTTTAATATTTTATATGATTTAATTAATCATATATTATATTAATTAATTATATATTTTAATTAATTTTAAAATTTAATTAAACTTTATTAAAATTATATTATTAAACCCATATATATTAAATCAAATTCGAATTATGATTAAATGGAGTTAAAAACCCACAAGTCAAATGTTTCTAATGGGCACGTGGTCTATTATTCAACATGGGTTTTAACATGTGCTATTACGTGGGTTTAAAAAACGTAATTCATATGTGGTGGAGCGGAATTCCTTTAAAAATATGGTTGTTAACTTTATTAAATGTCGTGCATAAAACTTATGTTAGTCCACCTACTCCGACGGGTTTGGTCGTATGGGTTTATCACTTCAGCCCTTCAATTTCGGCGGAGAATTTGGCGGTTCGCCCAACTTTAGCGCCGACCTCCATTTCAGTCGGGCTATCTGGCAGTCAGCCAGATTTAACTGGAGTTTTTTTAGGCCAAACTGGCAGTTGGAGTAAAAGAGCCATAACTTTGGCTAGGAGAGGCCTTTTGATACAATTTTTTATTTTATTTTGGGTGTAGAGATCATTCTGAAGCTGTTGGAAGTGTTTGCAGAGCCATCAGAGTGCTCTAACAGAGAATTTACCAGCCTTTTTGGTCGTGGAGCCACTAGGGCCTAAGGGAAGAAGAGCTGTTTTGGACTACCTTCATCCAATGGAGGTGTTTCTTTAGTCATTTTATAATGATTTGAGCCTTATGAATCTATTTTTACAGTGTATTTTTCCATTTGAGGCTTCTATATAGTTTTATTCACATTTTGAGCATTTAATCAAAGAGGAAAAAGCCTAATTAGAGGCTTTTGGACCTAGCGGAGGTAGCCCAGGAGAGGGGTGAACCGCTTAAACAATTATTTGCTGTCATACTGTATAATTTTGCTGCATATTTTCAGATTCTGCTCCTTTAAACAGTAAATTTTTATAAGCTATCTTTTCCCAAGCAGGTTTAAATAGTGAACAAAACTTATTAGTTCATCTTCAAACCACTACACTTCATTTGCAGAATATGTATAATTGCCTATTCACACATTAAAGTTGGATCAATGAATACTTTGCAGTTAAAAAAAATACTTTCATTGATCGGATCTTTGTGATTACTTTTTATTTCTTTAGGCAGAGTCTGTAGAAGGGCTAGATAGCCTCCGGATTCATCCTTTCTTTGAAAGGTGAAAGATTCGGTGAATGCCCCTATAGTCAATCTCTGTATGAAAAATACTTTGCTCTCACAATTTCAGATCAGGTTGGTATCAGAGCTCAAGGTTTTGCTTAAGATTTTGTGAAATTTGTGCAAGTAAATTGTATTATTCTACAAAATTTGATTCTTACTAGGATGAAATTGCAAAGAGGGGAAGGTCAATTGGTTAGAGAACAAGTTAATCCTCAACCAAGGAGGGCTAGAGTGCCATTACATCCACCTTCCATTTCATCCTCAATAGCCTTAGAATCAGCCACAAGCATGTCTTCCAGAGAAGGAGAAGCACATGAGGAAATGGATCCCAAGGAAGAAGAAAGAGTCTTTAGAAAAGATTTCTTGGATTTGACTGAGATGGTTAGGATCCTATACCAGGAGAGAAATGATAGGATTGCTGAAGAAGGGTCTAGAGACCAAAGAGAATAAGGAGATTCTTCAAGAGGGAAGAAAGACAAGGATGAGTCTAAGAAAGGGAATGGAGGAAATGGTGATCCTTCATCTCCATCGTCATCCTCTTCCTCCACATCATCCTCTTCTACTTCTGTTAATCAGTCACACAAACAAAAACATCTCTTAAAAATCTTTTGTTAAAGCTTGATATAAAGTTTGAGTTGCAGATGTTTAATGGTGATGTGAATGCAAAGAAATTGAATAACTGGATTAGACAGCTGGAAGTCTATCTAAGAATTTAGAATTTGCATGATGATGACACAAAAATCCAATTAGCCTCTTTGAGAATGGATGGAGAAGCTTTGGTTTGGTGGGAAGCCAAGACTAAAGAGGAAATTAAAAAGCATGGTAAGATAACTCTATCTTGGAATGAGTTTATTACAGCTATTAAGAAATAGTTTTATCCTGTTTCTCATATTCAGAAAGCAATCATGAATTGGCAAAATTTTAGGCAACTTAAGGGTCAAAATGTGCAATATTATACCCAAGAGTTTAGAAGGAGAGCACTTCTACTTGGAGTAGACTTACAAAGTCAAGACACCTTGTTGAAATACATAGGAGGTTTGCACAATTACCTGCAACATACTATTCTATTGTTCAATCCTACCAGCTTAGATGAAGTCTGCGTGCAGGCTACACATTTAGAAGCTAGAGGAAAGAATGTTTTTGATGAGGATAGTAATTTCAAAAACAAAGGAAAGAATAGAGTTGCAAATTCAAGAAAAGACAAAGGAAAGTTCTTTTGCAAGAACTGTTCGAAGACAAGTCATGATGAAGATCATTGTTGGAAGCTCCATCCTGAACTGAAACCAGAAAAATACAAGAACAAAAACAAGACCAAAGAAAAGGAAAAAACTATTGCAACAATTGAGCAAGACTTAGGGTCAGACTCAAGAGATGAGACAAAAAGCATAGGCATGGTTTTAAAGAACATTAAGGGGAAAGAAGTGGTGCAAGACACAATTCCTAGTTCTAGCTCTTTGAATTGTCACAAAGATACTCATGATGAAAAGAGGAGGATAGAGCTTTTCCATGTGAGGGTAATTTCCAAACATACAAAAATTGACACACTGTTTGATAGTGGGTCACAAGAAAATCTTATATCTGAAGACTTGGTCAAGCAACTTAAACTTGAGACCATTCCACATCCAAAGCCTTATCCACTTGGATGGATATGTAAGGATGTCAATTTGCAAGTCTCAAGGAAGTGCATATTGTGCTTTGCAATAACTGCACATTTTATTGACACAGTGGAACTTGATGTGGTTCCGCTTGATATCTCAGGTATTGTTTTGGGAAGTCCTTACTTATTTGACAGGAAGGCCATCTTTCATCGCCATGAAAACAAGTATCACTTGTTCAAAGATGGTAAAGAGTACATTGTGAGAGCTCACAAGAAGAAGTTGGAATCTTCTTTACTCCATGCAGGTCAATTGAAAAGACTGGTTAATGCAAGTCAAAGTCTAACTTTGTTGATGTTGAAACGACCAGATTTTGAGCATTTGCCATTTTATGATGTTGCTAATAATATGTCTCAGTTTGATAACAGTTTTTCTTTGAAAAAAGATGATGTTATGTTGCACGAATTACCTTTTGGGTCAGCCAATGCAGTGAATGAAGTGTCAAAGCAAAGCAGTGCAAGCAAGAAGGACACTCAATTCAGCATGGGACAAAGATGGTTTCAGAATGGTAGAATTTGCCATGGGAACAGTTTTCAAGGTGAAAGTCATTTCAAGTCTTCTGGGAAGTTTGATCGGTGTAGAAAAATTTTGTTTTTTGCAAATTACAATTGTTGTTCTGCAAATTTTAATCATTTGCATCATGACTCCGTCAATCTAAGCAATGGTCGATCAGTTGATTCCAGAGACAGATTATCATTTTCTCAAAAGATTCATTTGATGAAATCGAGTATATTTCAGTTATTCAAGGGTGGATGAGTGGAGAATCAGTCTCCACATCATCATTTTCAGTAATCAGAAAGCTTTTGAGGGTCCAAAAGCTTCCCATTTGGGAGGTGTGATCAGGAGATCAAGTCTCTTGAAGAAAAATGCTAAAAAATGAAGTTGCTCAGAATTGCTCCTGAATAGATCGACTGGAAAGAGCTCGGCGATACGATCCCAACACCGTGAATGGCACTAAAATCTGTTACTGTATGGAGGAGATGCTGCATTTTGAAAACGCCCAATAACTTTCAATTTTGAAAGAAAAGTTTTTTAATATTATGTGTTGGAATAATTTTATTTTTTTATTAAAGTTTAATGAATTAATTAAATTATATAGTTTTAATATTTTATATGATTTAATTAGTCATATATTATATTAATTAATTATATATTTTAATTAATTTTAAAATTTAATTAAACTTTATTAAAATTATATTATTAAACCCATATATATTAAATCAAATTCGAATTATGATTAAACGGAGTTAAAAACCCACAAGTCAAATGTTTCTAGTGGGCACGTGGTCTATTATTCAACGTGGGTTTTAACATGTGCTATTACGTGGGTTTAAAACACGTAATTCATACGTGGTGGAGCGGAATTCCTTTAAAACTATGGTTGTTAACTTTATTAAATGCCGTGCATAAAACTTATGCTAGTCCACCTTCTCCGACGGGTTTGGTCGTATGGTTTTATCACTTCAGCCCTTCACTTTCGGCAGAGAATTCGGTGGTCTGCCCAACTTTAGCGCCGACCTCCATTTTAGTCGGGCTATCTGGCAGTCAGCCAGATTTAACAAGAGTTTTTTTAGGCCAAACTGGCAGTTGGAGTAAAAGAGCCATAACTTTGGCTAGGAGAGGCCTTTTGATACGATTTGTTTTTTTATTTTGGGTGTAGAGATCATTCTGAAGATGTTGGAAGTGTTTGCAAATCCATCAGGGCACTCTAACAGAGAATTTACCAGAATTTTTGGTCGTGGAGCCACCAGGGCCTAAGGGAAGAAGAGCTATTTTGGACTACCTTCATCCAATGGAGGTGTTTGTTTAGTCATTTTATACTGATTAGAGCCTTCTGAATCTATTTTTGCAGTGTATTTTTCCATTTGAGGCTTCTATATAGTTGTATTCACATTTTGAGCATTTAATCAAAGAGGAAAAATCCTAATTAGAGGCTTTTGGACCCAGCGGAGGTAGCCCAAGAGAGGGGTGAACCGCTTAAAAAATTATTTGTTGTCATACTGTATAATTTTGCTGCATATTTTCAGATTCTGCTCCTTTAAATAGTAAATTTTTATAAGCTATCTTTTCCCAAGCAGGTTTAAACAGTGAACAAAACTTATTAGTTCATCTTCAAACCACTACATTTCATTTGCAGAATATGTATACTTGCCTATTCACACATTAAAGTTGGATCAATGAATACTTTGCAGTTAAAAAAAATACTTTCATTGATCGGATCTTTGTGATTACTTTTTATTTCTTTAGGCAGAGTCTGTAGAAGGGCCAGATAGCCTCCGGATTCATCCTTTCTTTGAAAGGTGAAAGATCCGTTGAATGCCCCTACAGTCAATCTCTGTATGAGAAATACTTTGTTCTCACAATTTCAGATCGTCTACTAGGATTAAGACCTTTAAACCATTTTTTTAACTTCCCCTGTTAATGTTTGAGAAAAGAGTCTCATTTGTACATCAGAATCATCTATTTCATGAAGCTCAAAATAATTTGTCATCTTATTAATGTGTTGTTGGGAAATTTAATGTGTGGTAGCATCAAATTGAGGTATTTTACTCTGGTAATCCTGAGGCATGTCATGTAACTAAGCTGGAATTACTAGGGGAGCATGCCTAGCAGCCATGGCTTGAATTTTAGCTTGTATAGGAGGTAGATTGGAAGTGCTTGGGGCAGAACTGGAAATAGTAGCTGATGAGGTTAATGAAGTGACTAATAAAACTGAAATATAAGATGATGTATTAGAAAAAGTGGTTGATGAACTAAAGGAAGAAGATGGGGTGCTAGAAAACAAAACTGAAATATATGAAGAAATACTTGGAAATGGGAATGATTTGTTTGAAATTGTAGAATATAAACTAGTGGATGATGTTGATGTGGGAGAATATGGAAATAGTATTCTAGGTTGTATGACTATCTAGGGATAAATGGATCTGTAGATTGGATGGTAGTGGAAATTATAGATGATGTAGTGGTATTTAATGAGAAATCGAAGGCTTAGATGTATATGCTAATAATTCAGCTAATTCAATAGCTTCATTTATTTCCTTAAGAATATTACCATTTATTTCTTCAAGTTTATCATGAGATTTAAATATCTTTGATTCGGAACCTACTGAAAAATTTTCCTGCATTGTTTCAAGAAATGAAATAAAAATAGGATCAATAACAACACTACTTAAGTCACTTTCTGATTTACTTCTGAATAAACAATGTTCAAAATTCAAGTCAAACTTTATGTCTTGTATACTCACTAACTCTTTTGGTAATGAGTTTTCTCTAACTAAGGAAACTTTAGCACCTAAATCTTCTACTTGTTTATTCCTTTTTCCAATTCTGTCTGGATTTTCTACTATAACTGTAGGTTTAGGATCTGGGTTTGACCTGGTATAGTATATTTTTCTAGAATGTAGAATTACAGTTTTTAATACTCAAAACTTTAAAACAGTCTTAAAGGAAAAAGGATGATAAAAATGATTTCTTTTATGTTCTATTTTAAAACTGAGGATTGGTTAATACCCCTGCGGAGTCACCAACATGTTATCACTCTAATAATTTTTAAGTTGTGAGATTTTTTATTTAAAGTCTAAGAACATTAAAGGTAACCATAAAACAACTTTCAAACTCTAATATCTATCCTTCTTAGGGTTTAGAGAGGGCAACCTCTATAATATTTAACTTTGTTTTAATTACATGACATTAGGATAGTTATGATGTGCAAATTGATTTTATTTTGGTTTGATTTGGTGAGAAAAAATCACTTAATGAGATGGATAGCGAGAAATTTGTTTGTCCACAGGGCTAAGGAGTCAAATGTCAAGTAGATAGGACTAGGATCAAGGTCAAAAATTCAAATGTTTTCAGGGCAAGATAGACAAGTCATTGAAGGTCTAGGAAGGCTAATTGGTGAAGTGGTTTGATCAGGATAAAGAGCAATCAAGGATTCTTTGATCTGGATAGGGAAGGAGAAGAGAGGGATCATTCCAAAGAGGGAGAAATTAAGGGTTTCCTAATCTGGAAATTAGCAGAAAAAATAGAAATGATAACTAGTTAAAGATAGGGTGCCTTTAAGAAATCCTGTAATAATACTCCTAGTTTATCATTCAAATTTGGAACACATATATGGATGCATGTAAAACATAATAAGATTAAAAAATGAAAGTAGAAAGTACTTCACTTGAATGGCTGATCACATGAATGCTGAAATATGATTCTATATGATTTGATCCAGTCTACTACTTGAACTTGCTACAAAAAGCCTTCAGGTACAACAAAAAATACTATATAAGTATTCAACATTTTTTTCCACAATAATACTTCAAAAGATGAAGTATATATACAAAAATGTTTACAAAATATCCTAGAATAATCATAGGATTTTTCTAAGGAAATAAAATATCTTTTACAACAAAATAGTGATCGCTGCTTAACAACTTAGCAAGTTGTCCTATTTATCCAAATAAAAAATAAAATGTTGTTGTGTATTGGGTTTAGTTGGCTGCTTTGTTGTCTCTAACGTTGGCATAAGATCTTTTGATTTTTTCTGCAATGTTATCTTTTACCTAATACTCTTTATATCTGATACTCTTTAATCACTTATACACTTTGACCATTGTAATTTTCTGTTTTCACTATGTAAAATCAACAAACTATTTTTATCCTTTTTACTATAATTTTAATTGTACAGTAAGTCAGTGAGTGATTCCCAAGATTTTTCATCAGGAATTTTAATCTTTTTCAACTTCCTAAAGTTCTCATCTGCCTCAGTGTATCTAGAGAATGTTGGTTTCATAACAAATAAGTGTTTTATCTCATGCTGAAGATAAAACAAGTCTTCAAAACTTTTATGTAAAACCTTTCCAGTAGGAATTCCTTGTCCTTTTGTTTTTTCTACCTGCTCTTTTGCATGATCTCTGATGTTCTTTTTATATTCCTCCTGTGGCATGAGTTTATCATTAATAAAAAGGACTTTGGCAAACCTCTTTGCCTCGAAATCTCAAATTTAACCATAAATTTGATTATGGCTATGTTCCTCTTTTCAATTTTTTCTTCTAGTTGCTTCATCAGATTCTTCTTTGTAATTAATTTCCTTATTTGAAGGATTGTTTATGTTTTTTCGGTAATTTCTATCTCCTTTATTTCTTGCTTGTTCTTACTGTTTAGAAACTTGATTAGTTCTAGGGCCTATTCAGGTTTGGCACATAGTTCCTCCTTTGTTTTTAGAATCTCTTCTTGGGTTGCCTTCAGTAAATCCCTTTGCTCATAAATCACCTGTATTGATGGCCACAAATCATTGATGGATTCAATGATTTTACTCCATAGTTGGTTCTTAACATAAGAAGTTGGCTCTTTCAAGGTTAAATCCTTTTATAGATTCTTCAACCCAACATTTAACCTATTCACACTTTGATCCTGAGTTTTGGCATTGATTTGGGTTAGCTTTTTAGTGTCTTCAATATTGTCAATCACTTTCTTCAATCTATTGATTTCATTGATTTGAAGTGTCATTTCCTCCATGGCTTTGACAAGCTTGCTCGCTTCATCTATTGGTTGTATTGTTTATGTAGATGACTCTATAGCTGATGTAGTAGAACATGTCATTAGCACTGTTGTGGCCAGTGGTAATTTTTGGTGCCAACTCTTCTGCCAAAATTGAAGGCACAACTGTAGTTGCTATGGGAATTACTGTAAGAACTTTTTATAATTTTGTACTTTCTCTTTCATCAACAAGCTTGTCCATTTGTATTTACATCTATTTTATCTGTGTTGTCAATTGTAAAATCAAGTTAATCATATCATCTTTCTAGCTTTCCTCTTGCACAATTTCCTTGGCTTGTGGATGTTCTGTTGGTGGAAGCTTGAGTTGTTTCCTAAGTGCTGCAATGTCAGCATTCATTTTCTTCACCAACTCTTCTGCAACATTCATAGTAGCGGGATCATATCCTACTTGAATAACCAACTCTTCTAAAGCCTCAATACTAATATATTTAGCATATGAGGAAGCCTGATCCATCATCATTTGATCTCTCATATTTATTATTGTATTCTGAAGCTTTTATGCACTCATTTCCTTTGTAGTAATGGTAGAATAAAGCATCTCAGAAGTTTATCTATGAAACTCAATATGATCTAATCTACTTGGTTCACATTTTCCAACGTGTGACTAGTATTATCCTATCTTACTGCTTCTATTAAGGTATTTTCTAGCCACTCTGCTTGATTAGCATATTGTTCAATCTTTGGCCTTTTTTCATGAATATAAGGTGTTAATTTTCACTTCACCATAATTTTGCTAAGAATTCCCTGAGGATCATAATTCCATAAGAAGCTAAATTCAAATTTGTACTCCAGCAACTGTTTTGTTGCTTCTATTGTTGCATCTCTGTGATTACAAATGAAGGGTCCTATATGATTTTTCAACTTAAATTATGTGTTCTTTTTTGCTACTAGGAAGTTGATAGAATATGAATTTAGGATTTTCCTGATGTATTCCAAAGGAAAAAATTTCATTGGAAAATACTTAGGTAGTTTATAGGGTAAAATATTTGACCCAAAAAATTTGATTTCTGTATGTTTCTGATATAAGTACCAATCTCCATTTCTAGTTTGTTCTGATAGCTATATAACTTTCTTTATTTCATCACTGATTCTTGGTTGTATTTTTTTTGTTAACATTTTTATCAATGGATGAATAAAGAAATCTATAAATTCTGCATAACTAAACTTTGTGGACTCTTTTCTGATCAAAGATGTCGAAAATATGACTGAGAGTGGGTTCTATTATATATCAAACTTTTGAAATGTTATTGGAAACTTGTCTACTTGGAAGTATAAGAAAATATGAAAAAGAAAGGATGTATACCTAAATACTCCTATAGTTGGAAATTTGACAAGCTGATCATGGAGATCATCAGCTATGTATTTAGCATAATTTAAAATGATAGAAGGAGGTTGTCCTAGTGCAAAGGTAGATAGAAAACCTAGGATTGAATCATTTGTATGCTCGTCTGTAAAATACCCTAGGATAAAGGACAACATGGATATGACATGCCTAAACCCTTCATGAAATTTTGAAGTAGAATAAGGAGGGTTTAGTTTTGGAATTTCAGCATAGGAAGGCATGAAATTTTGGAAAATATAAAACCTTTTAGGAATGTCCAGACCAATGTAAATCTTGGTGAGTGCTTCTATGGATATAAGGAACTACATTGGGATCTGGTTTGAGTTGTAGCATCTGGTTTATTGACTAAGTAGTAATTGTGAACAATACTTCTTTATTTTCATTTACCATGGCTCTTTGTTCAAGTGCATAATAAGAATGGCATAAACTTATAACTTCTGGACACTGATGAGTGAGTGGAACTACATACTTGCATAGATTTGACTCCCAAATCTGTACTTCATCTCCCCGATCTAATGACTTTTGAAGACTCCAGCAGTGGAGGTGTAACAAATTAAATTCTATCACTGGATTTGTTATTTTGTAATCCACATCTACTAAGGGTGTATGTTCAATGTCTACAATAGGAGGTTGTATAGGATTTACAAAAATTGTGGTTTTGGAACACACTACTGGATTTGATTTTGACATTTTTAAACCTTCTGGGTACTTAAAACTCTGTATTTTGGATTTTTTGAACTCTTCTGTAAAATTGAATTGTTTACAGAAGTGTTTTTGACTTTAACAGAGGTCTATGGATAAAAATAGGCACAAATTGGATTCATTTTGATTTTAACTCCTCAATTTGGCTTTAAATTTGATCTTCAGACACTTACAGGTACAAGAAATGATAAAACAAGGGTTTCAATGCTTTTTTTGGATGGAATGAAAATGATTCAAATTGGGCACAAAAGGATTGGGGTTACTAGAAAAGGGTTTCTGGATAAATTCAGAGCTTTTTCAAGGTCTCTAAAGGCTAAATATTTAATTTTTCTTTACAAATCAGTTTGCAGTATCGAAACAGGGGTTTATCAGAGTTTTCACAGTGAATTTGTTCTTTGCAGGAAACTACAAGGGTCTTTCTATGGATAAATGGACTTTACTAGGCTTAATTTCTCATAAATACTCCTTTTCAAATGATAAACATGTTATTTTATATGAAGAATAGCTGTTTGTGCAGGTATTTTGGTCTTTCAAATGATTTTGAGGTGTCATATATGTTTCTAATGGCTTTGGAGGTTCCTTGGAAGCAATCTGGATGCTTCCAGTGATCTTGACAGCAAATGCAATGGTTTTTCCTAGTTCTCTGGGCACGAAAACAATGTACCAGGATATTTTATTCAATCAGGAGGATAAAAATACAAATAACACAGAAAAAGGGTTTAATTACGCAATATGAATCTTTTATAATATTTTTAGGTTTAATGCAAATCAACATTAAATGCAGTCATATTAGGGCAGAGGGTGGCTTTGGCGTCGGAGGCAGAAAACCATTGGTGGTTATCGCGTGGCCTTTGGGCGGTAAGCTGTTTTCTCAAATCGAATGTGATCCAATCATATGTTGTTGTGTGGAGGAGAGATACGGGTAAAACAACCCATTTCACAAATCTTGAAATGGTTAATGACTGTGCTTTTATATTTGCGATATATCGTTTGGATTGTCAGATCTAAGGGCATGCATACAAACGATGGAGATTAACTGGAAGAGTTGCTCAATGGATGGGCGTGGGGCTCATAATTTTTTTATATAGAGGGGTTTAGTTTTAACATTAAAAACCTATGTTTTTAATATAAAACTAATGTATTATTTTGATTGGCGGGGTGTAATAATTGCATAGTAAATGATATATTTACATATGTTTAACAACCATTGGGGGTGGGTTTAAATAATATGATACGTTTTAAACTATGGGGAAAGGGTGGGGTTTTATTTCGACACATGGGGTAATTAGAACCATAAGTTAAAATTAAATAAGTGGGTTTGTGGGATATTTAAATAAAATGAATTAGTAAATATACATTAGGGGTATTATAAGGGATTCAATACATTATGTTAAAAATTAATATGAACTAAATGAAAATGAATAAAAAATACAAAAAATAAACTTAGTAAAGTGTAAAATAGGCATTTTAGCATAAAAATTATCCCATTTTATATTCACACATAAACTTAGGATAAATTGTATTTTGTGGGTTTTTGAGTGTTTTTGGATGGAATGAAATTAATTTAGAGGGGATTTTACTTTTTTCTAGACAAAAAAAGGTGTTTTACTTAGGAAAAGGGTTTGTATTTTTGGAAAAAAGTGAATATGCCGAGGAAACTGGTTTTCATGAAGGGAATCCAATATTTTTAACCAATCAGTTATTGATTCTTGGGTTTGGTCCCAACAAAAGTAAGAGAAATGCTTTGAGCCTCTTTAACTGAATGTTTTGAATACTGGATCTTTGTGGGGAGGGGAAATTAGTAATTTTCCAAATGATGCTTTATTAGATGCCTTGCACAACAACTTTCTACCTACCCATCATTATTCTAACATTTTTTACTTCATTTGCAGGGGTGCATTTAAGCTTGCAACCCTAAATCCATTTTTATTTTTACAGCATAAAAACTATCTAAGTCTAACCTTATTTCATCATAGGGCTCAGATTAAACTGTTGAGCTCCTCTTTGTTCTCTAATTATCTACTTATTTGTCAAGTTTAAAATATTTTACATATCTTTATTATCTATCTAAAACATGAAATTCAAAGCATGAAAAGTTAAGATTAAACTATTTAACTGATCATGGATTATGGCATTTTAGAAAATTTTCACATAATCATTATTTTTGCAGTAAAATTAAATAGTAGTGGAATTTTGAGTTGCTCACTTTCATGTCTTATTCTTATTTCTTTTTTCTTTTGGGGTCTATTTTTTATTCTTTTTTATCTTTTCTTTTCAAGTCCTTTGATCTTTCTTTTATGACTTTTACCCTCTTTTCAATTTTTTATTTTTTTTAAATATGGGAAAACAACTTGCAAAAAGAAAGGTATGTACATATTTACAAGAATATCAAATTCAATTCAAAAATTATGAACACTATTATTATAGGACCCTAACACCTTTTAAGGTTATTGTAACTTATGTCACATGTTTGGCCATAAGACATAGATTGAAAGTCTAACCATTGAAGGAGAGACACATTTCATGCAAGGTTTAGATCTTGCATGAGTAGAAGAAAAATGTATCCTCTTTTCAATGTGGAATATGATATTTTCCATATATTTTTTCCATATGGATAGTGATTTTTTTTCCCCTTTACACAAGTAAAAACTGACAAAATCGGAAAAAACAAAGGGGATATAGCATAAATAAAGTGAAGTAAAGAAGAAGAAAATGAAGGATGGGAAGAAGTAGATCAAATAGGAGAAGATGACGCCCAAAACAATGTGGAGAAAGCAACAATAGGTCTTCAAGTAGTGAAGAGAATTCCCTCCCGCAAACCATGATTATGCATGCTTATTTATAAAGGACTACAAAATTCATGAGATTTGCAAAGCCTCAAGGGGAGCGTATGTTGATCATTGCAGCAACATATGATGAGTTCATTGAACCTCATGCATGTTTCGGTCCATAGGAGCAACCTATCTATTGGAGGTATCTTCAGCTCAGGGGGAGCTATGCATGCCATGCATATATTATGATCATGACTCCATGATATAACGAAATGAATTGTGACATGGAATAGCCATGTATGAGTTTTTGTATGATTCTTAATACAACCATGTACTTGTTATTGTTTCATCATTTTATGATGGTAATTATTCCACTCAAAATTTGTTGATTCAAGTTGATGACAAGCATGTCTTGGAAGGGTCTTATCGAGTCTTATTGCAGCCACTTGTATGGGATAATGATGATGTAATAATATTTAAATATCATGTATTTGATTCATTGGTCCATATGAGATGATTATCGAAGCTATGTACTTCATTGGAAATCTATGTATTATGCTCATGGAGCCATGTAGTTTTATTATAGTATCTTTGTGTCATTTAGCCATGAGTCATGAGATCATGTTATGGTCATATATTGGTCATATATGAGGTCTCATGTCGTTACTACATCCATCTAATTATAAATGTATAAGTCACTTGAGTCATGGTCATGTGGAATCTTAGTTGATATGATGCTTCTATTTTCCAAAGGAAGCATTTTTTGTAGTGGACGCATTCATTTCAGCCCAAAAATTGGTATCTCTTTAGCTTGGAGATGGAATGTGTTCAAGGGAAGCACTAATTTCTCTTTTCATTTCAGCCATACATTGTTTTAATTTTGATCCTTTTGGATGAGGTGTTCCGAATATTCCTCATACTATGTTATGAAAGTGGGGTTCTTGGCCTTATGTGATGAGATATCATAGTAGTTTCTACTATGTGGTTATGGGGGAGATTGTGTGTGGTTTCCTCATGTGGATATTGTTTCATATTATGATGTTCTCATATGATTTTTCTATGTGGAGGATTGATGGATTGATTCTATAGTTTCATGTTGCTCATAGTTTCCATTATGTTGATGATGCATACGTTGATTATTTTTTCCTTATGTCGGCATATTGTTGCTTGTTGCTACCAGTTATTGGTTGATTTTTTTTTTAATGGTCATTGGATATTATGTTTCTTGTTGTTTATATGGAGACATGGATGATCATTGATATGAATTATATTTCATCCATGTAAATATTTTTTCTCCAATACATAATTAGGTTCATGATTCCTATTCATATGGAGTTGTCCCTTTTCCATTGATGCCAAAGGGGGAGAGAATTTGGATAGAATTTGACTGTGTAGAGATCAACCTCATTTGTTCAACACCAAATTGTGATCTTATTGGCATTATTGTGTTGGCATTGGTGTCAAAAAGGTCATGGTCATAATCATACTTGTCATATGAATGTGTGATGGATGTTTACTTGGTGGTCCTCTTGGTTGGCATGATGTATTGATAGTGAGATGGTTGTGTTGGAATTTATGCTAATTCTAGAGTTCATGCACTTATGTCAACCTCATGTTGATGCAGATTGATGGAACATGGTTTTCTTCGGTACGTATGTTGATCCGGATTTGTAGGAATAAAACATAGTATAAATATAACCATAAATACAAACATGCAGTGAAATTATAACTTCATTTCATTAATATCAAATTACTAAATTATTCTTACAGACAAGTGAAAATAAACTAGCTAAGGTGTTGGTAGCTTATCTCTGAGAAGAAATGTGGTGGATACAAGCCTTTGAACTATGTTAAAATGAGGCTCGAAGGCCTATTTATTATTGAGAAACAATGGAAAACCATAAACATCCAAAAACCTAACCCTAGGAGATGAAATGCTAGACTATGGGTCTTGTTGGGGTAAATTGGTACATGAATTTCCTTGTGTGATAACTTTGGCATACTATCTATGTTCGATGCACATGATACATTTTTAGAAATATCTATCTGCAATATTTAGTCGCTGACTCATTTTCCTAGAGCTTTCATGCCCAAAAAACATCGTTTATGGCTTCAAAATGCCTACGAAAGTTAAGGACCTAGAAAACTGCTAAAAATAGTAAATTTTTCTACAATTAAGGAAACTGAAAAATTGAAAGAAAAAATGGTCCAAGTGGAATAGATGAGTTGCCACCAATATCCACTTGGATCGTATGTGTTGGCATTAATCCTATTGATGATACCACACTCATGTGATGGCATTGATGGGGCTTGATGGTAGCATGATGGTCATGTAGGATTTGGCATGTGTTGGAATATACATTTATTGACATGTCATTATGGGTTTTTTATGCTTCTATAGGTAGAGGAGGTTGTAATAGATGTTGAACAGATCTAGATGTAATGGAGATTGTTCATGGCACACGAGTTGAGTTTTCAACTATGTCTTCATTAGGTCTTCATGTCTATGTCTATGAGGAGACTTATTTAAGTGACGAAATAGATTTATGATGGTGTTACATAGGTTTCATAGGCGATTCATATATGTTGCAGCTTTTTCATATGTCTCATGGAGAGTGGAGGACTTGTTAGCATACTTTCCAACTTTGTTTGTTGGACCTTCTAGGTGAAATTGGTAGTGACACCTAGGAGGAATTATTGATCTACTTGAAGATGTTTCAAAATAAATATAAGGGGTATAAATTCTAGTAAAAATGTAGGAGAAGGTGATCCAATAGGCAGTAGAGGTCCTAAGATGAACGAATGATGGTTTCGCTCGGTTCTATCCATTGTCACATGCGCATAGGCCTATGAGAGTGGTTGGCATGCTATAGTCACATCGAGGAAAGATTAAGGGAGTGGTTATAGCTCCAAGAGTCTAAATTCCCATTCAAAATAGTTCTAATGGATAGACTATTGTTTTTTAATATATTTTCATTCTATTCCTTGTGTGATTCGAAAGAAAATTAGCTCGGAAATTCCCATAAGCTTCAAGAAAGAGTGAAAAAGGTAAAAAATTATTTGAAAGGTCCTCTTATGGTGTGAACAAATTTGGTGCTCTAATAGTGATCTGAGTGAATTTATTTGGTTCAATTTGGGCACCTTTGATCCTAGCGCCAAGCTGGATTTCGCCCTACATGTTTTATATTATTGCATTGTGAGCTTTGTGTTTGTTGATGGGGTTAGAAGTTGATTGTATGTGTGGAGATAAGGATGAATAAATATATTATGCTTCATAACTATTAGATATCCTAGATACTTTATTCCATGAGTGTTCATGACTCAATAATGAGCAAATCTAATGCATGGTGCAAAAATGATTAGATTTGGATATGTTGGTGTATTTATTGATTGGAGAGTCTAGTATGTTGCTGGATAAAGTTTTTGTGGAGACTCTCACACTTGTTTTTGCAGTAGTTGCTATTAATTTTGGTTCATATCCTTAGTGTTGTATGTTTGTAACTATAGTATGTGGGGGTTACATTATGATGTGAGGGTTTGATATCAGATTTGTGTGGCCACAGTTTCCTATATTGGAGAACATTTTTTTATGGTATTTATACTTGATTTGATTATGATGTCTTGTTTTTGAGAGAATGGATGCAGATATAATTTCTAGTTGAGAATAGTGTCTTCAGATCCAGTTTAAATATACATGAAAGGAAATTTTCATTTTCGTGAGGAGAAGTAACTTCATGGAGGTGGAGCAGTGATATCGAAGCTTGAGCGAAAGGAAGAAAATTTTAAATCCAATGGTGGTTGGAAATTCCAATGGAATTTGGGAAATGATTGACTTATCATGGTGGCCTTATGTGGATGATAGTTCATAGAGATCCATAGAGAATATTTTCTTATGAGTTGATTAGTAGAATTGAGCCTCTTAGTAGATTGGTGTTGGAATTTTTTATATGAATTGCAGTATCCATGTTGATGGTAGTTAGTTAGCTATGTAAAAGATAAATTTCTTGACATAATAGAAATTCGGAGCTGAGAAACAACAACAATAGTGGTTTTTTTCTCGGTGAAGGGTTTTACATTAGATATTTTGTGTCTCATGTGTTGATTCCTTATTGTGTTCTTGTTCATGGCTATGTTTCTCATATGGTTTAATTTTTTTCTTGTGATTTATGCATAGATTTGCTAATGTTTAATTTTTTGCTGCTAATAAATGTATGTGATTAATTAAATGAAGTTAATAAAAGGAAAAAATTGTATATAGATCACACTACTAATGCACCCTCCACTTAGTAGTTCTCAAAGGTTTCCAGTAGATGTTGAGCCCTAAAAGTGTCCTCTCCTTTGAAAAATTCCACTTCATCTTATCATTCCTTTTGTCATTTTATAGACCCAAAGATCAATAAGAATGATTAAAATCACTTAAGGAATACATGCAATGACTAACTTGTTGTACTTTTGTCGTTTTGTTGTCTTAATGATTTCTGAGCAGTTTTAGCGATAGAATGCAGTCATTCTGTAGCCAGTTACACATTTCGTAGCCATTTTGGTGTTTGAACATATTTCAGGTGTCATCTGAAGAAAAGACGTATATGTTTAGATTCTAAATCTTTCCTACATCATTCCTTGTCATCCACGAAGGCTGAGTCAATAACTGGAGATGGTTATGCATGTGGTCAAACCAAAAGTCCGAGAAGAAGATTTTTATAAGGATAAATACTCTTGATTTTCTTTCAGAAAATCACGAGTCCTAAAAAGGAGTTTTGGTTTGATTTTGACTTTAGAATACACCTGTGCCTAATTTCATTCAATATCAGTTATGTAATTGTCTATAAATTTAGCTCGATTAGACTGAGAAAAAAAGTTAACTCTTATTTTGTTAATACTGTGATACTCTATTCTGAAGTATGTTTGTTAATAAGAAGAAGCATAACTTTGATGCCGTATTGAATACAAACTTGAGGAGTTAAATATTTTTATGCCAATTTGATAGCAAAGGGCCCCTGCTATCCAAGGAGGCTTTCACATGCTTTCTAGATAAGTATCTTTTAATTATGTGTTGTTATATTTCTTACTTAGACAGTTTTCTAAGTTCATATCTTTTAGTATCATGTCTTGCATTGTTTTTTTAACTAACAGATCCTCATGATGTTGTAGTTAGCCCTTTCTTAAAGCTTTCCAACATATCTCTATTCATTGAATGGATTTAATTGTGACATATTGAGTTATCAACACTTTAGTTTTTATCATTTAAATTAAAATATTCTCATTATCCTACAACCACTCTTTTTCTTAAAATATTTTCCAACATATCACTATTTTCTGAATGAGATTTGGTTGTATTATGTTAAGTTAATTAGCATTTCCTATTCTGCAATTAGATAGAAGATCCTCATATTGTTACAAACAATCTTTTTCTCAAAATTGTTCCAATAAATCCCTAAATCACAGAAAAGACCTAATTGTAATATTGTGGGTTACTTGATGTTTAGAAGATCATTATTTCATTATATCTAATCTCCTTCAATAGACTCTCCCAATAAATCTCTAGCTGATGAACGAGATCTGGTTATAATGTCATAAGTAGTTCCAAATATTCATAGGATATCCTTAGCATAGTATAGCAATTTTCTTCTGAAGCTGTTCCAAAATATCTCTATCATATGAATAAGATTTCACTATAATATTCTATGTTGTTTTCTGTTTTTAGGAAGATCCTCATCACATTGGCGTTCAATATCTTTCACAAATTATTCCAGCAAACCTCTAAATAAAAGGATCGGGTTGAAATATAATGTCTTGAGTTACATTTTATGTTCATTTGCAAGCTAGGACATCCATGGATTAGAATGCTTTGTTTTTCATCATTTTTCTAATTAGGGACATATTTTGCAATTACACTCTGTTTTGAGTCCAAGGTTCTCTTTTCTTTCCTTTTTGACATAGATTTGATGTCATATTTTGAACATAGAATAGCATACTAAAACTCAAGCATAAAAAAACTCAAAAACATCAAGAAAATACTAAAAACGATGAAATAAGAATAAGGATATTTAAGCACATATAGTGCAAGTATACCTCATCCGTTTACAAGCCCTAGTTGATAATTTATGCTATCAATTTAGGACACTGAATTGACTAAACATTTTGGCATCATTGTCGGGGAGGTACAACTAGGTAGCCTTATTTCCTATTTCCCAAAAACAATGATATGCGTAGAGAAAGAGATTCTAGGGGTAGATTTGTAAGAGGCAAAATTTTAATTCCCACAACTCCACTCACTCCACCAAGACCAAGAAGTATTACTCCTCCAAATCAAACTCACATTCCATACTATAATGGTCATAGGCTTCCAGAAGTCTCAAGATCAGATATCTGATCAGGAAGATCCCCTACTTCATCCACTGAAGCAATTCTAGAGGAAGAAGATCCAAGGAATACTACAGAAGGGATAACATTTTTCACTTCCATAGGGGAATATATTCCAGCAGAAGAATCACAAATCCCTAGTGAAGAGGAAGAAGAGGACTATTTCTTCAATATACCTCTAATAGAAGAACCAGTAGAACAACTAGCTCTTCCAACTAAACCCTATATCAGTTCAGAGGATTCTATCATGGCAGAAGAAGGGGGAGGAGAAGTATTTAATGGAGAACATACACTATTTGGAGGAGATAGAGGAAGAGGTAGAGGAAATGCAGAAGGAGGAAGAGGAAATGTAGAAGGAGGAAGAGATAAAAGGGGAACTGGAAGTCCTTTTGGATTCCCTATAGTAGATGAAGAGACTAATGCAACTATGAAAAATATCTCACCTTTTGTTCTTCCAAAATTTCATGGACTGAAAAGTGAGGATCCTGAAACCTTCTTATTTGAATTTGAATTTCTATGTAGAACCTATGATTATCTACAAGATGTCAGAAACATAAACTATTCCCTTCAACATTGAAAGGAGCAGCATTAAAACGGTTTATGAGTTTAATCACTAGGTCTATTAGGACATGGGATGACATGAGGGGAGAATTTCTAGATAGATACTTGGATTACTGTATACCTATCAATCATAAGGAAGAAGTGTTTAAGATGATGCAAAAAGAGGATGAAAATCTAGAATATTTGTTAGAGAGATTCAATTATAACATCAAGAGGGAAAAAATGGAAACCTTAGATCAAGAAAAATTGAAAGATATCTTGTTGAAAAAAATGAGGGATGAATGGATAGATATCCTTGATATGATGGGAAAAGGGGACATATCTCAGCTTCCATTACCTGATATAGCTGAATTATGTATCAATATTTCAAGAGGAAAATCTAAAATTCTAAAAGGACCAAGAGACCCTGCTCTTGAAAGGGCAAGTAAATCTGCAGCTGGAACAGTAAGTAGGATAGAAATAGGTAATATGCTTGACGAATTCAAATCTAACATTCTAGGGAGTCTTAGTGAACAAATATAAACCCTTAAGTTACAAAACAAGCAAAAATATTAAATTGATGCCTTAGCAATATTTTGTCCCAAATGTAGGAAGAAGCACGCCTTGAGAGAATTTCCTTTAGATGCAAAAGTAATAGAGACTTGTGCAATTTGTTAAGAAAAACATGAGACCAAGAGTTTTCCTTCACTCCCTGGTCTTAAGGCAGTCTTTCAAGAAGAAACACCCACAAATTCCATAGAATATCTTAACTTTGTCTCTAGAAGACCTTGGCAGGGACCTCAGACATATGGGTTTAATAATCAAATATATAATCAGCCTTCACCAAATTGGAACTCTTGGCAGCAGCCTTGGCCCCAATTTCAAAATCAATCTCAACCTTGGGCACAAGGAACACAAAACCCTTATGGAAGGTTCTCCCAGTATTATCAATATCCACCTTCTTATCCCTAATATCCAACATATTCAAATTTTCCCCCACAAAAAAATCCTCAACAGAATCCACAACATCAAAACCAAAATCAAATTCCACCACTTTCATTGTCATTCCCTCAAAAAACAAATCAATTTCCTTCCCAACCAATACCAAACCCCAACAATAAAAACCCTTAGAATACATATATGATATAAGTTCAAAAATTCCCAACTTATTTGATTACTCCTTTAGACCTTAATGATGTTCAAATTAGTTCGGGGAGAATACTTGAAAAGAAGAAACCTTCTGTAATTATACAAGAGCAAAACAATTCTGAGGAAGATTCTCTACATGTAAATAAAAGTCTTGAGGGAAGCACATCTTTTCAAGACCAAAAAATTAAAAAATCAAAACAGAAAGAACCAATATTTTCAAATCCTATATTAGAGCAGCCATCAACATCTACTTCTACACCTCCTTTTCCAGAAAGATTACAAATTGATAAGGGTGTAGAGAAA
Organism: Pinus albicaulis; assembly: GCA_034641835.2. NCBI lineage: Eukaryota > Viridiplantae > Streptophyta > Pinopsida > Pinales > Pinaceae > Pinus > Pinus albicaulis. The sequence continues at coordinate 1,403,595,906 of CM076582.1, forward strand.
CAAATTATGACACCTAACTATGATTTCCTAGATGAGTTAAGAAATGTTTGTATTAAGATTCCATTATTACAAGCTATCAAGGAAATCCCAATATTAGCAAAAGCAATAAAGGATTTGAGTATGAAAAAAACAAGAAAAATAATAAAAGAGACAAAGAAAATACAACTGGTAGGAAAAATAGAAGATATAATGATGGGTAAGATTTCCATTCCAAAGTATCTACACCCAAGAAATCCAGTTGTTAAAATACACATCAATGGAATTGAAATCCAAAACACACTCATTGATTTAGGAGCAGCAATCAATATCATGAGTAGACAAATCATGGAAAAACTAAAACTTCCTAATCTTCTTTTTACACCCACGCCACTACAATTAGCAGATAGATTTGTGATCAAACTAGATGGGATAATAGAAGACATTCTATTGTCCTTAGATTCTTGGGAGTATCCTGTGGATTTCATGATCCTAACTCCTAAAAATGATCTAGGAGGACATCCTATTATATTAGGAAGACCTTGGTTAGCTACAACTGATGCTTTCATTTGCTATAGATCTGGTGATATGTACATCTCTGATGGAAGTTCAACCAAGAAATTCACCTTGTATCCTCCAGCAAGAAAAAGCACAGAATTAGATGATACTCAGTGGATTGATGATGAAGAAGATATACAACCTCTCTTCACTATTTTAAAAATTACTTAAGATATTCAGATTCTGAATACTTTGGAAAATTATGAATCTTCTTTAGAATTTAAATATGAACAATTTCAAGAAGAATCTAACATTGAGTTCTTATCATCAAGAAAGATGTCTCTTTACTCCATGGAAGAATTTGGCAACTCTGCAATTGAAATATTCCCAGTAAAAACCTTAAACATAAACAAAAACCTAGAGGAATTTCAACAAAAAAAGCTAGTCAAAACATTACAGAGACACTCTTCTGCATATGCTTGGGAGTACACTAACATGAAAGGGATCAATCCTAAGACTTGCACTCATCATATCTCTATAGAGGAATATTTTAAACTAATTAGAAAACGTCAAAGAAGGATGAATCCAAACCTTAGGGAGATTGTTAAAGAAGAATTGCATAAATTGTTAAATGTCAATTTTATTTATCCCATTTCAGATAGTCCGTGGGTCTCTCCTTTTGTGATTGTGCCCAAAAAGAATGGAAAATGGAGGGTATGTATTGACTACCCAGAACTAAACAAAGCTACTCTTAAAGACCATTTTCCCTTACCTTTCATAGATCAGGTGTTAGACACATTAGCAGGAAAAAAGTACTTTTCATTTTTGGACAGGTTCAGTGGTTATAATAAAATTCAAGTAGCACTTGAGGATCAAGAAAAAACCACATTTACCTGTCCCTGGGGTACTTATGCCTACCGAGTATTTCCATTTGGATTATGCAATGCACCTGCAACATTCCAAAGGGAAGTATTAGGAATATTTTCAGATCTAATACATGATTGGGTAGAGGTATACATGGATTATTTCACAGTCTATGGAAACACATTTGAAGAAGCCTTAGCAAACTTGAAAAAAGTTCTAAAGAGATGTAAAGAAGAAAATCTTTCATTAAGTCATGAAAAGTGTTTTACGATTTTTACTGAACGTATTGTTCTAGGACATCAAATTTCAGGAGACGGGATCAAATTTGATAATTCAAAAGTTGAATTCATCTCCAGACTACTAGTTCCAAGTTGTCAAAAATATGTCAGGAGTTTTCTAGGATTTACAGGGTATTATGGGAGATTTATAGAAAACTTCACCGAGATAGCATCTCCACTTTTCAAATTACTTACCAAGGACTGTGAATTCAATTGGAATCCTGACTGCTAGTTAGCCTTTGAAACCCTGAAAACAAAAATATCTGAAGCACCTATCTTAAGGGGATCTAACTGGAAATTACCTTTCCATATTTCAACAGATGCCTCAGATACAGCTCTAGGAGCTGTATTGGGACAAAAAGACCTGATTCCTTATGCCATCTACTATACAAGTAAAAATTTTACTCCTTCAGAGTTGAATTATACTGTAACTGAAAAAGAGTTCTTAGTTGTTTTCCATGCCATAAATAAATTTAGACACTATATAATAGGATATGAAAATTTTATTCACACATAGCATTCTGCAATTAGGTACCTAATGAACAAATCAATTACTAATGGCAGAGTCACAATATGGTTATTTCTTTTACAAGATTTTGACATCACTATTCTAGATAGGCCTGAAAAACAAAATACAGTATTTGATTTATTATCTAGACTCCAAAACATTAAAGACAATACTCCAATTGAAGACAAATTCCCTGATGAATATCTCTTTGCAATTACCACTCAAACTCCTTGGTTTGCTGATATTTCTAACTATCTATTTTCAGGAAAATTTCCTTCAATTATGAATATAATAGATAAAAGAAATATCATTTATGACAGTGCAAAATATTCATGGATTTCTAATGAGTTATACAAAACAGGTCTAGATTTAATTATCAAGAGATGTGTTCGATAAGATGAGATGCCTGATATTCTCAAGGAATGTCATGATGAACCATGTGGTGGACACTTTGCTGATAAGAGGACAACTTATAATATCCTTCATTTGGGATATTATTGGCCATGCCTCTTTAAGGATTGTAAAGAGTATGTTAAGAGGTGTGACAGTTGCCAAAGGGTAGGGAAACCCTCTCCTTCAGGTGAGATGCCACTGCAACCTTAGGTACACATTGAACCTGTTGTAGCCCCTACAACACCCTCCAAAAAATACAAAAAAGATAATAACACACGCTTCTAAATTTTTTGGAGCCCCTTTGAAACCAGAAGAAGAAGCTAAGTAAAGTTTTTAAGAGCAAGTCGCTAAGTCGCGAATCCATGATTTTCGACCCATGCGACCTATGCGACTCTGCGACCCTAAGGTCGCCAGGTCGCCAGGTCGCAAGAGTCGGAAGTCAGGAAATTCGCGACCTTGCGACCCAGCGACCTTAAGGTCGCAAGGTCGCAAAATTAAGTAATTAGGGAATTAGCGACTCAGCGACCTTGCGACCCAGCGACCTTAAGGTCGCGAGGTCGCAAGGTCGCAAACTATCAACTTGAGACCTCATTTAGTGCTCGCACGTGCGACTCCTTTTTATAAGGGCGGGTCGCTAGGTCGCATTTGTGACTCGCGGCGAAAATCGTGGAATTGCTCTGACAGGTCGACTGGCGCGTTTTCTTCCAGGTAAGTTGCCATTTCCTCCCTGTGTTTCCTTCCCCAGCATTTCTTGCTAAAATCTAGCCACCCCATGGTCTTAATTGCTTGCTGGTGAGGAGGTAGGGTTTTCGGTTAAGTTTTATTTTTGTTTTGATTCTCATAAACCCCGAGGTCACCTTTGTCTTGCCCAGATCCCCATGGCTGTGCCCTATCTCCAGTTTAGACCCTTTCCAGCCGTGTATGTTTCCCGTTAGGGAGAGTTTATCCGCAAAACCGCGCGCGCTCGAAACCCCCCGGCAGGCCCAAGTGCGACCTGCGACCCAGCGACCCGGTCGCAAGGTCGCAAGGTCGCGCGACTCTCTGTTAGCGACTCTGCCACCCTGCGACCTAGTCGTAAGGTCGCAAGGTCGCATGTGAGTTCTTTTGTTAATCAGCGACCCTGCGACCCCAAGAGAACAGTTAATTAAACTCTGCTTGTTTAGACTGTATTTAGCCGTTATCATCATGTCTTTCTCATCCTGGGATTCTCTCCTGAATGAAACAGGTGAATTTGGAGAAGACACGATACCGGTCCTCTCCGACTCTAGCAACATGGCACCCCGGGTGTCCCGAAAGAAAAGTAGGCAGGTGGTGGAGGAAGAGTCAGACACAGACATACAAACATCTCCTCCACCAATATACAGAGACACCCTTTGCACCTTCGCAAAGGGGGACAGCCTTAGGTGGTATGAAGTATACCACGAGTTCGCCATAACAGAAGATGAGTTTCCAGAAGATCTCCCGGACCGGGAAGTATACCTAAAGGTCAAGAGATCCAAATTGCACCTAGCAGGGGCACATCCCGCCATCTTTCCGTGCCCAGAAATGTTAGACTGGATCATACAGAAGACGGATCCCAAGAATTTCGCGATCCGAGATAGTGGAGGTAAAGCTTTTGCAACGTTGGAGAGCTCAAAAGCACAGGTCTACTACTCGCTACCCCAACCAGAGGTAAATTTTACCCCGAGATGGTTTTCTGCAAATGAAGTACCGATGGTTGATACAATCAGAAAATGGTGGGCGGAACCAGATAAATTTAAAATCAAGAAAGACCAGGAGTACCCGGTGGCCAGTCTGAGGAAAGTGTATAAGTTAGTGGCCGCCATGCTGTGCAGAGTGTACGGACGTTCGGACGCCACCACTTTCAACAGAGCATGGGCAACCATTATGGAACACGTAACGGTGCATGGCACTCGATTCAATTGGGCTGGTATATTAATGGGCTCAGTGCAAACAAATTTGGCTTCAGCTTTAGCCCCAGATGAGGGAACGCCGTCAGAATTTTATATGGCTTCGTATTTATTAGATGATGTCTGTGCCCAGCTGCATGTTGAGGGATGGCCACATAACTGGGACTCCGAACAGACCCAGGAAATCCATTTGCAGACCAAGGTATTCTGGGAATCCAGGTACAAGTCAAATATTGAGCAAATCTCTCATATATTCATTCCCGCCCTTTACGGGAAACTATTTGGTCAAGACACCCCCTGCATGTCTTGGCGAGCAATGGAGACACTAGGTCAGGTGGCGCACTGGTTTCCACTCGCCTAATTTACAATCATCCGAGTATTTGGCACATTCAAAGCACCACATGCTCTGCCTAAGTTTATCACCGATAAGGTGCTCATGTAGGAGTTATGTTCCCAGATGACCTCGGGCTTCTCCAATGTCCTTTCCAAAGGGAAGAAGAAACCTTGGCCCGCTCTACCCCTCACCATTGGTGCTTATACAGTCAAGGACTTCAGAGAAGTAGGGCGTGAAGGGGAAGAGATAAAATGTTACCACTTTAGAAATCTGGATTGTCGAACTTATGACCCAGTCAGGATAGTTCCTGAGCATTGTAAAAGGGCCAATTTTAAATGGAGTTACCAGCATGTCGAGCGCCCGGCAGAGGACGAAAAAAGAAACTGGTACAACGCAGATAGGCAGCTACCTCCGGGGATCGACTCGGACCGAGAAGAATAGGATCACTAGAATTTAGAAGATAGGAGCCATAAACTAGGAGGCTCTTCTTCCTCCAAAGATAAGAGAACACGGACTAGTACAGGGCCTGACACCTCGGATCAGCAACGGGCAGCAGAAGCCCAAGCCAAGAAGGAAGAGGAAAAGAAAATGAAGGAGGATGAAGAGAAACATAAGAAAGATGCCAGGACAGAGCGGAAAAAGAAAAAGGAAGAGGAAAAGGAAAGTCAGGAAAAGGAGGCACAGGCGGCGGAAGAACAAGCACTTAAGGAAGAACTCGACAAAGTCAATCGTCAAAAGAAGGAAGAACAAGCCGCCGCGGCAGAGCGAAAGAGAAAAGCTGAAAAGGAAGCAGAGGCAGAGACAGAACGCGGGAAGAAGGAGGAACACGACAAGGCGGAAGCCGAGCGCTGGCAAAAGGAGAAAGAAAAGGGTCAAAGGCAGGATGAGGAGGACGAGCTAATAGACGACATTGACATATCTCCCCTGGAGATTCCTCCAGGTGGCGTGAAAAGTACCCTCAATGTTGATGATTTTCCCGGGGAGCAAGAAGAAGAAGTCTTCGACCTGACCAGATTGACATTTGACCAATTCTCTTTCAAAATACGGCAAGAGAAAAGGAAATCCTTGGCGCAAAGCCATCCCGCCATATCTACGATCGCCACTGGAAAGGACATAGTCCCAGATACAAGGACTAACCCTGTAATGATAGTGTCAGCAGGCACAGCTTTTGCCGCGGCCACGGAGGAAAATGTCACTAGAATGAGCAGGGAGATTATTTCCCTACAGAACAGGCTAAAAGCAGCGGAGCAGGAGAAATCAAGACTAGAGAGTGAGATGTTACAGCTTCAAAGTAAGCCCGCCCAAGTGAATGAGGTCCCATTGGCGGTCAGGAAAGAGTGTGATGTGTTGGAAATGACCATGAGGCAAGTATATAAGGAAATGCTCACCCTGAAACAAACAGTGGCCCCGTTGGCAGAGGCACGAGAGGAAACCAAACAGAAGCATGAGCAGCTCAAGGAAGCCTCGGTAGCTTTGGACAAAATGATAAACTGGACAGCGCAGTACTAGCAAGCTCCCGAACATGTGCCTAGGAAGAATTGGAGTCACACACAAGACGCCAAAGTACAAATTCGGATGAATATGCAGTCTAAAGACAAGCTGGCCAAATATTTAGACAAAGTGATGTCTGCATATAATCACCTGATCAGTGGTATTGACTCCATGAATGCTCTTCATCACATTCCGTCGTTAGGGGCACTGGATGAAACTAAAGACTGGGAGCAGGTAGAACAGGAAATTCAGTCTTTTCTGCAACCCGTGAGACAAGCTGCTGCCGCACCAGAATTTGAGGCATCACAAGAGAACATAAATCGGTTGCTTGTCACTCCAGTACAAATCTATACCAAGCTTGCCTCCCTCTCAATCCAGATCTCTCAGAAGAAGGAGACTCTGATACCAAATGCCCTGGAATGTATGCATCGAATAAAAGAGGAAACCCCTCTTGTCGCCCCTATAGCAGCGGATTACCAGACTTGGCGAGATTTCCTCAAGGGCAAGAAAGTTGACGCTCCAGAAACCTCAATCACACAACCACCTCCATAGCTAAGCTTTTTTAGGCGCAAGTCGCGACCGTCCTCAGGTCGCAGGTCGCACTGGCACCCAGGTCACAGGTCGCATGGGCACCCAGGTCGCAGGTCGCACCGGCACCCAAATCGCAGGTCGCATGTTCGGCAAAGGTCGCAGGGAAGCTGAACCGTCGGGAAGTTGAAGCGTCGAAAAGCCTAAAGGGCGTTTCTTGAATCTATAAATACCCTTGCGGGGCACATAGTTAAAGGCTGCTCTTTTGTGGACTGAAGGGCAATATTGCATTGTAATTGAAGAATCATACTCTTGACATATGTAATACAAATACGTGTTAAAACCCCTTTGATTGGATGATGTGTTTAGCTGTGACAACACTGTGTGTATTCTGCGTACAGTTTCAGAATATCGTTTGATTAATGAATCTGTGTTATTAATAGTATCATTCATGCCCCATAGCTATCTGTGATTGTGTTGATGATGCTCAAGTTTACTATTTACTCTTATGATGAATGTTAATGAACTGTTTTATTAGCATTTCGTTATATCTTTCGGAAAGTTAAGGGATATTCTTGCCATAAAGAACTGCTTCTTTGGTGGTCAGATTATCTTGCATGCATACCCCATAGATGTGTTGCTAACGACACTTCCTGGGTGTATGCATTTTGTTTATTACCTTGCTACGCACAGTGTCATATATTGGTTTGATACATCAGTCATGTATTCTGTATCATGTGAATAATTGTATGTTTGCAGTTTCAATCAGGTTGCTCGAAAATGAAGAGAAAGTCATTTAAGCGGTAGCCGGACCCACACCCCGGACGGGATCCCTACTCCAAACGGTTCAAAGTCTAATTGGGACTTTCTACCGGGGAGATCCCCTACTATTGGCCGGACATATTTTCCCGTCAACAGAACCCTTTGATAAATGGGCTTTGGATTTTGTAGCACTTATTTATCCTCCATCAAGACAAAAGAAATATATATTAGTTTGCACTGATTATGTTACCAAATGGGTAGAGGCCAAACCATTACTTTCTACTACTGAAGCATCTATAGTCAATTTTATTTTTGAGGATATTTTTACTCATTTTGGTGTACCAAGAGAAATTTTTATAGATCAAGGAGCTCAATTCACATCAAAGCTAATGGAGCAAATGGTATAAAAGTACAAAATCAGACACAAAAAATATACTCCCTACCATCCACAAGCAAATGGCCAAGTGGAATCTACCAATAAAGTCATTGAAGGAATCCTAACAAAGACTGTTCATTTACACAACATAGATTGGGCAGAAAGGCTTCTTGAAGCCTTGTGGGCCTACAGAACTACATGGAGAAACACAACAGGTCACACTCCTTATGAACTTGTTTATGGAAAACAAGTATTGTTTCCCATAGAGTTTCAGATCCAAACTTTCAAAATGGCAGTCCAGTTGGGACTTAATCTAACAGAAGCACAAAAGCACAGACTGGAGTAGATTAATGAATTGGATGAGATCAGACAAGATGCAGTCCAGAGAAGAAGCATAGTCCAGCAACAAAGGACTAGATGGCATGATAAGTACATAAAGGAAAATAAATTTAAAGAAAGTGATTGGGCCCTCTTATTTGATTCAAATTTCAAGGATTTTTCAGGTAAATTTCAAAGTCATTGGTTTGAGCCATATGAGATTATGAAAATATTTGAAAATGGAGCAATAAAAATCGGGACAATAGATGAAGGAAAGGTTTCTTTTCTTGTAAATAAACAGAGACTGAAGTTGTACCATAAGCCACTTTCAAGAGAGGAATTTGTCAAGAAATTTCAAGATAACATTGATATGAAGTTAGTGAAGAAGAATTCTTCGTCTTCACTAACTTACTTGTATTCTTCTTTAATCATAATATATATATATATATATATATATATATATATATATATAATAAAAATAAAAATAAAATATAATAAAAATACATATATAAAAAAGGGGGTATAAACATGAAAACCAATCATTGATTGGCATGTTTATACAGAAAATCTAAGGTGAAAATCAGAATTTTTCTGACACTTTAGATTTTCAAAATTCTTCTTTTCTGCAATTAAGTATCATAAAATCAAAAGTTACAGATTCACTTTACATATTCATGATTCATCTCATTCATTCCATCCATATCTCAACTTTATCCATATTTCATTCCATACTTCACTCCATCCACATTTTCACTTCATTCCATTCCATACTTCATTCCATCCACATTTCACTTCATTCCATTCCATATTTCAGAGTTTTTTTCAGGTACATTATGTAGCTACCTGTTCTGCAACCAAACCTATTCTACATCCAATTGATTCTGCAAAACCCACTCTAGTAAATAGAGGATGATTCAAAGAAGGTTATGGAGCCTAAAAGAGCAATATTTCTCAGATGAAAGGCAAAAGCATATCTAAACAACAAATATTTCAAAAAGGAGCTAAGGTAAAATTGTGTGAAATTAGTTTTTATAGCAAATCATTAAAGGTATAATGTGGTTAGGTCATATGTTTTCCTGAGTTATTTTATGATTCGAATTGATCAAACCCCTATCATAAACACTCCTTGACCAAATCCCTTTCATCCCGCTCCATAACAAATCATCATTAATTGAAAGTTAATGGTCAGAACTTAGAAGTGACCTATTAGGTCACGTCATCAAACCATGGCATTCATTGATGATTTTTGAAAATATTCATAAGATTTATTCGTGGTCATTCATCCCATATCATACTATTACACACGATTATCCCCATGTTTTACCACTACCCTATTCCGTTCACATCCACTCACTGCTATTTCTTTCTGTAGCCAATCCTCATCTGCAGAGAAGTCATTTTAGGGTAAGACAACCCTTCACAGTGAATTGAAGCAAGATAAACGAAGCCATATTTATCAAGAACAAATGGGGCTTATTGTAAGGTCAGAGCCAATTGGAACTAAGTATTTAGAAGGATACCCTCAGATTAAAGGGTTATTACAAGAGGCTGGATGGCTAAGCTTTATAGAGAAGTTTAATGCATTCCATAAATAAATCACAAAGTCATTTGCTAGGTCATTCAGTGGATCAGAAGTGAAGATTGGGGATATCAATTTTACCATCACATAGTCGTTCATAGCAGAAGCAACATAGCTGCCAAGACAGGGAGAACGTTGGTTTAAAAAAAATAATTTCATAATGAGGCTTGGAGACAAAAGGTGAAAAATCTAGGTATGAACACTGCAGTGTTTAAGAAAGGTATTCCCAGTTCAGTTTTGAAGAATAAATGGAGGAATATGCTATTAATTTTACAAAAGTTCATAACCTCTAAAGGTATATTTGGCACTTTAGATGTATATCATATTAGACTCATGATGAATTTTGTAGATGAAGAAATAAATCTACCCTTTTTCATACTTAATAGTTTGAAAAGGATGTCTTCAAATGTCCAGAAAAGGCTTCAGTTCTTAGAAACTACCTTACATCATCATGGCTTAATTAAAATTTTAATAGAGTTTCATTTGAAGAAGATAGGAGATAATTGGGATAAATTCCTCCTAAGGAACCATTTTCAAGAACCAAGAGAAACATTGTCTAAAGAAAAACCTGTAAGAAGAAGTAAGAGAGGAAAGGTTGTTAAAATTATTGAAATCAAGCCTAATGTATTGACACATGAAGACAGTGATGAAATAATCTCTGAAAAGTTGGTAAAAATCAGGAAAAAACTCAAGAATAAAAGGAAGGAGGAGTTAAAAAATGAATATGTTGAGGGAGAGGATGTACAAGATGAAAATCCACCCAAATTGAGAAGAATTTCTAGGCTTAAGGGCATGGTGAAAAATACATGCATTAAGGGAATGAAAATCATAAACATTGAAGAAGAAGAAATTCTAATCTAGGCACCAGTTAATAGATCCCTTGTATACCAATATGAAGAAAAACCTGGTAGAGGAACCCCAGATGTAGATCCAGCTCAGCATCATTTTTATGACCATGTGGAATCATTAGAGAGAAAAGCCTTAGAGAACAAAGAAAGGTCCCCCAGTCCACAAGAACCTCCAATTGAAAAATTAAAAAGAGACAATTATGAATTGGAGATACTGAATAACCATATTAAGAATGAAAATGAAATCCTTAGGGATCAAGTTAAATTGAAAGGCAGCATTAACAACATTCTCTCTCAGAAAATGGAAGGATTATATAAAGCAAATAAGAAGTTGAAGAAAAGAAACAAGAAATTAAACAGGGCACTTATTAATCTGAAGTTCAAAACACTCATGAGAAAACCCAGGATGGCATTAACTACCAGAAGAAGAAGAAAAATGATATTAGATGTTCTTGCAGAGGTATCAGTACAAATGGAATGAAATTGCATGAGGACATGCAAAAGTTTTGCAGTGGAGGTATGTTTATCCCTAAAAGTGTCTTCTCCTTTGCCAAATTCCACTTAATATTATCATTCCTTTTGTCATTTTATAGACCCAAAGATCAATAAGAATGATTAAAATCACTTAAGGAATACATGCAATGACTAACTTGTTGTACTTTTTTGGTTTTGTTGTCTTAATGTTTTCTGAGCAGTTTTAGCTACAGAATGCAGTCATTCTATAGCCAGTTACACATTTCGTAGCCATTTTGCGTGTTTGAACATATTGTAGGTGTCATCTGAAGAAAAGGCGTATATGGTTTGATTCTAAATCTTTCCTACATAGTTCCTTATCATCCACGAAGGCTGAGTCAATAACTGGTGATGTTCATGCACGTGGTCAAACCAAAAGTCTGAGAAGCAGATTTTTATAAGGATTTTTAGCTTGATTTTGACTTCAGAATACACATGTTCCTACTTTCATTCAATATCAGTTATGTAATTTCCTATAAATTTATCTCGGTCAGACCGAGAAAATAATTGAACTCTTATTTTGTTAATATTGTGATACTCTGTTCCGAAGTATTTTTGATAATAAGAAGAAGCATAACTTTGATGTTGTATTGAAGACAAAATTGAGGAGTTAAATATTTTTATGCCAATTTGATAATAGAGGGCCCCTGCTATCCAAGGAGGCTTCCACATGCTTTCTAGATAAGTATTTTTTAATTCTGTGTTGTTATATTTCTTACTTAGACAGTTTTCTGAGTTCATATCTTTTAGTATCATGTCTTGCATTGTTTGTTTAACTAAAATATCCTCATGATGTTATATTTAGCCCTTTCTTAAAGCTTTTCCAACATATCTCTATTCATTGAATGGATTTAATTGTGACATCTTGAGTTATCAACACTTTAGTTTTTATCATTTAGATTAAAATATTCTCATTATCCTATAGCCACTCTTTTTCTTAAAATCTTTTCCAACATATCGCTATTCTCTGAATGAGATTTGGTTTTATTATGTTAAGTTAATTATCATTTCCTGTTCTGCAATTAGATAGAAGATCCTCATATTGTTACAAACAGTCTTTTTCTCAAAATTGTTCCAATAAATCCCTAAATCACAGAAAAGACCTAGTTGTAATACTGTGGGTTACTTGATGTTTAGAAAATCCTTATTTCATTATATATAATCTCCTTCAATAGACTCTCCCAATAAATATCTAGCTGATGAATCGGATCTAGTTATAATGTCATAAGTATTTCCAAATATTCATAGGAGATCCTCAGCATATTATAGCAATTTTCTTCTCAAGCTGTTCCAAAATATCTCTATCATATGAATAATATTGCATTATAATATTCTAAGTTGTTGTCTATTTTTAGGAAGATCCTCATCACATTGGAGTTCAATATCTTTCACAAATTATTCCAACAAACCTCTAACTAAAAGGATCAGGTTGAAATATAATGTCTCGAGTTACATTTTATGTTCATTTGCAAGCTAGGACATCCATGGATTAGAATGCTCTGGTTTTCATCATTTTCCTAATTAGGGAAAAAAAATTCAATTACACTCTGTTTTGAGTCTAAGGTTCTCTTTTCTTTCCTTTTTGACATAGATTTGATATCATATTTTGAACATAGAATAGCATACTAAAACTCAAGCATAAAAAAACTCAAAAACATCAACAAAATACTAAAAACAATGAAATAAGAATAAGGATATTTAGGCACATATAGTGCAAGTATACCTCATCAGTTTACAAGCCTTGGTTGATAATTTATGCTATTAATTAAGGACACTGAATTGACTAAACAGTATAATTAAATCAAATGAAGCTCATTAACGTGTTCTAAAAAATAGCAGAAAATTACTACTATTTTTCTAGAAGGGATTTCTAGAAATTCTAGATTTGTGAACTAGTAGACCAATCCAAGTAGCTCAATGATGAATATGACTTTACAATGTTTTCCTAAGGATGAATCATTCTTGTGACTATTTAAATAACTTGAAAAAAACCTCACTTCGATCATTTAACCAATGTAACATGCAATAAATGAAGCATGAATAGTAAATGTTGAAATAAGAGATGGAAGGGAAAAATACATTAAAATTACATAAGTAAATTGTACAATAGGTATATGAGTCTCCTAGGGTAGCCAAGCCCAGGGAAACTTAGAGTTCTATGAGATAAACCAATCTTTCTAATCTAAAAATGACACCAAAATTCATTATTTGAATTAATCCAAGTACATCCCTGCTAGAAATGGAAGTGGAGATGCTACAAAATAAGCTTTTTCACAAAGAACACTAATAAATACATACCCCAAGAGGAAAATTCGAATTGGTACTTATAAAAGTTTATGTGGGAGAATTTTCCTTAAATTTTGGAAGCTTTCCCTAAAATCCCTCAAATAGTGGATATAGTTCCCGACACTAGGAATCTCCATTCAATGACAAGGGACACATTCCTAGATTTTATCAATCAATGGAGCTCCAGAATTTGTGCAATAATTTCATGATATCTTGTTCATTTATTATCCAATATTTATCCACATATTTTAGGGAGAAAGTCCCTATATTATTTCCTCCTCCTAATATTCATAATCTACCCAACATTTTCATAATATTCTGCAAAAATAAAGAATAGTAGGCACAAATATGCAATTATCTATAAAACTTCTTAATGAAAATATTAAAGCTAAAAATATGTTATCTAATGCAAAAAACATAGATTTAATGTGTTCAAGGATGGTCAAATGGGTGTTAATTTATGTTTAATTTTGAGGCTCATCACATAGATGTAGGTAGGTGTTCAACTCTCTAGATTGAACCGCTATAAATTTTGTTTTGATGCATGAGTGAAAGGCGGATTAATAGGAGAGAAAAAATAGTCCACAAGTGTCTTGATAGATATTAACTCATTACTAGGACGATTATGAATATATTCCACAAATACATTTTGGTCTACGTATTGAGTATCGATGGACACCCTACGAGTAGGAGTCAACAATTCACCTTTCTTAGGAAGTAGCCCCTAAGTTCTTCCTGACTAACAGTGATTAGGTTCAACCAAGGTGAATAAATGTGTTTACAACCAAATAGAGTTAGTTCAAACACCCTTGATGCCAAATTATTGACTTCAACCAATAACATATGTTATAAAATTCCTAAAAGGTAGTCACACATAAACCAATACTGGTACTATGTTTTAGATGGCCTTGAAAACAACTTCTTACTTGCGGGATCTCGACTTTTAAAGAGAGAGGTTGAGGGGAAGGTAAGATAGAGTGATGGTTACTATCCATAACCACCACCTATTAGGTGTTTTTTCCTAGGAATTAGATCTAAGTACCTGCATCTCTTGGGGGTACATGAAGCTTAGGATTTTGGGTAGTCAATCATCAACATCAGATTCCTTACCACAAGTTTGGTAGCTTCAATAATATTTTCTTGCACTATGACCTAAACCACACCCCTCTAAAATGGGTTTCTATCACACTCCAATTTTGACGGTGAGATTGAGGAAGATTTTACACTCCCTATCATAAGTTGCTAAGTTTATTTTATGGTACTAGAGAACTTTACTCAAACACATAGCTAGAAAACCCTATACTATCTTAGTGTTGGTGTACTACAAATAGAAATAAAAGAAAATTCTAGTAAATTTTATCAGAACAATTTTTTTAGTGGTTATTATTTACTCATTTCGGTGGTGGTTTCAAACATAAATGGTCTGATAGACTCTTTTTTGTAACACCCTAATGCATCTAGACACACATTTCTCCTTTAAATTCGATGAAAGTCGACTATAGTAGGGTAAGAGTCTTTTCACTTTTAAAAATAAAACAAATTCCTACCAAATGAACCTCTCACTTATCCTAAAATGAAATCCTTAAATTTATAAAAAAAATTAAACTCAAAAGACAAAACAAGAAACAAAAATCTGAAAAGAGGCCAAAAGTCCCCAAGCTAAAACAAAAAGCACTTAAAAAGTGTCAAAACCAGGAATAAAAAACAAAATAACACTCTCAAGAAACTAACATGAAATCCAAAACTGGAAAGAAGAAGGTAATACAAACAAGCTAGGGCTATAACACAATTCCTCAATGAGAGGTAATGTTCTAGAGGGACAAACCAAACCCTAGACATAAGAAGTACTAGAAAATATTATGTGGGTGTGAGAAAAAGTGAATCTTAAATAATGGATATATAATGCAAAAACAAATAAAAATTTCAAGTGATAACTTTCAAAACCACAAACAAGGATACCACCTCTTGTGAACAAAGAAAAGAACACAAGATCAAATACAATTACTCAATCAAAAGTGACAAAGAAAAATGAAGCCAAATAAAGTTGCGATATTGAAATCAAGTTAAAATATTAGCTCTTGTTGAACCAACTATGGAAATATTAAAATACTGGACCCAATGTTAATGAAAATAGCCACTACGAAATCACTACAAAAATTCAAGGAAAAAACTAGAATAGTAGCAAATGAAGCATCCAATATAAACCAACAAAAACATAGTCATATCTTGATGTGTTTTAAACTTTATAGCAACAAGAGAAATAGATCCAGAAGTTTCAAATAAACTCAAAGAGAAGAGAATGGATTTAAACCTAATCAACTAGGCAATAAACCCTAGCTTTTTGAGTTAATCCATCATTTGTTTAACTTGAACTAGTGTCTCAGTACTTCGTTAAACATTAATTAAACAATAACCATGTGCAGTAAGAACAAAATAAGGCATCACACACAAGAAACACATGAACACCAGGATTTTTATGTGGAAACCCAATGTGGAAGAAAACCATCATTGTTGTCGTCTTTGTCTTATTATTTTATTATATATAGAAATTTCTTTGTAATATTCCCAATTAGCCCAATCTAATGGGAATATACAATTTTTTTTCATTTTCCTGTTGCATGAATAAATGTGTAAAGCATGACAATAAAAACTCCTAAAACAGTGAATAAATCAATGCCCCATGTGAACAAGGATAAATCTGGGCCATCTTAATAAAACACCCTTATGTGTGAAACAGATTGAGATATTTGACTGGGTCAACCATGACCAGATCAAAAACAATGTCTATAGGGGATGAACCTCATTGATTCACAGTGCAATCTTAGTTGGAGGTGGAACATGTGAAAGAAGCTAAATCATTAAGATGGTTTAGGATTTTGAAAGATTTCTATCTTATAAAAGGAAGAGGAGGAGAACAGGAGAAGGTTGTTGATTGGATTGTATTTCTGAATATATTTTTTGTTTAGACATATATCATTCTCTTGTTGTTTAGCTGAGAATAGTGTTTTTTACCACTAGGTGTTCCTGATCGGGAATCCCACCTCTTTCCTTGAGAGGCCTCTTGGAAGAGTCTTGTTGATCTTGTCCACTATCAGGAATTTTTCCAAGCTTCATATTCCAAATACAATGCAGATCCTGTTGAAGGTTTTGTTGTCCTTGTAAGCTACAACAAGTGGAGGCTAGATCTACTCAGATCTAGACCATTCTAGTGCCTCTTTTTAGTGGGAAAGCCATATATCCCATTGGAAAGAGTGTATTGGATCATTGGAGCTTTAGATCCACATCTTGGCATCAGGCCAAACTGATCTTGAACCCTACAGATCAGTCCATCTTCCAGATCTGTGTTTTTCTATAGGTGCTATTGTCAGGGATTTTTACATAACTTTGGAGGAGTGATCTCTAGTGTTGGGAATCTTCCCTTCACTGTGGTAATCCATGGATTTTAGATCTAATCCATGTTATATTCAGATCTGATCTCAATTTTGTTGTACTTACTATAGAATTTTCTAAATATTTATGCAGATCTGCATCTTTAGATCTCAGATCTACTCCATTTGTTTCATGTATTGCTGAAAACCCCAAGGGGTATGTAAAGTAGAGACTCTATAGCGTATGGATCTGTCATAGATCTGACTATTCATAAATTATTTTTCTCTAGATCTAAGTTTTAATCAAAAACTATTGCAACATAATAAAAATAATGTTGTCGAGCCTTTCGCAGTGAATACAGCTATTGGCCTCCTAATCTTACTTTGCTGAGTTGCATTATTTTTGAAGCAGTATTTTTGAATATTTTTTTGTTCCCATTTTGGGATATTATAGTGGTATCAGAGCAACCATCTTAGCACAGCCCGTGCTTGCTTTCTTAAGAAGCCAATACGTCTTCAGACAAAGATGAGCCTCTTACTGATAGAGAAAAGAGGTATCTAATTAGAAGACATAAGAAATTTGATTACACAAATGATCATAAAGACAAGGGTAAAGCCCCTAAATCTAGAAGTGAAGAATATGGGAAGGAGTTTGCAAAAACCCTTCTAAAATCCATGCAAGATCTTGCTAGAGAGATCAAAGAGATGAGATTGGAAAGATTCAAGGAGTCTCCTAAGAAAATTCATCTTGGAGAAAGTTATGGCATGTCTCATCACTGGAATGATCAACCAGTGAAACAACCACAAGTTCCACAATGCTCTACCATGCCTACTATTTTGGCTCTGGAAAATGAAGGGCCTCAAGAGAAAGCATCCCTTAAAGACTATTTTGAATAATATGAGTCTCAGAATTAGATATTCAAGGATCACTTGATTTTTCAAGAGTTTTTTCACGTCAAGGACAAAAGAAGACTAAGGCATCAGCATAGAGATCGTGGATTCGCTCATAATCATGATCGACATAACTCTATGGCCAAATTATTTTTACCCAAGTTTGATGGGTCATCCACTTGTTCTGCCAAAGCATGGGTAGAAAAACTGGACATCTACTTCCATTTGAACAAGTTCCCAGATATGGAGGCTATCAAGATTGCAGTGCTACACTTTGAAGGTGAAGCACACAACTGGTGGTTCCATAGCTTTTCTATGTTGGGCCATGCCAATGTGACTTCTTATTCTGAGTTCACTAGAAGACTAGTGGAAATGTTTAACAGAAAATATCGAGAGGCACCTTTCATGAGCCTTGCAAAGTTGAATAAATCAGGTGATACAGAGTCTTATATTTCTGAATTTTTGATATTATCTATTATGGTTCCTGATTTGTCTGCAGCAAGAAGGCTGTACATGTTCATCGATGGACTAGAATAATGTCTTCATGGATTGGTAAAATATAAAAATCCCACTACCTTGCATGTTGCCATTGAGAGGGCTAGAGACCTTCAATATGCCTTGCCAAAAGCAAAGGCAAACTCTTAGCACAAGCCCTATTTTCCTTCTAAAGGAAAGGGAGAGAAAGCTGCTCCTTCCAAGGAGAGATCATACAAGAAGCCTCTTGATGGTGAAGTCTGGAGAGATCTAAGGAGGAAGAAGCTATGCTTCACTTTCCAAGAACCATGGGTACTTGGACATTTATGTGCTACTGGTAAATAAAATTACATATAGGTCTTCTCATATCTTGAAGAAGATGAATAATACGAATGAAGAAGGGGTCATAGCACTGACAATGTTGAAGGAGATCCAACACCATCAGGATATGGAAATGGAGCATTTTCTCCTACCAGAGGAACTCTTGCATCTTTGAGAGGAGTACCTAAGTACTTTACCTTAAGAGTTCAAGGTTCAATCACGAATCAGAGGGTTTCTGTATTGATTGACAGTGGGGCTACCCACAACTTCATTAATGCCCATCTTGTACAGAGGAGGGAAATACCCACTAATACTTTTGAGGGATTCTATATCTTCATCCCAGGAGATAAAACAATGCAATTCATTCATTATGTCCCATCAGTTTTAGTCACCATGGGAAGTCCCTATATTAATAGTGTAGTCCCTTATTATATTAGTGTAGCCCCCCTTATTTTTATTGTTGTACCCCTGTAACCCCTATATTTTTATTATTGTGCCTTACATTATTATTGTTAGGTCGGCTAGGATTACATTGTGGCCCCACTAGGATTATATTGTGGCCCCATGGACTCCTATATATAGAAGGAGGTTTTGTTCATTTGTATGATCCAAGAATTGTTCATTTATGTAATGTATTGGAGGTTTCCCCCTCGAAGTGGCTTATTTCTAAGGCGTTCATATCTCTTTTCTTCTATTTTTGGAGCTGGTTACACAACATTTGGTATCAGAGCTTTGGATTCTATGGTTTCGCTGCTCCAAACAAAGCATTCATCGCGGCATTGTCACTATAACTTTTTTCACGAAGTTTCGTGGTTGAATTCTTTAGTGTAAGCCAAAATATTGAGAATCTGTATAAAAATTTACATAGTTTGTTCAGAATATTTTCTGAGATATGATCTATGGAAGTTAGGTCTTTTTTCAGGCTACTAAACAGGTCATCGTGGCATTTGTGCTATAAATTTTTTTATATGAAGGTTCAAAATATGAAATTCGTATGGTGTGAAGCTGAAATCCCGAGAAAATTCTTCAAACAATTTCAGATCTTGGTTCGTAATAGTTTTGCAGATATGATCTGTGGAAGGTAGTGCTTTTTCAGGCTCCTGAATTTCATCTCAAAGAGGTGATCGTGGGAAAATTTCAATAAATCTCTCTCTGGGCATCGGATTGGAGTGCCATAAAAAGTGGTCGCAAGTACACAGACTTTAGTTTATTGGCTATCAATTTCAGAGACAAAGGATAAAACAGTGACACGTGGCAAGTCGTACAAGTTTGCTCTACTGAACCAGTCCAGAATTAGGTCATTGTGGGAGATTGGACACAACTTTGTCTTGGAGAATCCAAATCAGGTCAGACCTATTGCATTTGAAAGAAGCTTCAGAGGGCTACTACAGGGCTGAATTTCAGATATCGAAGATTTTCAATTACAGAGATAATCCAATTCCAATATCGAGCTCCTCAAAAGCAAGTAAAAGGTGTGTATTGTTTTTCCCGAATTGCATAAATCTTGTTTGAAAAATCAGTTTGAAGTGATTCCAAGGGCCTATTGAGCATATATTTCAATATTTCGTTTTGAAATGCCTCCTAAAAATAATACAACACCCATTAAGCCCTCAAAAAGCTATACTATGACGCATGAGGAGGAAGAATTGCAATATGAGATATAAAAATTACAGTACCAAGTGCAACAAATTTCGATCTTACGAAGAGCAACCGAAGATGACATAGATGGTTTAAAAGCAGAAATGGAGGCTAAGTTGGATGGTTTGAAGGATCAAATAATATCAAATATGGATGATAAATTAGTGGAAGATCACATCGAGCATCAACAACAAGTTCTCCAACTCTCAAAAGATAACCCAACTTTGGTGCAGAATCTAATGAAACAACAGGAAGATCAACATGACATCGAAAGAAGTTATGAAGCAGTCATAGAAACAAGAACTCGACAAGTACGATCAATTTCAGAGTATCTCAGCAAGTGGAAGAACTTTCCTGTAGAAGATTTCACATGGGAGGGTGAGAATTTTATACAGAAGCATCAAGAAATAATCAAGCGTTGAGGACAACACTTGTTTGAAGGAGAGGGGCATGTTAAGTCCCTATATTAATAGTATAGCCCCTTATTATGTTAGTGTAGCCCCCCTTATTGTTATTATTGTACCTCTGTAACCCCCATATTGTTATTATTGTGCCCTTAAATTATTATTGTTAGGTCGGCTAGGATTACATTGTGGCCCACTAGGATTACATTATGGCCCCATGGACTCCTATATATAGAAAGGAGGTTTTTAAATTGTATCATCCAAGAATTGTTCATTTATGTAATGTATTGGAGGCTTCTCTCGAAGTGGCTCATTTCTAAGGCGTTTATATCTCTTTTTTCTTCTCTTTGGAGCTGGTTACACAACACGCCATGAATCCATGGGATCCTACACCTTGGTGGATCACTTCTTTGTAATTGACATACGAGACACCAATGTTATCTTGGGTGTTCAATGGTTGATTACATTGGGGAAAGTCACCACTGATTGGGAGACTTTGCAAATGGAATGGGTGGAAAAGAAGAGTTGTGAACCTCACATGATCAAATGCATGCATACTTACCCATTAGATAACACTTCCACATGGAAAACAAAGATGTATTTGTGTAGTGGAAGCAAGGACCTCACAGTCCCATCTATTATGTTCATGAGATTTATGCATGGAACACTCTTATCTAGTGGCAAACCACCTGGGAGGCCACCTGATTGAAATTTTTTGGGGAAGACCTCACAAATTGCTTCTCCAAACTTAGATCCAGGAGGAATTGGAGCACTTGAAGACAAAGGTACATCGTTGGGAGGCTTGGGTAAGCTCAAGAAGAAGGGAAATCTTTCTCCCTTATCATCATCACCCACTCTAAATTATGGATCTGCGTTGTGGGAGAAGAAGAATGGAAGGAAAAACCTTCCAACACACACCTTTGGCATAAAATATTTCAAAGAGGAGATCAACAACATGTTAGATATTTTTGTTGATGCATCATCAGCACTGTCATTGCTGGGTAGTGTAGATCTGTATTGGAAATCCCAACTGCTAGTGGATTATTCCAAATATCTTCACACTTGTATGATACTTGATGACCAGCTGCATGAAGAGGGCTATCTAGTCCATGAGGGGGTCATCTATCATCATGATAAGGTCTTCTTACCTAGAGCCTCCAAGCTCAAAGAGAGGATACTACAAAATGCCTACAAATAGTTTTGTTTCAGCCCTACCTATTCTATGAAGATCTACAACACTATCATGGGATGATTTGAATGGAAAGGTTTTGGAGGAGAGATACATTAGCATTTTCAAGAATGCATGAACTATATGGAGTTGGGGTAGCCATTTGACACTATACAAGATTTATTTCAGCCATCTCTTCCTTCTTTGGAAAAATAAGAAAGATCCATGCACAACTCCATGTGTATGAAAGGAATTGTTGGTGAATAATATGATCATGTAAAGAAAGTTTCATTTTCTGATTTTTCATATTCTTCCACCATGTTTATGTAGGCAATGACTCTAAGGATGTTTTATGTATCATGTAAATATCATGGAAAACATTGGGCCACTAAAATTTATGAATCTGGTCACTCCCTTGTTGTGCAAAGGGATATTTTCTTTCATGATGGGTGCTTCCCAAAGGCACCAAACATATCTCACACTTTCAGCCATGGTGAGATGACATGTGCAGAAAGTAAGTGGTGGGGAAACCACCTACCGCATCATGATCTGATGCACGCAGGATATGCCCTGCACTGGTACCATACGTGGGAATATGACCCACCTCCTCATGCTCAAATTTTTGTTTGTATATATGTAGTTTTTCTTCCATACTTGGATGATATAGTTGTAATTTTTATGGTTATGTATGGAGGGAGGGTGGGAAGTTTGCATGTACCACATGGGATGGAGACTCTCTATGTACCTTATGATACATGTTTCAGGGAGATTATTGGTTCAGCCATGTTTGTTTCATTTGAGTTCTTGACTCCTTGTGGGATGGATTATGCACATCTCATAATGACTTTGGAGGAACAATTCATGGAGGTTTGGATTGGTGAACACTTAGCTTATGCAGAAAGCTTAACTCATGATGGTGTCACCAATGGAGGAGGAGAAGTGTTGCAACACTCAACCTATCAGTTGCTTGAGGAAAAGAAACATGTTGGAGGGGAGGACTATAATATTCCCAATTAGCCCAAGCTAATGGGAATATACAATTTTGTTTCATGAATAAATGTGTAAAGGAGGACAATAAAAACTCCTAAAATAGGGAATAAATCAATGCCCCATGTGAACAAGGATATATCTGGGCCATCTTAATAAAAAACCCTTATGTGTGAAAGGGATTGAGACATTTGACTAAGTCAACCATGACCAGATCAACAACAATGTCTAGAGGGGATGAACCTCATTAATGCACAACGTAGTCTTAGTTGGAAGTGGCACATGTGAAAGAAGCTGAATCATTGAGATGGTTTAGGGTTTTGCAAGATTTATATCTTATAAAAGGAAGAGGAGGACAACATGAGAATGTTGCTGATTGGATTATATTTATGATTATATATATTTTTTTAGACATATATCATTCTCTTGTTGTTTAGCTGAGAATAGTGTTGTTTAGCACTGGGTGTTCTTGATCGGGAATCCCACCTCTTTCCTTGAGAGGCCACTTGGGAGAGTCTTTCTAATATTCTCCACTATCAGGCATTTGGCCAAGCTTCATCTGCCAGATACAATGAAAATCCTGTTGAGAGTTGGATGTCCTTGTAAGCTACAACAAGTGGAGGCTAGATCTACTCAGATCTAGACCATTCTAGTGACTCTTTAAGTGGGAAAGACATATATCTCATTGGAAAGAGTGTATTGGATCATTGGAGCTTCATATCCACATCTTGGCATCAAGCCAAACTGATCTTGAACCCTATAGCATAGTCCATCTTCAAAATTTGCGTTTTTTTGTAGGTGCTATTGTCAGGGATTTTGGCATAACATTCGAGGAGTAATATCTAGTGCTGGGAATCTTCCCTTCACTGTTGCGATCCATGGATTTCAGAGCTAATCCATGTTATATTTAGATATTATCTGGATTCTCCTGTACTTACTGCAAATTTTTCTGAATATTTCTGTATATTTGCAGCTTTAAATCTATGATCTACCCCATGTGCTTCATGTATTGTTGAAAACCCCAAGGGGTATGTAAAGTAGATACTCTATAGTGTATGGATCTCTCATATATCTTAATTTTCATGCATTATTTTTCTCTAGATCTAAGTTGTAATAAAAAACTGTTGCACCATAATAATAATAATGTTGTCAAACATTTTGAAATGAATACATGTGATTGCAGCACCTCTTTTTGAGGGATTTCTTCTATTCAGTCTTCTATTTCCTGCTATACAATTTATGGGCCTCATTGTAAATCTGATTTACTAATATAAATGTACTTTTTGAGCCTCCATATTGGCCTCATGCTCTTACTTTGCTGAACTGCATTATTTTTGAAGCAATATTGTTGAATATTGTTGTTGTTCCCATTTTGGGATAGGACATTCTTACAAACTTGTATTGGCGTAGACTCGTACTAGTATGCAAGAACCCACTTGTAGAAAGCTGCAACCTTCTTTGGTTCTGCAAATTTTATTGGAAGGGAGCTACAACCCCCTTATCCTCTATTCTTTGTGGTTCACTTTTCAGAATATTTCAAACTGGATCCATTCCAAATATCAGACAGAAATACTGAAACCAACACTTTACCAAATCACTTAAATAATTGAACCAATTGTATCACCAAGTCAATCATAGAAATAAAATTTTTGAACAACTAGAACAACTTATATCATTTATACCAATTCATCAAAATACTAGACCACACATTTTTTATCACTAAAACAATATTTTGTCACTGCAAACCCTGTCTAAAGACATGTCATAATATATATCATATTATTCTTACTCATGCATGTGTATGTATGTGTTTCTCCTGAAGCATAACCGTGTACATATATCAAAATATTTACAAGTAAATTTGTATTATTTTACCACTGAATAAATCATCCAAACATATATTGAATCCAACATAAATCATTGAACTAAATATATATTATCACATAGCAACATCATTAAAATTCAACACTTTACTTCATAATCAATTCAGCTAAAAAAATAATCTCAAACAAAAATAATTATAAGAGAGAATTCATAGACAAAAAAAACAAACATGACATAATATATCAACCATTATCATCAAATCATACTGAAAAACCCTAGAAGATGTATGCAGCCCTTATAAAGAACTTATGTGTATCTACGTGTCATTAATACTGGACACTCGCGTACTAATATGTCCATACTATATAATTTATACGTGATTTACCAGATTTATATATGCATATGAATGTGATATTAATGAATATAATAGGTGTAAAAATGTATAATTACTGAGTCCTACCTTTGTTGCAAAACAAAACTTGAGTTAGACCGGTAAAACCATATGTATATTATGTAGTAATTTTAGATCTAATATATGTGATCCCTCATAATATTCCTTTTGCAAAATTATTTCAGATCAAAATTCATCAATAACCCATTACGTACTCTACAAAACTTTTATCTCTGTCTCCTTTTACAACTTATCCCTAGCCAATACACGGGGTCTAACCCATATTAATGTCGATGGTATTCTTTGACAGGATCAAATATCCATTGTTGCACTCAATACTATAGTCCAATAACATGGTAAATACCCCTAGTATTTCTAATACCATGGTGCGAAAACAGTATGCAACTTTTCTTCACCATACTCGAGTATGTATGTGACTTTGCTTCATAGAACCTGTGTATACTTCCTAAAATTTCACCTTCATCATTCCTTCGTATCTGAATTGATACTTATTTTTATGATATCATATGTAATCATCATGCTGACATATTTACCAAGTAGGTTGTCATCAATTACAACACATTAGTCATAATTCCAACAATAAAAACCAGATCCAAGGAAAATAGAAGAGATATAAAAATAAATATGGAAAACTCCCCAACATTTTTTCCAATTGTATTATGGAAATTTATACACAAATATTTGGATCAATTTATTCATAGTATTATGACCCTAATAATGCTACCATACGAAATATCATATGGAAAATTATAAGAAGTCCACAAGAAACTAGATCCCCAAACCATACAATTAAAACAATCATTCATGTATATATTTCGCTATCTAGGATTTAAGCTAAGTACCTGAGATCCACAAAGTTTGATGGAAGGTGTTGGATATGATGTATATAATTACCACTATAACGAATATATCATGTCCCTACAATAGATATGGAACTTGCACAAAATCACCACTAAACAAAGATCATAAATGGACTTCTGCAGAGGATTGCCAACTTAAACAAATCAACATGAACATGAAAAAAAAAGCATACATTCAAATTTAGAGGAAGGAAACCTTAATTTCTATTAATGATAAAATGAAATAATAAAAAATGTATACCATCGCATGTGGATCCTCCTATTCCTATTTTGGTAGAGTCTTCCTTCCTCCAAGCAACATGACCTTGAGAGCAAGGTGGCTCACAATCTCTAAATTAAAACAAATATAATAACATGAATATATATTTATCTATCTCTCTAGCTTGACCTTGAATGATGGAATATCATGAATAAACCCAAATTATTATGAGGGTAGATAAATGTAGACACTTAGCTTGAAGAGAAGTTAGGAAGTTTCTATAATAATTCACCCAAGCCAATCAAAGAGATAAGATAATGTGTGGCTTTGAATTTAAATCGTAGAGAAAGTATACCTATAAAACATGAGCGAGGTTCGCAAGGCCTGAAGTAGGAAATTTTGACTCCAGTCACTTTGATTTTGAGGTGAAACCTATGACTGAAAGGCTACAATCACTCCGTTAAGCACTAGGTATAAGTGATTTTCGACAAAACTAGTCCAAATGATGGGTCAAAGTTCAAGCACGTGGTAAAAAAATCAAAGGCACATGAGTGCTGAATATAGGGTGAAAAATAACATGATAATAGGAGTGATGGATTCCAGAAGGTGGTGGCCTACAATGTTTATGAAGTGGTGGCTTCCAATAGGTTATAGCCTAAGGTGAGAGTTGCTTGCGTGATTAACAAGTTGTAGCTTACACACTGGTGGTGGCCAATTTCTTAGAGGTAAATAAGATTATTGAATATTAATAAGAATAAGATGAAAAAGAAAAATGACCAATGGTGGTTTTCTCCCTTTGGGTTTCCACCTTACATGTTGTGTCTCATGTGCTGATTAATTTTTTTTTACTCATGGTTATGTGTTCGTTTTGAGATGCTCATATCTTTATATTTTTATATGCCATCCTAATGTGTTGTTGGATAATTAACACAAGGTTAATTTGTTTGTGTAATAAATGAAAAAAGTGAAAAATTGATTCATAGAGAAAAATATTGATTCATCCCCCCTCTAAGTGTTTTTAAACTACTTCCAAAAATTAGTATTAGAGGAGGGGATCTTGGTAGAAGCATAATTTATAGAGAATAGATTCAGGGAGTGTTGGGAAAATTTTGAATTTTTTTTTTCAAAATAAGTACTCCAAGAGTGTCTTTCCTCACTACTACGAAGTTCCAGGCATGCAAAGAAAAAGATAAATCTCAGTTATTAGCTTATTTATTTGACATTTGGAAATTGAATTTTCAAGGTTGTTGAAAGGATCCTCTTACCAACCTATTTTTCTCCCCCTAGATTAGTGACCCTTATCCTTCATGACTCTATGATTTTTTCCTGACATGAGGACATTTTTTGGCTAGTTTCACCCTTACCTACAAGAAGGTAGGCTTGTGCCTGCATGCAGGACCCTATAGCCACTACTAGGCATCCTTATGTCTACGGCCATGGACATTTTCATTCCTTTATATTCTTGTGTCCAACTTAAAGTTATAAAGTGCGTTGGTCCTTAGCAGATCATTTCGATGTCTCATCTATTTGAGCTAGCCAGGAGTCATCAGTTAGAATGTTTTACAAATTATCATTGTCCCGAGGATCCACATAAATCCTCCTATGACCTCTCTTAGACATGTTTATACTAGATCATTTGAGAGGGATGGGTTAGTTTTTGGAGATCCAATCTTTGAGAGAGATGAGATCTTGATCTAATGTTGTCATTCTACTACTAGAGGGATATTGTGAGGTATGTTTAATATGTGTGTCCTCTTCGTGCTCCTTGCTTGGATATAGTGGGGAACCTCTGACAAATTATGGAGAGGAAGCATGGAAGTGAAGTTATAAGTGTTGTATTATTTTATATGATTAATTAAAATTCATGTTCCTTCCCTTAAATGATTATGTATTCTGTAGATATTATAATCAATTTTTGTATATTTTGATCTAACAATCTTCTAAGGAAGATCATCTATCATCTCCATTTGGTTATGATTGTGTGTAGGGGTAAGAGATCGGGTGTAGACATGATAGATAGTTCGAGTGGAGAATAAGGGCTACATCAAGCTAAAAAACCATTCGCCAACCTGCGAGCATTAGGGGAATTTTGAGGTCTAAAATGGGCCTCCTAAGGAAACTATAAAATAATAGTGAAATAATAAAATAAGATTTGATCACATCATCAAATTTTAGAGGGAAAAAGGAAAAGCTATTTTTTCAACTCGTATTTTCAACTTATCTCCCAAGGCTTTTACTCAAATTTCGAGTGGGACTACTCGTTGGATGCAAAATTTAATTCCTAGTCTAAGGATTACCCATGTTGCATAATTTCGATGGATCCTGCAACATGGAAAATGAGAAATACATGAAAAATGTGATTGTAATCACTTTTTTCATGTATTACTCATTTTTAGTGTATAAGGATCCATTGAAAGTATGCAACCTAGGTACTCCTTGGATGAGGAATTAAATTTTGCATCCAAAGAGTACTCCCACTCAAAATTTGAGTAAAATATTTGGGAGATAAGTTGAAAATATAAGTTAAAAAAGCAGTTTTATTATTTTATTATTTATTAATATTTTTACCCTTCTACTTAAAAAATGGTGAATCATCCCCCATGGTTGACATCATCATATTCAATCCTATTTCTTCTTATAAATTTTATTTTGGTTGTACATTTTTCTTAGGAGGCCCATTTTAGGCCTCAAAATTCTCCTAATGGATGCCCGGTGAAATATCTCTTCTTTCTAGCCTAAAATTGGTTGCATGTTGCATCATTGATCATTCGGGATTTGGATCACTTCATTGTTTCATTGGTTTTGTCTCTTTTTATCTGGTGATCTAATCAGACACTATATCACGGAGCAACAAATCCTTGAAAAATCAAATGCATCAAATCCTCTCTTATCTCATTTTCTGTTTTCTGGAATTTTATCTGACTAATTTTAGCTATTTTCAGAGTTTATTTCCTCTATATGCATGATTTTATAGGGAGTCTTTTAGTTTTCTTCATAGCCTCTACCTTACAAGCTTATGCCTGTAGCTAAGGATCCTTAGCCGCTGGTTGGAAAGCCTGTGGCTATGACCAACTCCTCCCTGGAAATTTTGTGCCTACAACTACGGATCTTAACCCTTGGAAAATCCTTTCTCTATGTATGGAACTTTTGTTTCTAACTTGATTTAATCTGGGCTTCCTGTGTGCTTGTTGGATCTTGTCCAGATCTGTTTTTGTTGAGTAGTTTTTCTTTGGATTTTTTAGGTTCCTATTTGGAGGATTTCTTGTCTCTCGTTAGGAATTAAGATTCTTGTTTCTTGCTGATTTATTGGAAACGTTTTTAATCTATAATTTGACGTAGCTGATCAGTTGTTGTATGTCCTTTATCTGATCCATTTGGATCATCTTATTCAAGGTCTTCCATTACTCATTATTATTCGATTTGCTTCTTGAGTTTTGATTATGTGCCTTAGATTGGGTTTTGAGTTTTTCCTCTTAAATTCATTATCATATTTGGTTGGTTTTCTTCAGTAATTTCTTAGACCTAATTTTCATTTTTCCTTTACATTTTGTGGCTTTTTCTCATTTTCATTCCTTATTGTTGAGCAATATATTTCATATTTTTCTCATTTTTGTGAGAAACGGTGGTGTTGTGAGTGCTTGTGCAACTATCATATGAACAAGTTATTTTGAGTGTCTTTTGTCATATTGTATCACCTTCATTAGATCTTGTTTGGGCCTTCTTACCTCTAGGGTTTGGTTTAGTCCTTTATAGCACAATGGCCCTGGTTGATCCATTTTACTGTATTGAAATTACCTTCTTTTATTTTCTATTTTTCTTTCATAGTGATTTATTTAAGTGTTTTTTTATTGGGATCTTTTTCCTAGTTGTTTCACTTTTTGAGTAATTTGTGTTCTTGCTTGGGAAACTTGATTTGGTCTCTTTTTGAGTTTTCCTTTTCGGTCGATTTTTGGGTCATTAATTCAAAATTTCTTGGGATAGTTTTCATTCAAGTAGATTTAGTGAGAAGTGCATCATAATAAGTATTGGTATGTTTTGAAAAATCTTACCCTCTTGTAGCTATCACTCATGGAATTGAAAACGAAAATTGCATGTAACAGTATTAGGGTGACTAAAGAAGAGTCTTACACACCATCTCAGTTTCACACCATATCGTTCTTATGTAAACAAAAACCATTAAAATCAATGCAATAATAAAAATTAACCAGATTCGACTTTTAATTCCACCGGTAGTACACCAACACTAACTTAGGCTAGGGTCTTGGCACTAGTACATTTGACGGAAATTCTGACACTTGGTTCCGACACTTTTGACAAAATGTCGGAAATTTCCCTTAATTTTTTCAATCCCGCCTGAAACCGTCGCTATACTGATGTCTAGAGAAAAGTGTCGCAATACTGATACTTAGACAAAGTGTCGCAATTACGACGTCTTCCTCGAAATGTCGCAATTGCGACACTATGACCCAAGGTGTTGCTATTGCGACGGATGCTTCCAAACGTCGCAATTGTGACACAATGTCTAAGTGTCGCAATTGTGATGTTTGGAGACATCCGTCACAATAGCGACACTTTGTTTGTGACACAATGTCTAAGTGTCGCAATTGCGACGTTTGGAGGCATCGGAAGAGCGACGCTTGTTTGAAAGCAATGGAAAAGGTGTCGGTATTGCGACACTTTGTCAAGGCGTCGGAATTGCGACCTTGTGACGAACCCGTTTTGTCTGTCCTCGAACTGTCACTCTTGCGATGACTATAATAGTGACGCTCCGGCCACCGTCGGTATAATGACACTTATATGCAATAAACGATAGTTATATGCCTTTGAAAAAATGGTCGGCTTATAGAGCAGCGCGAGGAGTAGTTCATGGAGGCACCATTGCGAATGTGCATAATTTGGAGAGAAAATAGTAATAATGAGAGAGGCTCCTTTAATTGCGTCTTTGATTTGTGAAGGTATGGATTGTCTAGCCTGCAATTCTATGCTGTCGAGAAAGACTTGCAATCCTCTGGAAACAAGACTGTTGTGAAGATGCCTCGTGAAGAAACGGACATCGGGTTCACGACTGTTGATGAACACATCGTAGTCCGGCGAAGAAGGCACAAAGGAGGGTATTCTCAGTGAATGAGGGATGTCGAAATATTAATTTCAACTACCCTGTCCTCTGGCCACTTTCTAAATCTGTTTGAATGGCTCTATCAAGCAGCTGCTTTCTAAAACTGATGAACAGTCAATTTTGGTTTTGAAATCACAGTCCCTGCACACTTAAAAAAAGAGCGCTGTATTGTTTTTGAAATAGAGCAATTTAATAGTAAACGCGAGAGATTTTAATTCAGAAGAAGGTGTTCCCACAGACCATAGACCAAATCATCCATCCACGTGGAAGCAGGCGATTCGATCGCGTTATTTTTTGGCCCATCTGCATTGTGGAATTCCAGACCCGAAACATTATAGAGCGGAATTAATTTGATTTTTGCGTCACCGTTTTCCTCTATACGCAAAGCCAAAAAACCAACCCAAATTTTTGTATGGCGTATTCTATGAATTTTTCGCGTCACAAATTAGGGTGACATCAGCAGGCTATTTTGGAATGCGAATTTGTGATTGAAATCAGGTTTATTTTTTTTGAAGTCTGGACGTATGATATAGTTTTATTAATATTTTGTTATAAGTTTTGTTTCACCGCCTGATAGTTGTTTAAACCATTGGCTCATATATAACATATGCGTAAATATTTCACTTTGGGCATTTGTAATGTGGGGCCCGCATACTTTAAATAGGTACATATACATTAGACAGTTTAAAAGTTTTGAGGATTGCACCCCCGGTGCAATTGTTTGTTTATAAGATCATATGATACATGTGAGATAAAGGTTTATTATTTATCATATATAAATAAATTTTATCAATATTTTACATTTACACTTTTATGAGGTGATGTTATAAGTAAATTCATAAATATCTCTTTTTAATCCTCATTTTACTCCATGAATATGTTTGGAAATGAAATTTCAATAGATTAATTTTCTTCTAACCTATGTATCATCAATATTGTACATTTACATTCTTAATTATGAGGTGATGTTATAGGTAAATCCATGAATATCTCCTTTTAATCTTCATTTTACTCCATGAATATGTTTGGAAATGAAATTTCAATAGATTAATTGTCTTGCTATTATATGTTTTACGAAGATATGGTAAGGAATTCTCTTTTGTTCTTCTTAGAAATAATTATATATAATTTTTTTTTTTCAAAATAGATTAAAAAAATTATATGAGAAAAATTATTAATTCATCAATATGTGTGTGTGTGTGTTGTGAGGAATAATTTCATAGTTCAACTTAATGGTTCATTATATAATCATGTGATCATCACCAATGATATATCTTAAAAAGCAACTAAAAATCCATGTGTACAAAATCGATGTATACTCTAGAGAGTGGTTCTCATATCACTATATAAATTGTTGTATGCTACTTCAACAAAATTATAAGATAAACTGTAATACACATCACATATGCACCATAACAATTGGTGCAGGGTAAAACCCACCTGCCACACCTTTGTACTCAATCCAATTTTCTATGTCAACTCTTCTAGCTGTGGGAGTTTCCTCCAAGGATCATAATACCCCCAAGGCCTGTTATCACCCTAGTAATTCTCAGGTTGTGGGATAGGGATTTTTGTAGTTAAGAACACTAGGGGTAACCAAGAACCGCTTTGGGAATTCAAGATCTAGCCTTCTTGAACTCTAGAGAGGGATCTCTCCGTATGATTTAGCTTTGTTTTAGTAACAGATATTAGGCTAGCTATGATTGTGTATTTGGGTTTGATTTTAAAATATTGGTGGGAATAAAGAGATTTCGAGGTAAACCAGAAGGATCTACCAGAATATTGGGCAATGGAGTCAACTCTCTAGGCAAGCAGACGGACTCGAAACATTATAGGGCGGAATTAATTTGATTTTCACGTCATAGTTTTCCTTCGTACACAAAGCCAAAAAACAGACCAGAATTTTTATATGGCGTATTCTATGAAGTTTTAGTGTCACAAATTAGGGTGACATCAGCAGGCTATTTTGGAACGCGAATTTGTGATTGAAATCGGGTTTATTTTTTTTGAAGTCCGGACATATGATATATTTTTATTAATATTTTGTTATAAGTTTTGTTTCACTGCTCGATAGTTATTTAAACCATTGGCTCATATATAACATATGCGCAAATATTTCACTTTGGGCATTTGTAATGTGGGCCCCGAATACTTTAAATAGGTACATATACATTAGACAGTTTAAAAGTTTTGAGGATTGCACCCCCGGTGCAATTGTTTGTTTATAAGATTATATGATACATGTGAGATAAAGGTTTATTATTTATCATATATAAATAAATTTTATCAATATTTTACATTTAAACTTTTATGAGGTGATGTTATAAGTAAATTCATAAATATCTCTTTTTAATCCTCATTTTACTCCATGAATATGTTTGGAAATGAAATTTCAATAGATTAATTTTCTCCTAACCTATATATCATCAATATTGTACATTTACATTCTTAATGATGAGGTGATGTTATAGGTAAATCCATGAATATCTCCTTTTAATCTTCATTTTACTCCATTAATATGTTTGGAAATGAAATTTCAATAGAGTAATTTTCTTGCTATTATATGTTTTACGAAGATATGGTAAGGAATTCTGTCTTGTTCTTCTTAGAAATAATTATATATGATTTTTTTTTTCAAAATAGATTAAAAAAATTATATGAGAAAAATTATTAATTCATCAATATGTGTGTGTGTGTGTTTGAGGAATAATTTCATAGTTCAACTTAATGGTTCATTATATAATCATGTGATCATCACCAATGATATATCTTAAAAAGCAACTGAAAAGCCATGTGTACAAAATCGATGTATACTCTAGAGAGTGGTTCTCATATCACTATGTAAATTGTTGTATGCTACTTCAACAAAATTATAAGATAAACTGTAATACACATCATATATGCACCATAACAATTGGTGGAGGGTAAAACCCACCTGCCACACCTTTGTACTCGATCCAATTTTCTCTGTCAACTCTTCTAGCTATGGGAGTTTCCTCCAAGGATCATAATACTCCAAGGCATGTTATCACCCTAGTAATTCTCAGGTTGTGGAATAGGGATTTTTGTAGTTAAGAACACCAGGGGTAACCAAGAACCGCTTTGGGAATTCAAGATCTAGCCTTCTTGAACTATAGAGAGGGATCTCTCCATATGATTTAGCTTTGTTTTAGTAACAGATATTAGGCTAGCTATGATTGTGTATTTGGGTTTGATTTTAAGAGATTGGTGGGAATAAAGAGATTTCAAGGTAAACCAGAAGGATCTACCAGAATATTGGGCAATGGATTCAACTCTCTAGGCAAGCAGAACTAAGAAATAAGGCTCAGAGATGCAAATGTGCTAAGGGAAAGATAGGTGACCTTCTAAGGCTATGTATAGGCTTGATTTGATGGAGTGGATGGAATTTGAGCAAAAGGGCACTTAAGAATCCTTAAGCTACATATAAGAAGATTGAAGAAGGGGATCTAACTGGGAACCGTAGAACTGCCCATAAGGTTTTACGAATAGGCTATTACTGGCCTACCATCTTTAAGGATGCCAAAAAATTCGTGCAGGCCTGTGATAGCTGCCAAAGGGCAGGATGCCCTGGGCAGTCTAATGAAATGCCTTTGAACCCTCAACTAGTGATTGAACCATTTGAATGCTGGGCACTTGATTTTTTTGGCCCTATTAGTCCTCCCTCAAACCAAAAAACATACATCCTAGTTGCAACTGAATATGTCACTAAGTGGGTTGAAGCAGAGGCACTTTCAATAGCTACAGAGGACCCTATAGTACAGTTTCTTTTCCAAATCTTTGTGCGCTATGGTCTCCCAAGGGACATAATCACAGATGGAGGACCACAATTTGTAGGTAATAAATTAGCTGAAACATTGCAAAACTACCACATTCAGCACAAGATTACAACTCCATATCACCTACAGGCCAATGGCCAAGTAGAAAGCACGAACAAAGTAGAAAACATTAAAATGCCAACAAGTTTCAAAACAGGGAGCTTATTATCACTAATCCTGTTTAATTTTTCCTTAGTTGATCATTATAGATGAGAAAAACATAATATGAATGAATGTAAACTTTAAAGAAATACATTGAAAACAAGGAAAGAAATGAGACTTATCTTGTCACCACGAGAATCCTTAGCTATGATGTCTCTGATCTCTTTCTAGTCTGCTGCTTTCACTAATTGACTCACCAACTTCAATATAACCAACAAATAAGACTATAGTTGTCTTGAGAATTTTTATTCACACTGAATACTTTGAATTATGAAGTATTTATACAAAAAACTGTTTACAAAATATCTTAGGAATTGAGATAATGTTTTAATAAAAAATAAGAAAGAAAACTTAAAAATAGGGACAACTGCAAAATAGTTTGCAAGTTGTTACCTTTTTACAAGAAAAAATAGAATTTATTATTCTAATTTGAACTGATTGTTGTTGTGCACTTTAACCCTGTATTTTTACCATTTGAGGTAACAGTAAAAAATGAATTTCCAAGTGAATTTCCTATTTTTTATCCATTAAATTCACAACAGATCTGTGAATTCTTGCCACTTTTCTGCAGAGGGGATCTTCATAGTCTTAAATTTTCTATAAATTTCATCTGCCTCTGTATACTTGGAAAAGTTAGGCTTGATAGTGAAAATATGCCTGATCTCATTATCTAAAAAGAACAGATTTTCAAAATACTGAAGAAGTATTTTGCCTGTTGGTGATCCTTGAGGTAGTGGTTGTCTGGCTTGCTCTTTTGCATGATTTCTGATTTTTAGATCATAATCTTTCTGAGGCATTAACTTGTCATTCAATGCGTGAATATCAGGCAAACCTACTTCTGACAATGTTTTGTATTTGGCTAAAAATATTGAGATGGATACATTAATGTCTTTACACCGGTCCTCTAGATTACTCATTATGTTTCTTTTGTTCAGGACCTTTTTTATTTGAAGAATGGTTTCTGTTCTATCAACAATTTTCAATTCTTCCAACTCTTCCCTGGTTTTACTGTTTAAAAAAGCTATGAGTTGGATTGCTTGGGCTGGTTTATTGTCAATTTCCCTCTTAGTCTTATCAATCTCTACACTAGCAACTTGAAGTAACTCCCTCTGTTCATAAATTATTCGAATTGAAGGCCATTGAGAATGAATTCCTTCAATAATTTTGGTCCATAAATTATTTTTTATATAGGCCACTTGATCTGTAAGATTTACTTGTGCTTGTAGAATATTTACCTGTTCTTGTAGTCGATCGGCCCTTTGCTCATGTCCTTTAGAAGTAATAAAGGCATCATTTTTGGAATTTTCTAAATTATTAATAATGCCTTTCAAACTAACAATCTCTTTATCTTGGTGTTGTAGTGTGCTCCTCTGTGAGGATGAAGAAGAAGAGGAAAAGATTAGAGAAGTAATTGGCACTGCAGTTTCCAGTACTCCTTTCGATGCCAAGTGTTCTGCCAAAGTATATGGTATAGCAGTGTTTACAGTGGGGATCATTGTAGGAATGACCATTGGTTGTGATTTTCTTAGTTCTTCATTCTATTTCATTAGAGCTTCTATTTGACTTTCCGTTATTTTTATCTGATCTGTCATTTGATGTACAAGCTGCTTTAAATCATCATTCTCTATTTTTTGCTGTAGAATTTCTTTTGCTTGAGAGTTTTCACTCTGAGGCAACTTCAACTATTTTCTAAGAGTAGCTATATCCTCATTTTTCTGTTTAATTAAGACTTTTTCCCCTTTAATGTTGGCTGGGTCACCCCCTGCTTCAATCACTATATCTTCTAGTGCTTTTATTCTTAAATTATTAACATACAGTGAGGCTTTGTCCAACTTCATTTGATTTTGGAGGTTGAGCACTGTTTTCTCAAGCCTAATTGATTTCATAGTTTTACTGACAATTTTGGAATATAGCATTTCAGTATTGCTCCTATGAAATTCAATTTGATCTAATTCATGAATGGCATCTGCATCCAGTTCAAGATCTGTTTTGGAATAATCTGCCACTGATTTTGGCTCAGCCACTGTAGGCTTCAAGAATGACATTACCAATTTATTGGATGAATAATCAAATGTTGAAAGAAGCCTGTCTTTGTTTCCAGGCTTTTCCTTAAGAAATATAGAATGAGCTTGATTCTTGATCTCTTCATTCTTCTCTTTAATCTGTCTAAATATGATCTGAATCTCTAACTCTGTAATGTCAGTTTCCTGAGAAGAAGGAGGCAAATCGACAGTAGCCTGGTTTTCCTTCATGACTGTATCTTTTTGTTGTGTTCCAATTTTTACATTTTGAAGCTCTTTTAATGTTTGAGTGACTATTCTTGTTGCTTCATCATCTATATCAATATTTACATCCTTATCCTTTTCTTATTCTGTTGACTTGCTTCTTTTACTATAAGGAGTTCTGAATTTTATGTCCTCAATAGTCTCAGCTATGAAACTATCTCCTTCTCTGTCTCTTTTATGTACATTATCAGTATCTTTGCTTGTAGAAGCCACCTGTACTGTCTGTTCAATCTGTTTGCCTTTGCCACTGTCTACCTGTATTACCTGTACTGCCTATGAATCATCATCAGATAGGGTGTTTGGCTCCCATTCAATTTTATTTACATATCTTTCAATATGGGGCTTAGGATCATGCAAGTAAACAGGCAACTTACATTTTACCCT